>QRDG01000473.1:5393065-5931221 GCA_012064385.1 Puccinellia tenuiflora | reverse complement strand
TTTTCCATTGAACGTGTGCACACATTAGGCTCTAAGTCATTTTCTAATTCGGTCACTTGTAGCCCTTGCACCAGAATTTCTTTTCCCTGTACTATTTCCTGGTGGACTGAACTAGACACTGATGCATCATCGTTTGATTTTTCTGCACTATTCTCAACACGTTCAGCTGATTGGTCTTTCCCAAGTTTCAGAGCATGAGAAGCAATAGAACCATCTGAGCTTTCTACAGGCTGAGGTTCAGCACACCTCACCGGCACCCAAATTCGCTTGTGACCACCTCTCTGAATTATGCCATCTGCATTGTGCCTCCCGCGTGGATTTGCATTTCTTGATACTAGCCTCTCATCATTGCCACGAATTACATTGGCATCTCGTGGTCTAACTTGCTGATTAAATTGAGCTCTTTTTCTATGCAATGGTCCTCTGTATATAGGTCCTGATGGAACCCACTGTTGATGAAAATAATCTGCTGGCCCTGTAGGGTATGGCTCCCATGTATTAAAACCCCACGGAGGAAACTGCGAGTACATAGGAGGTGCACATCCCCAATATGCCGGCTCCATTGCAAAATATGGCGGCTGTTCATATGATTTCCCTTGCCATCGCTCATGACCGCCGGATCCAGAAGGAGACCTAGGCCGCTTAACGCTTCCAAGCCGGTTAAACACATTGTTGGTCATATGTGAAGTATATTTTTCCAACAACATGCCAACTGTCGGCTTTTTTTTCGGAGTTTGTTTCCTTCCTCCATTTAATTTCCACACCGCTGCTTCAGAATTTTTTGGTTTGATCGCCCTCGGCGCAGCATTATCATCGATGACTACATTTTTCCCTTTAGTAGATTCGGCCTGATCCGACCGAATAAGCACTTTATTGCTCTCAAACTCGATCACATTAATAGGGAAATGATCGCTATCGAGCTTCATTTTAGTACTCTTTGTAAATGTCAATCGTCCATCATCAATGGCCGATTGCACCTGTCGATGAAACACATCACATTCATTAGTAGAATGAGAACTAGAATTGTGCCATTTACAATAAGCTCTTGTAGCCAATTCTGTTGGAGATGGAATTACATGTCCTTCTCTCACTCTAATTAATTTTCCTTGCAATAACATATCAAAAATTAAATCACACTTGCTAACATCAAAAGTATACCTAATTTCTTCTTTTCTAGCAGGTGAGGGCTTTAAAGCAGAACATGCAAAAGATTTTGACTTTGGCGCTTGAGTCCACTCGGCTACAAATATGTTAACAGCATCCTCACTAGCCGAAGCCGAGTTACTATCATAATTTAAAGCAGTAACCGCATGGTTATCCTCCTCTTTAATCCTATTGTCTCTAAACTGGCTACATTGTTCAATTTCCTTAGCCCGGTTTTCCTGCGCCAAAGCCTTCTTCAAAACTTGATTAACATCTAAAAATGCTTGCCCTTCTAATTTATCTTTAATATGAGCAAGCAAACCCAAAAAAGCAAGATCGGCTAAATCTTTTTCGGCTATGGTCAAGCTAAAACATCGGTTTTTGACATCTCTAAACCTTCTAATATAATCATGAACATGCTCATTATATTTCTGCCTAACCATAGTCAAATCTGAAAGCCGAAGTTCAGTTTCACCGCTATAAAAATACTCATGAAATTTTTGCTCCAATTGTGCCCATGTTGAAATAGAATTGGGAGCAACAGATGTAAACCAAGTAAATGCAGTACTGGACAAAGACAACGGAAATAATTTAACTCTATAAATATCCGATGTTCCGACTTCACTGCTGTCGGGGATATCATACCCGGATACCCCGAAGACAGCGACAAGACAACCTCCACCAGGCTTCCTAGGTCACCAGCCCGCTGCCTATATAAAGCAGGGCAGCAGGCTGGCTTCCCATAGAGGAGGGAGCCCTAGGGTTTGGCACCCTCCCGATCTAGATCTGAGAAAACCTCTTTTCTCTGACCAACCACCGTAGCACCTCCATGACCTCCACGATCAGAGCTCGAAGCAACACCATTCCATGGCCACAGGCATGGCAGAGGACATACAAGGCTGGGAATCGAACCAGGACTTCATCTACGCGAAGATTGAAGCAAAAATCAGGAGCAGATCAACACCAAGACCGTCTTCCTCGCGCACACGCCTGCTCCTCCGACCTCGAGCGCCACCGCACGTCCGTCCTCCTCGCAGGCAAACAACAGCGGCAGATCGGCATCATCCACGCCACCAACGCGTCAAGCAGCAGCGAATCAACTCCAAGGTCGTCTCCCCCGCGACGTCAAGTTCTCCCGCGCCCAAGCTCCTCCAGCGCGCATCCTCAGCCTCCCGCGCGTCACCGTGACCGCGTCCGCCGGCTCCGCCCCGGCTCCGGCCGCCCGCGAACCTCTCCGCCGCACTCCCGCGGCTCCGTCCAGCCGACACGCGCGTGGGTCCGTCGCTCGGGTCCGCTCGCCGTCCTCGACCCAGTGCCAGGCCCGCGCCCCTACTCCGTCGCCGGCCGCCAAGTTCTGCTCGCACCCGCGTTGGCCTCCACTGGCATCTCCACGCGACCCCGGCCGGCTCCGGCAGCACGCCCTCGCCGGTTCCCGCGCCTCGCCGCGCCAGGCTCCTCTGCGCCCCTCGCGTCGACCCGCCCTGGCCGGCTCCGCCTCGGTCGGTGGCGTCCGCGCGAGCCGACTCCCGCATGCCTCCGCGGCCGCGTTCGGCCCTGCCCCGCCTCCGCTGGCCGCCTCCGGCCGCCTCGGCCCCGACCGACCCGGCCCCCGGCCGCCCCGCCTCCGGCCGCCTCGGCCCCGGCCGACCCGGCCCCCGGCCGCCTCCGCCCCGCCTGCGCTGGCCGCCTCCGGCCACCTCGGCCCCGGCCGACCCGGCCCCTGGCCGCCCCCGCCCCGCCTACGCTGGCCGCCTCCGGCCACCTCGGGCCCGGCCGACCCGGCCCCTGGCCGCCTCCAACCCACCTCCGCTGGCCACCTCCGGCCGCCTCGGCCCCCGGCAGCCTCCACCCTTCCCCGCGCAGGCCGGTTGCGCCTTGCCCGCTCCCGGCTCCTCAGTCGGGCCGGTTGCCCCGTCGCCGCATCAAAAAGCAAGGCCGGCTGAAAAATAAGAAAAAAAAGGGGAGCCGGCCGGGCCGACTAAAAAAAAAAAAAAAAAAAAAAAACGGCCGAGCCGGCTGCTAAAAAGAAGGAACTAGCCGCCTGAAAAGGGGCCGACTCCAACTTCACACGGCTGCCAGGCGAATTGTGAGCAAGCCGTCTGCTCTAGCCTAATCGACTCCTAGGCTGCAGGCTTCAACTTCGACTACAGAAAGTAACAAAAACGTAAGTGGGTAGTCCCGAGAAACACCCGGGGGCTGTCTCTCTGCTTTTTCTCAAATCTCCGCCTCTCGTGTCCGGCTCTGCCCATACTCTTTTTTCCGTACACGGCTAAGTAGTGTGCATGATCCCGCTGGACGGTGAAGTGCACACGAAAGACGTCGAGGGAGGAAATGGCTTGGACAATTTGGACACACTTTTCTTCCCTAGCCCAAGCGCTTTTTCCTGAGATCGACTGAGTACTGTGCATGATCCCGCTTGGACGGTGAAGTGCATATGAAGGAACGTCAAAGGAGGAAATGTCTTGGACAACCTAGATGCCCTCTTCTTCGCTAGCCCAAACGCTTTTTCCCGAGATCGGCTCAGTAGTGTGCACGGCACCAAACGGTTAACTCCTCGCGCCCGGTCCAGACCGGCGAGGAGAACAAGCTGGAGGTCGCATCCACATGAAAGACATCGAAGGAGGAAACAACTTGGACGACCCGATCGTTTCTTTTCTAAATGTTGGTTCGCTCGAACCCAATCCCCGAAGTCTAAGTAGTGTGCATGATCCCGCATGGCCAACTCTTCGTATCCGGCTGCAGTATCGCCAGTCGACCAGCCGGCAAGAGCACAAGCCGGGACGGTGAAGTGCACACGAACGATCTAAAGGGCTCGGACCAAAGCGAGTTGGCATAAAAATCCACAAAGGTTTCAATCACCGTATACTTTATATACCGAGATCTGTGACTAACATTGTTTCTCGCATGACTATTCTTGGGTAAACCTGCCGAGGCCCTCCCGCCGGAGCTGCAGGACCTCGACAGCGTTGGGGGCTAGTGGATCCCCAGGCCGGCTACTCCTCCGGCTGGCTCCACCTGCAGCCGGCCGCCGCTCAATCCGGATGCCATTTGGCTCCCACTGTGGGGCCGACTCGGGGGCTCGACTCCGCCATCGCCCTCCTCGCGAAACTCGGGGGCTCGACATCGTCATCGCCCTCCTCGGTCTGCAGGCTGCAGACTCCGTCCGGCTGCAGCCTTCGTCCGGCTGCAGACTCCGTCCGGCTGCAGACTTCGTCCGGCTGCAGACTCCGTCCGGCTGCAGACTTCGTCCGGCTGCAGACTTCAACTTCGTCCGGCTGCAGACTTCAACTTCGTCCGGCTGCAGACTCCGTCCGGCTGCAGCCTTCGTCCGGCTGCAGACTTCGTCCGGCTGCAGACTTCAACTTCGTCCGGCTGCAGCCTTCGTCCGGCTGCAGACTTCAACTTCGTCCGGCTGCAGCCTTCGTCCGGCTGCAGACTCCGTCCGGCTGCAGGCTTCAACTTCGTCCGGCTGCAGACTCCGTCCGGCTGCAGACTTCAACTTCGTCCGGCTGCAGACTTCAACTTCGTCCGGCTGCAGCCTTCGTCCGGCTGCAGACTTCGTCTGGCTGCGGACTTCGTCCGGCTGCAGAGTCCGTCCGGCTGCGGACTCCATCCGGCAGCAGACTTCAGCCGGCTGCGGACTCCAGTTTCAGCCGGGTCCAGCTCCGACTTCAGCATTTCATCCACAACAAGCAAGACAAGGGGAAGCTCGTGAAGCCTTCCCAGCAAGCAGCAAAGCCTCCACGAGCTCGGGGGCTAGTGTCGGGGATATCATACCCGGATACCCCGAAGACAGCGAAAGACAACCTCCACCAGGCTTCCTAGGTCACCAGCCCGCTGCCTATATAAAGCAGGGCAGCAGGCTGGCTTCCCATAGAGGAGGGAGCCCTAGGGTTGGATCACCAGAGATAGACTTGCAAACATGTAAACTCCCTGTAACCCAAAACCCTAGCCGCTGCCTATATAAGGCATGCAGGGGCCTCCTGCGCGAGGCAAGCGAAGAGACACACAGAGATAGGTGGATCATCGTCTTCCACCTCCAGCCGGCTTGACAGCTCAAGCCGGCACCACCGCCATACAGCTCCAGGAGCAAACCTTGTAGCCCAATTTGTGATCAATCAATAAGAACAAGAAGAGCAGGACGTAGGGGTGTTACCTCCACAAGGAGGGCCCCGAACCTGGGTAACTAGCGTGTGTTTGCATGTTTGTTGCCCAATCCCGCGCGAGCATCCGATCGTCGCCTGCCCCACACTCTTTTCCGTCTTTGATGGATATGCCGTGCTACCCACCACGACATTTGGCGCCCACCGTGGGGCCAACTCGGGGGCTCGACTCCGCCATCGCCCTCCTCGCGAAACTCGGGGGCTCGACTCCGCCATCGCCCTCCTCGCGAAACTCAGGGGCTCGACATCGTCATCGCCCTCCTCGATCTGCAGGCTGCAGACTCCGTCCGGCTGCAGCCTCCGTCCGGCTGCAGACTCCGTCCGGCTGCAGACTTCAACTTCGTCCGGCTGCAGACTTCAACTTCGTCCGGCTGCAGACTCCGTCCGGCTGCAGCCTTCGTCCGACTGCAGACTCCGTCCGGCTGCAGCCTTCGTCCGGCTGCAGACTTCAACTTCGTCCGGCTGCAGACTCCGTCCGGCTGCAGGCTTCAACTTCGTCCGGCTGCAGACTCCGTCCGGCTGCAGCCTTCGTCCGGCTGCAGACTTCGTCCGGCTGCAGACTTCAACTTCGTCCGGCTGCAGACTCCGTCCGGCTGCAGACTTCAACTTCGTCCGGCTGCAGACTTCAACTTCGTCCGGCTGCAGCCTTCGTCCGGCTGCAGACTTCGTCCGGCTGCGGACTTCGTCCGGCTGCAGACTCCGTCCGGCTGCGGACTCCATCCGGCAGCAGACTTCAGCCGGCTGCGGACTCCAGTTTCAGCCGGGTCCATCTCCGACTTCAGCATTTCATCCACAACAAGCAAGACAAGGGGAAGCTCGTGAAGCCTTCCCAGCAAGCAGCAAAGCCTCCACGAGCTCGGGGGCTAGTGTCGGGGATATCATATCCGGATACCCCGAAGACAGCGAAAGACAACCTCCACCAGGCTTCCTAGGTCACCAGCCCGCTGCCTATATAAAGCAGGGCAGCAGGCTGGCTTCCCATAGAGGAGGGAGCCCTAGGGTTGGATCACCAGAGATAGACTTGCAAACATGTAATCTCCCTGTAACCCAAAACCCTAGCCACTGCCTATATAAGGCATGCAGGGGCCTCCTGCGCGAGGCAAGCGAAGAGACACACAGAGATAGGTAGATCATCGTCTTCCACCTCCAGCCGGCTTGACAGCTCAAGCCGGCACCACCGCCATACAGCTCCAGGAGCAAACCTTGTAGCCCGATTTGTGATCAATCAATAAGAACAAGAAGAGCAGGACGTAGGGGTGTTACCTCCACAAGGAGGGCCCCGAACCTGGGTAACTAGCGTGTGTTTGCATGTTTGTTGCCCAATCCCGCGCGAGCATCCGATCGTCGCCTGCCCCACACTCTTTTCCGTCTTTGATGGATATGCCGTGCTACCCACCACGACATTTGGCGCCCACCGTGGGGCCAACTCGGGGGCTCGACTCCGCCATCGCCCTCCTCGCGAAACTCGGGGGCTCGACCTCGCCATCGCCCTCTCCGCGAAACTCGGGGGCTCGACATCGTCATCGCCCTCCTCGGTCTGCAGGCTGCAGACTCCGTCCGGCTGCAGACTTCGTCCGGCTGCAGACTTCAACTTCGTCCGGCTGCAGACTTCAACTTCGTCCGGCTGCAGACTCCGTCCGGCTGTAGCCTTCGTCCGACTGCAGACTCCGTCCGGCTGCAGACTTCAACTCCGTCCGGCTGCAGCCTTCGTCCGGCTGCAGACTTCAACTTCGTCCGGCTGCAGACTCCGTCCGGCTGCAGCCTTCGTCCGGCTGCAGACTTCGTCCGGCTGCAGACTTCAACTTCGTCCGGCTGCAGACTTCAACTTCGTCCGGCTGCAGACTCCGTCCGGCTGCAGACTTCAACTTCGTCCGGCTGCAGACTTCGTCCGGCTGCAGACTTCGTCCGGCTGCAGCCTTCGTCCGGCTGCAGACTTCGTCCGGCTGCGGACTTCGTCCGGCTGCAGACTCCGTCCGGCTGCAGACTCCATCTGGCAGCAGACTTCAGCCGGCTGCGGACTCCAGTTTCAGACGGGTCCAGCTCCGACTTCAGCATTTCATCCACAACAAGCAAGACAAGGGGAAGCTCGTGAAGCCTTCCCAGCAAGCAGCAAAGCCTCCACGAGCTCGGGGGCTAGTATCGGGGATATCATACCCGGATACCCCGAAGACAGCGAAAGACAACCTCCACCAGGCTTCCTAGGTCACCAGCCCGCTGCCTATATAAAGCAGGGCAGCAGGCTGGCTTCCCATAGAGGAGGGAGCCCTAGGGTTGGATCACCAGAGATAGACTTGCAAACATGTAATCTCCCTGTAACCCAAAACCCTAGCCGCTGCCTATATAAGGCATGCAGGGGCCTCCTGCGCGAGGCAAGCGAAGAGACACACAGAGATAGGTGGATCATCGTCTTCCACCTCCAGCCGGCTTGACAGCTCAAGCCAGCACCACCGCCATACAGCTCCAGGAGCAAACCTTGTAGCCCGATTTGTGATCAATCAATAAGAACAAGAAGAGCAGGACGTAGGGGTGTTACCTCCACAAGGAGGGCCCCGAACCTGGGTAACTAGCGTGTGTTTGCATGTTTGTTGCCCAATCCCGCGCGAGCATCCGATCGTCGCCTGCCCCACACTCTTTTCCGTCTTTGATGGATATGCCGTGCTACCCACCACGACATTTGGCGCCCACCGTGGGGCCAACTCGGGGGCTCGACTCCGCCATCGCCCTCCTCGCGAAACTCGGGGGCTCGACATCGTCATCGCCCTCCTCGGTCTGCAGGCTGCAGACTCCGTCCGGCTGCAGCCTTCGTCCGGCTGCAGACTCCGTCCGGCTGCAGACTTCAACTCCATCCGGCTGCAGCCTTCGTCCGGCTGCAGACTTCAACTTCGTCCGGCTGCAGACTCCGTCCGGCTGCAGACTTCAACTTCGTCCGGCTGCAGACTCCGTCCGGCTGCAGCCTTCGTCCGGCTGCAGACTTCAACTTCGTCCGGCTGCAGACTTCAACTTCGTCCGGCTGCAGACTCCGTCCGGCTGCAGACTTCAACTTCGTCCGGCTGCAGACTTCGTCCGGCTGCAGACTTCAACTTCGTCCGGCTGCAGACTCCGTCCGGCTGCAGACTTCAACTTCGTCCGGCTGCAGCCTTCGTCCGGCTGCAGACTCCATCCGGCAGCAGACTTCAGCCGGCTGTGGACTCCAGTTTCAGCCGGCTCCAGCTCCGACTTCAGCATTTCATCCACAACAAGCAAGACAAGGGGAAGCTCGTGAAGCCTTCCCAGCAAGCAGCAAAGCCTCCACGAGCTCGGGGGCTAGTGTCGGGGATATCATACCCGGATACCCCGAAGACAGCGAAAGACAACCTCCACCAGGCTTCCTAGGTCACCAGCCCGCTGCCTATATAAAGCAGGGCAGCAGGCTGGCTTCCCATAGAGGAGGGAGCCCTAGGGTTGGATCACCAGAGATAGACTTGCAAACATGTAATCTTCCTTGTAACCCAAAACCCTAGATGCTGCCTATATAAGGCGTGCATGGGCCTCCTGCGCGAGGCAGGTGAGATCCAGGGAGGCAAGCGAATAGAGACACACAGAGATACGTAGATCATCGTCTTCCACCTCCAGCCGGCTTGACAGCTCAAGCCGGCACCACCGCCATACAGCTCCAGGAGCAAACCTTGTAGCCCGATTTGTGATCAATCAAGAAGAACAAGAAGAGCAGGACGTAGGGGTGTTACCTCCGCAAGGAGGGCCCCGAACCTGGGTAACTAGCGTGTGTTTGCATGTTTGTTGCCCAATCCCGCGCGAGCATCCGATCGTCGCCTGCCCCACACTCTTTTCCGTCTTTGATGGATATGCCGTGCTACCCACCACGACAACTGCATTGTGCTAAAAATTGTCCTATGTGCTCAAAAGTAGTTCTACCATCTTCCCCAATAAATTTAAAAAAATCTGGAATTCTAAAACCACGAGGATATGGCATCAAGTCAAAGTAATCAGGGTGCGGTTTTTTATACTCACATGATCTACGCTTAGATTCTAAGTATACTAGCAAGCTTATCTTGGAAACTATCATTGTGTTGTAGAGAATTGGTTTGTGGAGCAGATGAAACGCAAGCACGCGGTGGACACTCCGGTGGAGAAATTTGAGCATGTGACGTCTGCAACAGAGACCCACTAAAATACTGATCGGGTACCGGCCCGTACGGAACGCCGGTACTGACAGGCAGCATTGATGATGTATTGTATGCTACTGTCTGATAACTAGGCTGCTGCACATTAGAATTAAAACCGACACTTCGGTTATGGCTACTGTAATTTTGTGGAACCGAAGTTGGAATAATAGGAGAAGCAACACTACGGAGAAAATTATTAGCCGAACTGCTGATGTAGTTCCGGCCGCATTGACTATTATTTAGAGAAACGTGAGGCTGCACAACACTAGCCGATGCACCAGGTATATGAATATTACTAGGCAAATTAATGGATACACTATTCTCCAACGGCATCAGCTTTTCTTCAGAATATTCATCTTTGGTCTGCAGCACTGACGAACGAACATGATGAGATAGACTAGTTTCAAGCTGCTCCTTAAATTCTTCAAATGTATTATCTAAAGCTTGAGTAATTGTGTGTGCCATATTTGTCATATCAAAATCATATTTCCTAGCTACGGACATATCAATTAAATGAGCAATTTTTTCTGTTGGCTTTTTTACCTCAGCGCCGAGCAGATCGGAGCGACTCAGCGCGGCTACCTTCTTGACGACGTTGTTCCTTGTCTTCTGGTATTCAATCAACATCAGTCTTTGTCGCTCAGCCATCTCTTTCTCAAGCTCTTGTTCAAACTCGCGCCGATCTTCTTCCGACAGATCGTCGAGTGTGACGGCGATGATATTCTTCGGATCGGCCTTGCTGCCGATCTTGGCTTCGCTGCTCATGGTGTGTATGTTCTTGTTCTTCGTCCCCAGCGGAGTCGCCAATTGTGTTGCCACGCAAAATTGCCGCGCGACACCACGATAATTGTCGAACTTTCGTGACGACGAAACGATTGCTTTCCGAGCAAAGCAACAAAGATCGCCTCGCTTTCGTGTAGGAGACACGACCGCTTTTCAGCGCAAAACGGCAAAGATCACCGAACCCTAGATGGTAGAGCTCGGCAAGAGAAGAAACGATAAATAAAAAAGGATACGATAAAAAGGTACGTGAAAGTAGATTGGTTTTTTGATGAATGTCGATTGGTACCTCTCAATCGGCCGTGGCCTTGCTATTTAAGGCACGCTGGACTTGCCGTATACGAATAAAACTCTAGAGCTGAAACCGAATAGGACATATCCTTTATGATTCGGTTGTTTATAGTTTGTACTAGCACCTTCAGATTCTATACATGTCATGTACAAATATTCTTTATCCTACAATGGAAAGAATATAATATTCGGCCATGATGCTAATCATACCAACTAATGGAGATCTGATACGCCTCGTGTATCACCATGCATAAGTGCTTTTCCTTGTACGTTTGTTTACGTGATAGCCTTTGAAAACCTGATTCGGTTTGGCATCTGAGACAGGCTTGCACTTGTCCTAGGCATCAGCGCATTAGCTCGACGTAAACCAGAATCTGCCGAGGACATGTCCTAGGTTGCTGCTGGTCCATGCAAAATACCTGTTGCAATACTGAAGCAGTATATCAACTGATTAGCTTGACCAATAAATAAATAAATTTGGCTGGCCATAAACACTACTAGCCAAATTACACCATGAACATACTGAACCAAGAAGAACAGGAGCTCCTGTCACCGTCAACTTCAGAGAGACAGCAGCAAAGATTCAGTACTTCAGCAAAGATGCAGTTCAGGCCCTTGCAATGATATATGCTTAGAATAAATAAAGGGGTTGAAATCGTTAAGGATCTCTGACGGACTAGTCTCGAGCGTAGTTGTGGTGCTTTGATCTGCAACTATCTAGTTTTATCTGAAAATCGGGAGCAATTAGGGTATCAGGCTGCTTTTAAAGGATATATACTTGCAAATCATACCCCCTTTTTTCGTGATCATTTTTTATGTGGCACTTTTCTTCAGATGCAGCCATTCGGGGATGGTTGGCTAGTAATAAGTTTCAGCCTATGTGTTTTAGAACAGATTGCTTTTTTTTTATAAAGGAAATTTCATTTCAATGTATCAACGATACAATGTATGCCTATACCCGGCCTCTGCATAACAAGATGCACACAGCCAAAGAGTCAAAAAAAAGAAAATACATATGAAGCACACAGGCGCAAAAACAAGAATCAAAACGCCTATGACTACGGAGGAACTAAGCGAAGATCTCTAAGCCACCCATGTCGGATAAAAATATCACTCGCCGTGAGCTCGTGCAGTCGCCATGTAGGAACAGATTGCTTAGCACTGAATTTGTTATCTAACAGGAAATGGCAACTTCAGTGCGTCCCATACTCCCATGTGAGGATGTTTGCTTCAGAAGCAGACATTGTTGTACTAAATTCTGTTTTGACTATCGTAGGCTTGAAGTTTCTTCTCTGTGATAATGCTCATCTCCACCCACGGATCGGTGACGGGACACATTAGCGCAGGAGTCAGGACCCATAACTCACATGAACTTGTAGTGGCGATATGTTCAATATTGAGATCAACAAGGTATAATTTGGTTGGGAAGATTCTTCACTTGACATAAGTTGAAGTTGTAGTTCATTTCCAATCGACGCAGAACAGTGCTCTGAATCTGCACTCGAGCCGGTTGAAGGAGCTTACCGGATCATTGTGCAATGTGACTCTGAATGAAATGCAATACTCGAAATGACAGGAATCTTGTTCAAAACAAGCAGTACAACAGAGGCTGGACTAGGCCACGATGAGCTTTTGCTACAATTATTGGGGATCTACTCTAATCCAGTAGTGAACCAAGAAGAACAGGAGCTCCTATCAATGTCGGCTTCAGCGAGGCAGCAGCAAAGATTCAGGACTCCAGCTCGTCGCCGAATCCATGGACTAGGCCATGATGAGGAGTTGCTCCAATTATTGGGAGTCTAGTACGGAACCAAGAAGAACACGAGCTCATCCTATCAATGTCAGCTTCATAGGCGCGGATCACCTCGTCGCCGAAACCATGGACGGGTGAGCGGCTGCGGCGGCGAACCCGGTGTAGCTCATCGCCTCTTCAGGTTCCGGGCCCGGCGCCGTCGTCGTCCTCCGTGTCCCAGAGGAACGCGGCCTGCGCGGCGAGCACGTGGCTGTTGTGCGGCGACGCCCTGGCGGCCCGGTCGAAGTAGCTGGACGCGCGCTCCTCGTCGCGGCGCACCTCCCACACCAGCTTGGCGTACTCGGACAGCAGCTCGCCGTCGTCCGGGTCGGCCAGTATAGCTCAGGAGTAGTACTCCTCCGCCCTCCGCCGGTCCCCCTTCACCTGCAGTTGCAATTGGCTCCGTCAGAATCAGAACGGCCGCACATTTTCTCCGTGAGATCTGAAAAGAACTGCATGCCATGGCGGATGAAATGAGCGATGTGGCTACTTTCACCTAGTAGAGGAACTGGGCGTAGTTCCTGAGGAAGAGGCCGTTGCAGGGGTCCTCGTCGATGAGCTTCTTGTAGTGGAGCTCGATGCCGGAGCGGTCCCCTCCGCCGCCGCCGCCGGAGGCCACCAGGTAGCCGCCACCCCCGCCGCCGCCGCTTCCGCCTTTGTCGATCCCGCTCAGCAGGCCCGAGCCAAGCCGGTCGATGCCGAGGCCCCTGGCCAGGAACAGCGGGTGCTCCTGCGCGGTGTACGTGCTGCCGCCGCCGCCGGCGCCGAACATTCCGAAGCTCCTCTCTTGCTCCGCGTCGTCATCGTCGTCGTCCTCCTCGTCTCTGGAACCGTCGCGGGCCGTGAAGGACTGGATCGTCTTGAGCGCCGGTCTGGACCGGTGGTGCTCGTCCGCGCGACCGCCGCCCAGGGATGAGAGGTTGCCGTCCGAGCACGCGCGGCGTAATCCGCCGCCACGGCCGCGGGAGCGGTGGTGGTCCGAGCCGCCGCCGGCGCAGGCTGACAGGCTGCAGGAGATGGCCGGCGGGTGGTAGACGACCGTCGGGGAGGAGTCGGCGAAGTGGACGGCCGGGGAGTGGGCGCCGGCGCAGGAGGAGGAGGAGGCGTGCAGCGCGCCGAGCACCGGCGTGGAGGCGCTCCTGACCAGCATGGCAGGAGCAGCCCGAGGTAGTGGAGGACACTGGCACACTGCTGCAGCTGACGCCGTGGTGGTGGTTGTCCGGCCTGGGTTTTATGGCCGTGATTGCGTGGAGGGGAACGGGTTGGGTTTGGCTTCGTCTCGCGGCAGGCGGCCATCACCATGTGAGCGCATGGGAGGGGACGGACGGACGGCGCCGGCGGCCGGCCACACGTCCCGTGCACGGTATGGCGGTCCCCGTGCCCTTGTTGTCTTGCGCCTTTGGTTCGTGTCCGTCCGTCTCGCTCGATCGGCAGCTAGATGCACAAAAACAAAAACAAAAAGTGTGAGCGAGACGCCAACGTAGACTTGTAGTCTGTCACGTGGTTTGTGCCAGCTGGGGAGACACGTCGTTACATTTTCCGTGTTTCGGCGAGTGTTGTGGGTGGTGTCTCGTCTACGGTGGTGATGAGGACCTCGTTGTAAAATATGTCCCGTAAGAAAAAAAGGATGCACTAGCATATAACCTCCTCTCCACCCTGTGAATTAAAGGACATATCTTTTATGGATGGCTTTGTTGTTTCCATTAAAAGCCCAAGTGAAAGGCATTGTCCCTAGCTACATTGTAAGTGATTGGTCAACACCGAAGCTTCCTATGATGGATCATTACGACCAAAGCATGCACATGTTGTCAATTTAGTACCAAACTCACCTTAGTACATAACTCAACTTGCAAGACACATTTTCCCAACGGTTCCATTTATAATCTAGAGTTTTCTACAATTATAATTATCTAATTATACACTAGAACCACTACTAAGATATCAATTTCATTGTACTCTTTAGAGATCTCTATCAAGGTATTTATGGATATTAAAATATATACACTAACACACATACACAAATATACGCTATATAATTCATTCATGCAACCATGAAAAATAGTTTAAAAAGTTTTCTTATTACAAGATATAGCCTTTAATTTTGCAAAATCAAACTTTCCAGTTGTATACGTTGCGTCCGTACGATGAAGGACATGTTACACAATATTGTTATGTCGTTAAAATAAGAAATAGAAAATAATGCTCATTAAGACTATAATATGATAAAAAATACTAAAGTAAGTATAGAAGTATAGTACAAAATACATTAAATTTAGGGTGTGTTTGGGAGGGCTCCACTTTACTGTACTTTTTTATTCGCCTCAGCATCCCAAGATAAGCAGCGAAGCAGGCGTGTGGCGTGACCGAACCAACTCTGCAAATTGCGGTGCGTGGGAAACTTGGGCTTCATTGATGGGGCAGATGATTGGATCAGTGTGAGCCATTGCCTCGTCCTCATCTACGGCCCATTACCTCATTGGCAGGCCTCGCTGCATCCACAGCTGAATGCATCACGGAACGAAGGCACGCCGATCTATCTAGGGTTCATCTCGCGCAGGCGCAACCGCCACCCTTCTTCAACCTTTGCTTGTGCTCCCCGTTGCCGTGCGCGAGAACCGGGTTACGACCGGAAGCAGTGGCGGCAGACAAACGGAGGTTCCTCAGGTCAGCGTTACTGAATCTGGAGCTCAGCTTTTGGCTGGCTCCTCCTTGGTTACATTAAAGCTCTAGCTCATGCCCCTTCCTGCTGATATCCAGACCACAGAGTGAGTGTGGATTTGATCGTTTATTTAAATCTAAACAAAAGTCATTGCTGATACTCAGAACACAGAGCGTTCCCCGTCGACAGGCTTGGAATGGAATTCTCTGTGAACCACATGCCTAAGATGTGTGCTTGCATGTTCAAAGCTAACGAATGTCCCACGGTCATCTCAAAGAAAAAGTTTTGCCTTGTCCATTACTTTTGTATCTTCAGTAGGAACTTCTGGTTAAGCATTTTGCCGCTACAATTTAGGATAAATAGCTTGGAAAACAGCCTGTAGATTGCTGGTATCTGATGTGAGTGCAGAGTTATTGTTTACTTATATACCGCCACGCAAAGAGGTCCTCGCTCAAACAGTATTTGGAAACATTAGATTAGATTGCTAGGAGGAACTTTGTCATGTCATGTACCTGGTTGGCTGCTTAATTGTGTTGTGAATAGATACTATTACAGTTTAGACATCGACTGCTGCACGATGCCTCCTATGTAAGAACAGTGCTTACATGTTCGAATCTAGAGAATGTCCATGGTCTTGTCTTGTCGAGAAACATTTTCCCTCGTCCATTACCTATAACTTCAGTAAGAATTCCTGATTAAACATTTTGCTGCTTCAACCTTGTTTGCAATTTGAGATAAACAACCTTCTTTTCTTATATCTAAAGAGACTGGAAAACAACCTGCGGATAGTTACTGTCTAATGTGAATGTATTAATCTTGTTTACTTAGATACCACCGCACCAAGATGTTTGGTTTAAACAGGTTTGTAGAAGCATTAGATCGCTAAGAAGAACTTTGTCATGTACCACTTGCTTAGTTCTTTATAAAAAAAAAAAAACCACTTGCTTAGTTGCTTGTGTTGCGATTTATCGTGGTAAAAACGGTTAATCGGGTAGGCCCCACATGCCAAAACCTCTTAATTTTTCCGTCGCTCCAGCCTCATCCCACAAACAGAGTCTTCCAGTCCCGCTCGATAGGGTTTGTTCCCTGCCCCGCGCGCCGCCAGCTTCAGAGTTCAGATGCACGCAGCCGCCGCCGCCACCATGGTCGCCACCGGTGGCTGCAGCTAGACCGGTCACCCCTCCTCGACGTCTGGTTCTCCCTCTCCCTCTTCTTCCCCAGCAGCTAGAGCGCCGGTACGGGGGGCAGCTCCTAGCTCGTCCAGGTTGGCAGGCCCAGGAGGCAGCAGAACGACGGCCGCCCCCCTTCCTCCCGGAGCAGCTCTCCGCCAGCACCCTTTCCTCCGCCGGCACATCCTATCTCCAGCAGCAGTTTTCCGCCCACCACCCTTTCCTCTGCCTCCACTGTATGGTTTCTTCTTTCTCCCTCTGTTATCTAGTTATCTGTCTCTGGTCAAGCATTGGAGCAGCTGTGTGTAGAATATGACTAGATTGTAGTGGTAGTTGTAGATCTGTAGTTGTTTAACTCGAATTTTGGATTGATACTTGATGGCTGATCAAGGTATCACTTTTGTCCAATACTCCAATATTGTGTTTGTAACTTTGTATAGCATATTTTAGAATATTTACAGTGCTAGAATCTGAGATTTACAAAAAAGCTGACTGATGAATAGGCGACTGATAAAATCGGTTAATCGGCCGATAAGCGATTAATCTCTAATCTGTGGCCGTCCGATCAGTAAACAATAAGCGATATCTTGAACATTGCCTATGCCTATGCGGTTTTGGGGTATTTAGCATATCCTAGTCTAATGGGTTGTTTACTTGGAATTTTAGTTCATAGTAATTATTGGATATTTTCCATATCTTAGCCTTGTGGTATGTTTTGTTGCACGGTGTGTCGGTGTATCAGTTCAGAGTAATGATAGGAGGTAACCCATGCAGGTAAACAAGGAAATCCGAATCTGCCACTTAGTTTATGCATTATTCGTTACATGGATTGTTTGTGGCAGAGCATTGACCTTCTCCATGCGATGCAATAAGTTTCCTAGAAGGTGGACTGACTTACCTTGAGTTTACTCCGGAAGCCCTGGTGTGGAACCACATTCCTAAGATGTGTGCTTGCATGTTCAAAAGCTAAAGAATGTCCATGGTCATGTCAAGAAACGGTTTTTCTTGTCAATTACTTTTGTATCTTCAGTAAGAACCTTCTGATTAAACATTTTGCCGCTACAATTTGGGATAGACAGCCTTCTGTTCTCATCTAAATAGACTGGAAAACAGCCTGCAGATAGCTCGTGTTTGATGTGAGTGCAGAGTTATTGTTTACTTATATACCGTCACACAAAGAGGTTTCGTTCAAACAGTGTTTGGAAGCATTAGATTAGCACTATTGGTAGGAGGAACTTTGTCATGTCATGTGCTTGGTTGGCTTAATTGTGTTGTGAATAGGGAAAATATACTATTACAGTTCGGACATTAACGGTTGCACCATGCCTCCTACGTAAGAACCGTGCTTACATGTTCGAATCTAAAGCACCAAGATGTTTGGTTTAAACAGGTTTGTAGAAGCATTAGATTCCTAGGACGAACTTCGTCATGTACTACTTGCTTAGTTGCTTGTGTTGTGAACATCAACGCTGTTCCATGAGGAAGTTCTTTTTATAGCTGATAGTATTTTGACATCTCCTAGGTGGGAGGTGCTGTGTTGTATGACTATGGCTATGCAATTTTTTTGGGGTATTTAGCATATCTTAGCCGTCTGGTATGTAGGTTACTACATTTCAGAGTAATGATTGGAAACAAGTAACTGAGGAAGTCTGAATTGGACACCCAGGCATATGCCTTTGCTAACCAAACCCTTTTACCTACAATTGTCGCTTTGGGCAAAGTTTAGTATGCGGGGGACATTCTTGCAACAAATTGCATGGTTGTTCATGCATTGTTTGTTCTTTCTTACGTGGTTTGTCTTTGGTAAAACGTACACCTTCTTCAAATGACAATTTCCCAAGAAGGCGGAGTAATGAACAAACCTTGAGTTTACTTCAGAAACCTTTTCGTATCGATAAGAACACTTTGTTTCTGGAACCCTTGCATGCTCTTAACTTAATTTGCATTTTTCGGTGAATCTTCATTTTCATTACTTACGTTCCACTAGCTACTGATAATATTAAAGTAGTAGTTTCCAAGTAAACCTGCCATAATAATTGTCTAATTAATGACAGTATTTACTGCAGATCTGATAAAGGAGTAACATGTTAACACTTAAGGATGTGGCGACGCGGAAACCTATTCTAGCGACAATCCGTCTCCTAGTTCCCGCTGGAGCTGCCCGTCCTGCACCGCCCGTCGGACCAGCTCTGGGTTTCTACAGACTCAACCTGATGGCGTTCTGCAAGGATTTCAACGCGAGGACGCAGAAGTACAAGGCAGAGACTCCGATGCAGGTCACGCTGACCGCCTACAAGGACAGCACTTTCGAGTTTGTCGTCAAGTCGCCCTCCGTCTCATGGTTCCTCAAGAGAGCAGCGGGCATCGAGCTCGCGAGCAGCCGCCCTGGCCACAGTATTGTGACGTCCCTCTCGCTGCGCCACGTCTATGAGATCGCGAAGCTGAAGCAGTCCGACCCATTCTGCAAGCACATGTCGCTCGAGGCCCTGTGCAAGTCCATCATCGGCACTGCCAAGTCCATGGGCATCGAGATCGTTAAGGATCTGGATTAGTCTCGATCATAATCCTGTTGCTTTGATCTGCAATTGTCTAGTTCTATCAGGCCTGGAAGGTAGTAGGTATCAGGTTGCTTTTGAAGGCTCGATCCTCGGGAATCATGCCCCTGTTTTCGTGATCAGTTCATCGAATGCAGCCATTCCGGTATGGTTGGCTAATAAGTTTCAGCATTTTTTCTTGTATACTGAACAGATGCTTAGCACTGAAGTTGTCTAACTGAAAATTGCAACTTCTACTCTTCCATGTGAAGATGTTTGCTTAGAAGTAGACCTTTTTTTTTGTAATGAACTTAGTTTGGGTATCGTAGGCTTGAAGTTTTATCTGGGTTATAATGCTCCTCTGGGTTACATGAGCTCTATCTTTAGATGAGGATATCTGGTGACGGCGGTACAGCACATAACCCCAGAATATAACCTGAAGCAAACACCATTCTTGAGTTTTGGCTATATGTAAGGATCAGCATATGTGGCTTCTTCACTTCACTGAGCCTGCATTACTTCCAATTTGCTTGAGTTGATCAACTGCTGGTTGTCTACAAATTTTGTTCATTTCACTCGACGCAAAAATACTGTTTTGAATCTGCACTTGAGCTGGTAGAAGCTTAACTGATCATAGCGCTACGAGTCTCAGGAATGGAAGGAATTTTGTTCACTACAGCAAGCAGTGCACGATGGGTTGCTACAATTATTGGGGATACAAGAGCTCCTGTCACCGTCAGCGTCAGAGAGACAGCAGCGAAGATTCAGTACTTCAGCAAAGATGCAGTACAGGCCCATGAAATGATATATACTTAGAATAAATAAAGGGCTTGAAATCGTTTAGGATCTCTGACTGAGTAGTCTCGAGCGTAGTTGTGGTGCTTTGATCTGCAACTATATATCTAGTTTTATTTGACTTGGGAGCAATTAGGGTATCAGGCTGCCTTTAAAGGATATATCCTTGCAAATCATATCCCCTTTTTTCGTGATCATTTTATATGTGGCACTTTTCTTCAAATGCAGCCGTTCTGGGATGGTTGGCTAGTAATAAGTTTCAGCCCGTGTGTTTTGGAACAGATTGCTTAGTACTGAATTTGTTGTCTAACAGGAAATGGCAACTTCAGTGCGTCCCATACTCCCATGTGAGGATGTTTGCTTCAGAAGCAGACATTGTTGTACTGAATTCTGTTTTGGCTATCGTAGGCTTGAAGTTTCTTCTCTGTGATAATGCTCATATCCACCCACGGATCGGTGACGGGACACATTAGCGCAGGAGTCAGGACCAACGAAAAAAATAGCACGCTATATCCCGTATAATAGCCCGCTATAGCTTATTTGAAGTGGCTACGCTATATTTAGCAAAAACATGGCCGCTGCGACGCTAACAATGTTTTATACGCGCTAAACCATGCTAAACACGTTAACATTATAGCACGCTATTTAAAAAAAAACGAGATTCCATCGGCCTAAACAAAAGTCCAACACACACTCCACCTCACGGTCACTCCTCAGTATCTAACCCAATCCTCCTTGGTTGTTCAGGGAGCGATGGCGGCGGGCTCTCGTCGAGTTACAGGTTTGTAGCGACGATGGGTGCGCTTTTTCCACCGGCGGATCGAGCTCTTCCTCCGCCTCGAGTTGCATCGGGGGCGGCAGTGCTTCCTCAACATCATAAGGAAAGAGAGTTTCTCATCCTAAGAAGAGGATGTTTCCTGTTGTACGTGGTGATGATGGAGTGCAACCTGGTGGATCTTCTAGAATCTGAAGATGGCGCTAGTGATTCTAATTAAAAATTTAAAACAGTTTGTCTTTTAGAGTTTGATACTTGTTTTTGGATATATGTCTCATATTTGTGTCTATGTCATGGATTTGGCCCCTCGACTTTTGTATCTGATTAACTAGTTTGGTTTTGGACAAATATTTAGTGCTGAAATCCTTAATATTTGAGCTATATATTATATTTATTGCGAAACGCTATTTCAAATATAGCACGATATATCACGCTATATCTTTTATAGCATTTTGAGAAGTGTCACGCTAAAAGTGGTAGCGCGCTATTTTTTTCCTTGGTCAGGACCCATAACTCACATGAACCTGTAGTGGCGATATGTTCAATCTTGAGATCAACAAGGTATAATTTGGTTGGGAAGATTCTTCACTTGACATAAGTTGAAGTTGTAGTTCATTTCCAATCGACGCAGAACAGTGCTCTGAATCTGCACTCGAGCCGGTTGAAGGAGCTTACCGGATCATTGTGCAATGTGACTCTGAATGAAATGCAACACTCGAAATGACAGGAATCTTGTTCACTCGAAACAAGCAGTACAACAGAGGCTGCACTAGGCCAGGATGAGCTTTTGCTACAATTATTGGGGATCTACTCCAGCAGTGAACCAAGAAGAACAGGAGCTCCTGTCACCGTCAGCTTCAGAGAGACAGCAGCAAAGATTCAGTACTTCAGCAAAGCTGCAGTTCAGGCCCTTCTAATGATGTATACTTAGAATAAATAAAAGGGTTTGAAATCGTTAAGGATCTCTGACGGACTAGTCTCGACTCTCGAGCGCAGTTGTGGTGCTTTGATCTGCAACTATCTAGTTTTATCTGACTTGGGAGCAATTAGGGTATCAGGCTGCTTTTATCCAATGAAAAAAGGGAAGATACTCCACTTGATGTAAGTTCAAGTTGGGTAGTTCATTTCCAATCGACGAAGAACGCTGTTCTGAATCTGCACTCGGGCTGGTTCAAGGAGCTTACCGGATCATTGTGCAATGTGACACTGAATGAAATGCAACACTCGAAATGACAGGAATATTTGTTCACTAAAACAAGCAGTACAACAGAGGCTGGACTAGGCCACGATGAGCTTTTGCTACAATTATTGGGGATCTACTCTACTCCAGTAGTGAACCAAGAAGAACAGGAGCTCCTATCAATGTCGGCTTCAGCGAGGCAGCAGCAAAGATTCAGGACTCCAGCTCGTCGCCGAAGCCATGGACTAGGCCATGATGAGGAGTTGCTCCAATTATTGGGAGTCTAGTACGGAACCAAGAAGAACACGAGCTCATCCTATCAATGTCAGCTTCAGAGGCGCGGATCAGCTCGTCGCCGAAGCCATGGACGGGTGAGCGGCGGCGGCGAACCCGATGTAGCTCACCGCCTCTTCTGGCCCGGCGCCGTCGTCCTCCGTGTCCCAGAGGAACGCGGCCTGCGCGGCGAGCACGTGGCTGTTGTGCGGCGACGCCCTGGCGGCCCGGTCGAAGTAGCTGGAGGCGCGCTCCTCGTCGTGGTGCACCTCCCACACCAGCTTGGCGTACTCGGACAGCAGCTCGCCGTCGTCCGGGTCCGCCAGTATCACGCGGGAGTAGTACTCCTCCGCCCTCCGCCGGTCCCCCTTCACCTGCAATCGCAATTGGATGGATCCCGCCGACGCCATCAGAACGGCTCGATCGAGACCTGATCTGAACCCGCCATGGCGTGGCGACAAGGACAATCTGGCGGATGAGATGGGCAATGTGGCTTTCACCTGGTAGAGGAACTGTGTGTAGTTCCTGAGGAAGAGGCCGTTGCAGGGGTCCTCCTCGATGAGCTTCTTGTAGTGTAGCTCGATGCCGGAGCGGTCCCCTCCGCCGCCGCCGCCGGAGGCCACCAGGTAGCCGCCACCCGTGCCGCCGCCGCTGCCACCGTCGTCGATCCCTCTCAGCAGGCCCGAGCCGAGCCGATCGATGCCGAGGCCCCTGGCCAGGAACAGCGGGTGCTCCTGCGCGGTGTACGTGCTGCCGCCGCCGCCGGCGCCGAACATTCCGAAGCTCGTCTCTTGCTCCGCGTCCTCATCGTCGTCGTCGTCGTCCTCCTCCTCCTCGTCTCTGGAACCGTCGCGGGCCGTGAAGGACTGGATCGTCTCGAGCGCCGGTCTGGACCGGTGGTGGTCGTCCGCGCGACCGCCGCCCAGGGATGAGAGGTTGCCGTCCGAGCACGCGCGGCGTAGTGCGCCGCGGGAGCGTTCGTGGTCCGAGCCGCCGCCGGCAGCTGACAGGCTGCAGGAGATGGCCGGCGGGTGGTAGGCGACCGTCGGGGAGGAGTCGGCGAAGTGGACGGCCGGGGAGGCGCAGGAGGAGGAGGAGGCGTGCAGCGCGCCGAGCACCGGCGTGGAGGCGCTCCTGACCAGCATGGCAGAGCAGCCCGAGGCAGCTGACGCCGCTGGTGGTGGTTGTCCGGCCTGGGTTTTATGGCCGTGATTGCGTGGAGGGGAACGGGTTGGGTTTGGCTTCGTCTCGCGGCAGGCGGCCATCACCATGCGAGGCACGGCCGCGCATGGGGACGGACGGCGCCGGTGGCCACACGTCCCGTGCACGGTATGGCGGTCCCCGTGCCCGTGTTGTCTTGCGCTTTTGGTTCGTGTCCGTCCGTCTCGCTCGATCGGCACTTTTGGTTCGTGTTCGTGAACCTCAACAAAAACAAAAACAAAAAACAAAAAAGTGTGAGCGAGACGCCAACGTAGACTTGTAGTCTGTCACGTGGTTTGTGCCAGCCGGGATGTTGAATATAAATATATTGGTTAGCCCATTTTCATCAGTTTGGATTTTTGATTTAGTTGATTAGCGTATCGATTTAATGGGGAGGCACGTCGGTACATTTGCCGTAGCTCGGCGAGTGGTGTGGTGGTGTCTCGTCTATGGTGATGATGAGGACCTCGTTGTAAAAGGTTATAAAACGATACTAGTTTTGTCATCCACTTATTGAATATACATCAGTAGGTTATGTAGTGAAAAGAATATATAATTGTGAAGTTTGAAGTACATACGGGGACAAAGCTTAAAACAAAAGTGGGGATTTCAACCTTTTTAGCTAAAGGAGAAAATTACTAAATTGATGTGTATTATTGGCCATTATTGTTTTAATGGAATTATCTTCGCATTCTTAATTTTCTGTTTGCCCTAAAATTCACACTTATTTGTCATATTTTTTACTTTTTTTCAGGGACTCCTTAGTTTATGTAAAGAATGGATTTTTGAAAATCTGCTATAGTTTGATCCAAGAATTATATAGAGAAATAGAATCATTTATGACATTCTCAAATATATGTTTTTTTCTCATATTATCTTCATCCCTTACGAGAAAAAATATATGTTTGCCCAAACTCGAAAATGGTGGGACAATTTGAGAATGTCATAAATGATTCTTGAGATGATATCCATGTTACCCAACATGGATATTATCTCACGTCTTACAATTTCCCCATGGTAGGACGGGATCCCCTATATGTATGCTTCTAAAAATCCCCCTAGGTGTTCATTTCCCTTTGCAACCAAACTAGCCCTTAGATCATCCCACATGCGCAAGATGCTTCCACGCTAGCCGCTTTGAGCTTTGCCGTTAAGTCTATCGATCAATGCATCCGTAGCTGATCAAACACTCAATTTATAGGTACATCAATAGACACAAGTATATGACTAAGGGCGAAGCTGGAGAAGGAATACATTGATACAAGCTTTGTTGCTTAGTGGAATTTTTTAAGTAATAAAAACGGTTTAGGACTACGTAATGAAGTACTAATAAGTTTACAGCGGGGTGGACGGCTGTAAACTTAGAGAAAGCATTGAATACATTTATATCCTCGCTCGTACGAAATTATTCTTGGTATAATTTTCTTTTTAAAACATGTGCACATGAAATAAATGAACAGAAAACACAACTACTCGCAGCAATGACTAGTTAGAGAATACTAGTAGCTATGCACGTGCAAACCACGACCCAACTATTTATCAATATTTTTTAAATTTATAGAAACCTAAAGATTAAGTTCAAAATATCATATGTAAGAAAAATGTTACTTAGCAATGACCCCATTTAAATAAAATAGCCTGAACATTTTATTAAAATCCCATTCAAAAACCTCAATGCAAAACATTTTCATAAGAATTCCTATTAAAAATAAGTACGGATGCATTTTTATGGATAAGAATTAGCTACATGTCACATTATTCTAGTTATGGTTTAAATCAATTTTGATCAAAACATAAAAGAAATCATTATTCTAATTATTGTTAGCTCAAATACATCAATATTTATTAAAAAATCATTTTAACTTTAACTATACCAAATGGCCACGATTCCGCCTCATAAGATAGCATAAAAGAAAGCTTATGAGGGAACTTGAGTGTGCAACTCTGAATGTGTAGGGGACACAAAATATTTTGTTGATTCTCATCCAAGAAAAAAAATTAAGATACAAGCTTCAACATTGCACTTGGTGATCCCACCTCGAAGGAATACATTTGATCTAAGGTTGTTTGCGTTGAATTTTCTAAAATATCAAAAGCAATAATTAAATTACACGATAGAAAACACAAGCTCATGAGAATATTTGAATTGATGTACAGAAACCACGTCCACACACACACACACACACACACACACACACACACACACACACACACACACACACACACACACACACACACACACCAATTCATATTACAGGTGCCCCTCTTTGTTATCCTGATTGTTGAGCTATTTCTTCCTAAATAAAATAAAATGAAGCTACACTATAAAACTTAACTTCTTACAGAAATAATTAGAGAGGAACACAAATAAAGAAAGTCTCAATAGTTTCACGACTGCAAGGTACTATGTAGTATTTACATCATTGGTTTGCCATCAAATTTTTTGGGTCACCGTTCCAATAAAACTAATTTAGGCAATTAATTGATTGTCATGAAATGCATATGAACCAACTTGCATCAATGAATATGGGAGCTCTCTCAATGGCCTAGGACATGCCCATTTTATCAAACACATGGCGTGCATGCAATACATATAATCCCAAGCTATATAGAAAGTGTCAGCCAATCAGTTTGTAATTTAGAAGAGGGCAATAAACAGATTACAGGTTGCAATATGTTGTGGACGGGAACATCAAATCCTGCACACCATTTTGGTGGTTCACTTCCTCACAATCGTCAATGGCTAATCCAATAGCATTTGCCATGTCCACCTCCATTCCTCCTCGCCTTGTGCCACCAATCCAGCTTCACTACTACCTTTGCCACCAATCCAGCTTCACTGCTACCCTCGCCACCAATCCAACTTCCACATACCTACTTGCTTAGCATAGCACCAATTCAGTTGACATGAAAATAATAAGGAATCCAATCATTTTGGTTCAGAAAATAATAGAAATGTAAAGAATCTGCTAACTTCATCCAATAGGCAGAATCAGAAAGAATGATGAACTGTTTAAGCTTGTGACTGCACTCACCAAATAGAACATCCGTTTGACAAGCTATAATGCAGGTACTCAACGTGGAGCATCAAGCTTCTAATCCAGCTTTGCATGCAATTACAAAAAAAGTATAAGAAAATGATAAGTGCACTAATCATTGAAAAGACGCAGCACCCTAAAAAGATGGTAGAATCTACAACACATGATCAGAGACGTTCGAGGAGCAAGACGAGCCGAGCAGACAAGTTAATGTAGATTACAAATGTAATAACCAGGATAATACCTTTTAATCAGTTATATGCTTCTAAACGAAGCAATGAAATCGCACTAAAGATGTAAAGATGACCGTTGACAAAATAAGCTCAATGAAGCAATGTAACTCACAAAAAAGTCCACCATATAAATTTCATTTAAGTCCATGCAAACAGTTCATTACATTATTGCTTCAAACTCTCATAGGGACATGCTCTAACTGTAAGCACGCCAGATCAAATGTGTGAGAAGGACTAAAAAGTACTGTCAATGAATGTTGTGCTCGGATAGAAACGTGGGATGATACTTCCCTTGGTAGTTAATTGCAACCATATTGTATATCCATTATTCTTGTAGATAATTTTTTAATGCGTAAGTGTGTGAATCAATACATCTTTGGTGGCCATATGGCTAGCACATGGTTCTGACTGTTGATATGATGGATTTGTTATCTATATTTTCTTTTAAATACGAAACCAGCAAGACTGTACATAATTCAGAAGTTAAAAACTGAGCAAGAGGAATCATTTGTTAGGAATGGTTGGGATGGAGATGGCGATCTTGCCGAGCTTACGTTTCTAGAAGACAGTGGTCTTTCCGGCAGCACCGATCTTTCCAGCGGCTCCAAGACCGATCATGAGGATCCGTATGTCCTTATTGCGAAGAGCCGGCTGAAGAGCATCCCGAACATAAGACCCATATCGCCCTACTTCCCCTCTGGTTACCTGCAGCGCACCGTCTGAAATTCAGTTAGGATCCAACTTAAAGATAAGACGCCTATTAGATCCCAAATCATAACAACACAACACGACGCACCTTCCGACTACGAATTCGATACCCGCTACGGGGATATGCAAGTAAATTACATAACAAATATTCAGCATAGAAAAGCAGTATGCGTACCGAGATGTGCAGCCCGAAGATGCTTCTCTGCATCACCAGCGCCTCGCGGATCCGCAGTCCATGCATGCCATCGACAGCCGGCAGACTGGCTTGCAACGGCCGGCCAGGCGATCTCCTCCCCCGCACGCCATTAACATCCACGGGTGCAAGACGACGGCTGTGTGGCAGGCGTGATTCCTTGGTTCAGGCGCCCGACGCAGCAGGACAACACTGGTCCGGATCTGGCGGCATCGCGTGGGGAAGCGACGACGTGGGGGAGGCGGCGGCGCGTGGATCGGCGGGTCTCGCGTCGCGTGGAGAGGCGGCGGCGGAGTGACGGAGTGTACGGCGTAGCGACGAAGTGATGGGGCGACGGATTGCGGGGGCAGTTTATTCTTTCCCTCGGGGCGGAAACTTTCGTCTGCTCGGCAGAATTGCTAAGTGTACCCATAGCAGCGATTAGATCAATCCAGACCATTAGATCTTGTTAAGTCGGATAATCTGATGGTGCTGATCAGTCTGGGTACAGCAACGGGGTGGTTTTAAAAAAAATAAGGTTCGCTTGTTTAATAGTAGTAGAGATTCCAGTTAGGTGTTCCATAGTATATCTATGTTCATGATTCGAGTAATTATGCAAAACCAGAAGTACTACAACTCATCTACTTGTTGGAGTTTAATAGTTGCAGTCGATGATCAATGTATAGTTGTCCTTATGGAATGTCAACTTAGAGAAAACAATGAACATATCCTAGCTCATATGCAAATATTATTGCTATAATTTTCTTTTTAAAATATGTGCACATGAGACAAATCTTTACCTAATAATAAAGGAAGAGTTGCTTCTCCCAAATTTTTCGTCCAACTTTCTAATTACCATTACTTCTGAGCATAATTACGGAGACTGCCACCGTTTAAGTCGAAAAAACGGTTCGGTCAGAAATCTGCGCGCTCCGCCGTCTGTTGTTCTTCGGCCTCGCTCTTCTGAAGCACTGCCGCCCGCCGTGCAGCCAGGTCGCCGCGCAGCCCGCGCTCGTCACAGTCGTGCTACAGGGCGACCCTGCACCCCCCTCCGCCATCTCCCGATCGCCGGCGTCGGCCACGCCCTTGACAAACTGCTGATTTACCCCATCCATGTCCGCCGCTCGCCGTCCCCAGCTCCCCATCCATGCGCAATCTGATCCGCCGTCATCCAACGACTTCTGCCTCAAGCGAGGCATGCTACTCCTACACGGGCTCCACGAGCTCCATGCCCGTCCCTCCCAAACCATCTCCCCGGCGGCCGCCAGATGTGGGTGTGGCCCAAATACGTGCTCCAGCCCCTGTACACATAGCAGCTTCTGCATCGTTTCCGCACGCGGACGAGGCGCCAGCGCCACCGGGCTCGCGCGGAGGAGGGTCCGAACCACCGATAGCTGGAGAAGCGTCGGTGATTCGATATGTCCGGTTTCGTGTTCCCGATGCGCTGGCGGCGGCCGGGCAGCGGGAAATAGCGGAAGCTCTGTTCCAGTTCAGCAATGCCCCCGTCGTCAACCTCCGCCCTGAGGACATCGCCAAACCCCAGGCCGACCTGCTCCCGAGCGTCCTCTCCCGCCTCCTTCGTCGACGCCTCTAGGCTTCACCGCTTCAGCGACCTGGACGCGCTGGACAACCCTCCAAGCTGCAACACCACGACAAGAAGGACGTTTTCTGTATCAGCGTTGTTAGTTTGGTCCTGTTAGTTTAGGCACAGAGTAGTGCTACTCATCCGAAATCACACTGGGCTGATTTTATCATCAGAACTCTCTTTTATGTTACGAACAACATATTTGAATATACATCCACGATATTGTCCTTCACCGTATATGTCTACCTGTTTATGGATTTTATGTTGTCCCATATTAGCTCAACAAAATATGTTGACATTTTTTGTGACTTTTTGATATGTTTTATGCAAATTTAGGAGACTAATTTGTTATCCGCATATGTAGGCCTAAATTTGTTTGAACCGTAGCAAGGCACGAGTATTTTGCTATACATTTAAAAATATTGGTAATTTAGTTCGTACTTATGTTGATTTTGTAGATTGCAGGAATTTCACCAAGATTTTATTTTGATGAATGATTAGACGTGGCTGACAGATCTGCAATACAATGCAGATAGGAAAATATTTGATAGATACTCTCCATTTATGCTACGGTACATGGAGTACCAATGTCGATATTTCTGGGTTTATCTCATAAAAATGTGTTTTGTTTTCCATTGTTGACACAATTTTATGTTATTACTTCTACGGCATAAAAAGAACAAAATATTTAAAAAAATGACTTATATTGAGTGATATGTAAATTGCAGAGTGGTTGTTTTTTAACTTTTATATAGCCTTTGAGAATGAAATGAACCTGGGTGGAATCCGGTCAAAACAACCCACAATACAATGTCATGATGCATGGTGATCATTATGATGGAGAAGATGTGGCATGAGCAAGTTATACGGAAAATATTACAGCCCACTACCTAGCTCCACCGCCCACATAGAAGAAGTCATACTCCTACTCCTTCTCCAGTTCCAGGGAACCATCGTGGGAAGAGATGTATGTCTGCTTCTTTACCGTGGCTAGAGCGACCACGAGGTGACAGACCATGAAGATCCGAAGGTCGTCGGGGAGGCGGCTGCTGACGGCACAAAGAGTAGCTATGTAGAGTATGAGCTTGATGTCATGGTGGCAGCGCTCACACATGTTACTATCTCCATGGTGTTGTAGCTTTGGCTATACTTCAGGTAGAGAACTCTAGGCTAATAATCTGAGTGCGGCTGGTGGTGCAAATGTGAACAGAGAGACAAATACTCACATTTTTCTCCACCGTTGCATCGCACGGGCACATGTGCTAGTCAACACAATAGCCCAACTACCGAAAACAATGACTAGATAGAGAATAATTTCACTTAGGTGCTATAAAGTCTATTTAAGTTAATGAATCGAGTAATTATGCAAAAACCAGAAGTACTCCAGCTCATCTACTAGTTGGAGTTTAATAGTTGCAATCTGTAATCAATGTGCAGCTGGCCTCATGCAATGTCAACTTAGAGAAAATATTGAACACATTTCATATATCCTAGCTCTATGCAAAGAAGCAACATAATCTCCAACTAAGTGGAGAAACAAACCAGAAAGAAACTAAAGACAATACATTGATTTGTTTAAGTCAAAACGAGTGTGGGATGCCCGTAAGTTAGAGACATAATAATATGAATACAATATTATAAATTTAAAAGGATCCAATAGGCGAAAACCAGGGCCAAATCCCAGGGCCAACTGAGCGAGCGCCCGAATGCTTGCCCCGGTCGTATCAGCCGCGTAGGCACTTGGACGATTGGCGGCGAGACTGCAATCCACCATGGATCGGCGGAGATCTAGACCAGGTATATGATCTTGCGGCGAAATGGATCTCAGTCTGGCTAGAACGACCTGGTATTGGTCCTCTCCGCCACCGATGTCCACTGCGGACGGCTGGCTTTGTCGGCGGCAAGGGGACGGAGAATAGTGATCAAAGGCCCGATCACCACCACTTCGGAGGCCACGCCTCAACGCCCCGTCAAGCTGCGCCACCATGGAGGTGCTGGAGAAGCCCCATCGCGTCGAAGTCGAGCCTCCACCGCCGCCGCTGAAAGCACCGCTACGAGGCCAAGGGATCCCACCACCGCCGTCCGCCTACCAGGCTTTGCCTGGAGGCTTCCTCCGGCGGTGGAGGGCAATCTAGGGTTCGTTGGGGTTGGGGGCAGCTTCATCGAGGATGACCAAGGCTAATGTATTGCCTCTGTTTTGCTATCCGATAAAAGATACTTGCTATTTTTTCATTATGAATTTTATGTGACTAGTTGCTAAACTGGTTTTGAGGACATGCATAGAATTAGTCTTTTGGATTTACGTCTCACACAACTTGTGTGTACTCGCGCGAGTTGTTAGCATAAAACCACAAATTTTCCGCTCAAATTACTTGAAAACTAGAGATAACTTAATTAATAATGTTAGTTAAACTAAAAGTAAAAAAAATTGATAGCCCAATATCAATCAAACTTTTAGGGATTACTTATGCTCTTGATGATAATTATGGATGGATAGTTTCTCAGAACCTTTTTACAAAAATTGGTACTGACCTGTAAACCTAGCCCCAATTATGGTAGTTTTATGTATTTTAGTCGATATAATAGTAGCATGTATGAATAAAAATTTATAGGTACGTTTTGAAATTAAGAGAAGAGCACAACCGCAGGTAACAATGACTAGTTCGAGAACAATTTCAGTTAGGTGATCCAAAATCTATCTAAGTTCATGAATCGCTAATTATGCAAAATCACAAGTACTACAACTCATCTACTTGTTGGAGTTTAATAGTTGCAATCGATGATCAATGTACAGTTGGCCTCATGGAATGTCAGCTCAGAGAAAACAATGAACATATCCTAGCTCATATGCAAATGTTCTTGCCATAATTTTCTTTTTAAAACATGTGCACATGAACAGCAGAGCCCAACTACCGAAAACAATGACTAGTTAGAGAATAATTTCACTTAGGTGCTCTAAAGTCTATCTAAGTTAATGAATCAACCAGAAGTACCCCAGCTCATCTACTTGTTGGAGTTTAATAGTTGTAATCGATGATCAATGTATAGTTGGCCTCATGGAATGTCAGCTCAGAGAAAACAATGACCATATCCTAGCTCATATGCAAATATTCTTGCCATACTTTTCTTTTTAAAACATGTGCACATGAACAGAAGAGCCCAACTACCGAAAACAATGACTAGTTAGTGCTCTAAAGTCTATCTAAGTTAATGAATCAACCCGAAGTACTCAGGGCCAGTCCTGAAATTTTCGGGGCCATGTTCAAAACTAAAATTTGGGGCTTTTAATATAGATATCATACAATGAATATTTATATTGTCAATAACACGTAAAATATTTTCAATGACACACAAATGCAACAAAAATCAGTAAGCATATTTCAAAAAACTTATACATATTATGTTAAAACTTTCCTAGATATATGCATATACAATACATAATTAAGTGATTTCATCGGAAAAAATAGACAAAGTCTTAGTCTAGACAAGAATTGCCGATAGCAGCTACCAGCTGTACGAGTGAACGAGTGATCAGGACGTATAGCAGCTAGCAGCAGTACATAATTAATTAATTTGAGTACAGGCGTATATCACTAATTCACCTCCTCGAGTGATCACCAATCGTGGATTGGATTCGTGGTCAGGGTACCTCGCGCTGCGCCTCCTTTAGCGAAGGAGGAACGGCCGAACGACGGATTTTCTGCGAAAGGCCGAGAGACAGCAATGCTTAGTTTCCTGCGTCTGAGTGCGTGCGACCTTGCCGGGCCAATTAAAAGGCTTTTTTTTGCTGGGCTTACAGTATATTATATATATGCATACCTATGCGGGTGGGGGCCCCTAGATTTTGGGGCCCGGTTCGGCCGCACACCCTGACCCCCCTCAGGGCCGGACCTGGAAGTACTCCAGCTCATCTACGTGTTGAAGTTTAATACTTCCTCTGATCCAAAATAAGTGTCGAAAATTTTGTACTAAGTTAGTACAACTTTTGTACTAAGTTTCCGATACTTATTATGGATCGGAGGGAGTAGTTGAAATCTATAATCAATGTGCAGCTGGCCTCATGCAATGTCAACTTAGAGAAAATATTGAACACATTTCATATATACTAGCTCTATGCAAAGAAGCAACATAATCTCTAACTAAGTGGAGAAACAAACCAGAACGAAACTAAAGGTAATATATTGATTTGGCTAAGTCAAAATGGGCGCGGGATACCCGTAAGTTAGATACATAAATAATACGAATACAGTATAACAAATTTAAAACTAGATAATTAGTCAATTGTTAAGGGTTTAATGCTCTGTAAGCTATATGAAAAGATCATTCAACTCTTCGAAATCATGACAAAAATCATTCTTTTTAAACCAGACAGCTCCCACATATATATCCAGCCAAATAAGAAAATGAACCAGAAAAGGATGAAAACAATGACACAAGAACCCGCAAAAGAAGACCGCGCAACTGATGTAGCATCAGTTCCCTAAACTACTACAAGATGGGTTGTCCTTTCATGAAGCCAGCTTGCCTTCTTCAACAAAAAGAAATGAAGAAGTTGACTTGCAGGACGTGGATCAGACGTAGGTCCAAACAAAAAGATTGTTTCGTCCTAAGAGAAAAGACAAGTGGGCCTATAATAGCCCATAAAAAACTCTGAACGGCGAGAACGGACAGCTATAAGACACTATTGTATGACGCTATTATCCAGAAATTCATTTTGGCTCTACGGTGCATATGTTCTCTTTACCGAAAAAACATGTTCTGAAATATGAATTTTTTTTGGAAGAAATTTCCCTCATGCGTCCCTATATCCTATGGTCGCAAGTAAAATTTCGTAAACCTACTTGTTTTGTTGCCCCCGTGAAGAAAAGGACAACATAAAGTCTTGAGAAGAGTTTTATTTTAACTCCGAATTTTGTCTTTTTACATAGGTCACACACAAAAAAAGATTTTTTTGCGAATCTTTTGAACACATAGGATGCGAACATGAAATTATTTATAGATTTTTTTCATAACAATATGAAACGTGTTTATGATCAGTCGCCCAGGGCCAAGCCGTGGGAGGCCTTCTTTAAGACTTGTAAATAACTTTTCTTTCTCTGTAAATGTATAGTAGCACGCGACTACTCGATTTGATTTTTGTTAACATTTTGAAATGTGTTTATGATCTGTCACCCAGAGTTGGATGATGTCGAGAGAGGGAACCCCGCCACAACCGACGGGGCGGCCACACGGGCCACGGCGTCGCGGCAAGCAGAGGGGATAGGGGAAGGGCGTTGGGTTTAGGGTTTGGTGGCCTTGTTTAAGACTTGTAAATAACTTTTCTTTCTCTATGCTGAATGTAGTAGCACGCCACTACTCGATTTGATTTGTGCATAGGGTGGCATGCATAGACATGTAGGAGTACTAGTTTTGTTATAAATACGGAAGGCCTCACAGGGCTCTGTTCCTCACAAATGCATGCACTCGATCCCCGGATCGGAGGAGTAAATTAGCTAGAGCGCGTGCATGCTCTGATCGGAAACCATGGATTCACCACCCCCTCCTCCCAGTACTCCCTGTCCCGGCACCAACAATGGCAACTACGCAGGGCGCATACAATTTCTGGTCCTCCTGGCTGTTGTGGCCATGTTCCTCCTTCACGTTCTGGGCTCCTTGCGCCGGCGGCTGAGCGCCGCTGCCCTCCACAACATCGTGATGTTAATCTTCACTCTCTCCTATGCGCTGGTGAGCTACACCATCGGGCTGATGCAGGCCTCCAAGATGTACTACGACGAGTTCGCGGTGTGGGCCGTGTGCCTGCTGCTGCTCCTGGGCAGCACCGACAGCCTCACGGCGTGCCGCCTCAGCGACATCGACAACTGGAAGAGCTTCTTCCTGAGGCACCTCTTCCAGGGAGCGGGGGTGGTATGGATCATGGCGCAGTTCGGCACCCGGACGAGCTACCAGGCTCCGCTCTGGGCCATCCTCGCCGTCGTCCTCCTCAAGTCGCACGTGCACATCTCGTCCATGAGGATGGCCAGCAAGTCCTACCTGCTCTCCAAGGAGGTCAAGGCCATCGCCGACCACATGCACCATGAGCGTGAGAAGCCGCCGGCGCCTTACGATCCTGTTACCATGGAAGGCTACCGGTACGTGGTTGCCGCGGCAGGCGAGGGCTGCAGGCACAAGTACGGCGTCAAGCGGCCCGAGTACATGCTACGGTACAAGGACGACACGACCATCACCACCGTGGAGGACGTCTGGCGGTGCACGGGGAGCCTGCTGCGCCATGAGCGGCGCAAGGACGTGTGCCTCTCCATGGCTCTCTCCAAGATGCTCAACCGGAGGTTCGCCGGCTTCGAGCTCGCGGAGGTGGGGCTCCCGAAAACCTACGACCTGGTCTTCCGAGGCCTGCTCGCCGCCGGCGGGGACAAGCCGACATACGAGCGGGCGTTCAGGGTCGTGGAGATGGAGCTTGCACTTGTCCACGACTTGTATTACACGAGGTACCCTTACCTCTACCAAAAGGGTCGATTCCTCGCCCTCTACGTGCCCTTCGTCATGATTGGCCTCTGCTCCTGGCTCATCGTCCTCGTCCGCGAGGCCAACAGGGAGGACGCGGCTTACAGCTTCTACCAGAGCCCCGGTGGCACCATATTCATACTGGCCACCGTCGCATTCCTGGAGGCGTTCCAGCTGTACCTCTACATCGCATCGGCTTGGTTCAAGGTGTCGTTGATCCAGAGCTACGTCACCTCACCTAATTTTCTCCAGAAGAGCGGTTGTGTGCTTCACATGATCATGGGGTTCCTCCTGCGGCTCAAGGCGGTTGGCGCGTGGGAGGGGAAGCTTGGGCAGTACTCTTTTCTGAGCTCGTTCGGCAGCAGGAGCCGCTGCACCAATTGCTTTCACCATCTCTCGATGCGCCTGGTGGACAAGGGCAAGGAGGGGCGCAAGAAGACGCTGGTCAAGCTGTCGGTACAGGTGAAGCAGGCCATCGTGGATTCCCTCTTGGAAAGCAAGGGGGAGCTCACCAACGGGGTCCGCTCGCTCAGAAACCATGGCCATGGGCATCTCTCATGGGCGTGCAGCGAATCGGCGACGCGCACCATCATGGTCTGGCACATCGCCACCACCCTTTGCAAGCGCGAGCTGGATGAACAGACCAAGCTGTCCAGAAAGCAGCCTAAGACCGCTGTGCACACGGAGGAGGCAATGGCGGTCCAGAAAGCCTCCACGGTGGCCTCCAACTTGTCGGGATACTGCGCCTACCTCGTCGCTTTCGCTCCCAATCTCTTGCCCGATCACACCTCTGGCTCCTCGCTCATACTCGAGGAGTCCATTAAAGAAGCGCGAAAGGTGATCGGTGGTCACTGGTTCATGAAGAGCAGGTGCGACAAACTGAAGGAACTCGGCGCCGAAAGTGATGATAATATGGATGTGTCCCTCGTCGTGCTGGGCGCTCGGCTTGCAAGGCACCTGACGGAGATACAAGAACCTACCCAGCGGTGGAAACTCCTGTCGGATTTCTGGGCGGAGATGACGTTGTACGTGGCGCCCTCCGACGACGCCCTGGGGCACCTGGAGGCTCTCGCCAAGGGAGGGGAGTTCATCACGCACCTGTGGGCGCTGCTCACGCACGCCGGCGTGCTCAAGCAAGGCCTTACCGGATCACCACCGGGTGATATGTCTGAACAAGTCTGATCGATCCAAGCGATGCTTCAGAGATTTATTTATTTATTTTAGTGTTTCCTCTTTATCCTGTTGTGTGTATTCATCTTGTGAATTGTAAAATTGAGCTCTAATTATATTCAATGAAAATACATTGTCCAAGTGAACCAAAACAATAATTAAGAGATGGGGAAGATAATTGCCATCACACTAACAGGAAACGCGTTGCTGGATGCTTGGCATGGAACACCCACTGCGGGGCAATAACATATTAGCACTAGACCTAGACTAAGTATCATATATGTCGGGGGATGATCCCCCGATATACCAAAGTCCACGACTTGCCAAGATAACAGGAGGAGCAAATCAAGATGCCCGCACCCAGCTGGCTGGCCATCTGCCTGGCCGGCCAGGGCTTTAGGGCAGCCAGCCGACTGGCCATCTGCCTGGCCGGCTGGCTGCCCTGAAGCCCTGTCCAGCTGGCCACCTGTCCGGCTGGCCGCCTGCCAGCCAGCCACGGAAGACCCGACAACGACGACGCCCGGTACAGTTGCTGCACGAAGCCGACCACACCGACAAGACATAAAGGAGAAGGCCATACCGAAGACTTCGCGCCTCCGTCATGTACAGTGCAGCCGGGTGGCCGGCTCGGCACTGTGTGCGACGTCATGAAGGAAGAACACTGTGTACTGCGTCATGAAGGAGGAACACTGCAGATGACCTACTCTGCGGGTCCCAGCCGGATTGGAGGTTTCCAGCCGGACCCACCTCCAGCCGGATCCACCTGTCAGCCTGCTAGCCAGCAGCCGGACCTACTTGTCAGGCAGGTTGCTAGCTCAATATAAGGCGAGCCCCAGACTTAGCCAGATTCGAGGGGGGACATCAGTTTTTGGGGAGATAGCAGTTTTTAGGCAGAGGAAAGGCAGATTTCATGCTTGCTCTTTGTAGGTTGCTCCACTCTCTTTTTCTCCCCTAGCTAAGACATACAGCTCGAGGAGCAAACATGTAACACCATATACTCCACCATATACACCAGATCATGCAGGAGTAGGGGTTTTACCTCCTCACGAGGGATCCGAACCTGGGTACGTCTCGCGTTTGCCGTGCTCGTGCCCAATTCCGCCGGAACACCGTCGCTCGCGCCTTTGTCCCCACACCTTAAGCCACCCCGTTGGCATATGCCGTGACGACCACCACGACAATATATATAGACCTCTAAGTCAACCATACAACCAACAAAAACAACTACCAGTATACAGGAAGAAAACAACCAGCTACATTAACATCCCTCAATCATCAGAGTGGTAGGTAACAGCACGGTCAACATCTTGATTCCATCTCGCCTGGTCAGAAGCTGATGATGGCCGGAATTTGGAGGTGGTGCTGCTACTCTTCGTCCTCCCCTTGCCGTCATGCTCGGGAGGCTCGCGCGGCTGCTCCTTCGGTCTCGGGCTGGCGCTGCTCGATCTGGAGCGGACGTGTCTCCCGGCGCCGCTGTCGGCGTTTGGCTAGGAGGTTGGGTGGTGCTCCGGCCTGCGTGGTACTGGGTGGGGCTGTCGTCCCGATCTGGTCGCCTCCGCGTGGTGCGGTGCATCCAGGTTCGGATCGACGGGCTTCTCCACCTCCATTTTCTGGTGGTCAGGTGGTGGTCGGCGGGCGCCGGAGCGGCGGCTCCGGGCAAGACGGCGGCGGCTCTCCCCCCCCCCCCCCCCCCCCGGGACGGCTGGCCAGGAGGTGGCTCCTAGGTGGCGGCGCCCGGCGGCGTTCAAATCCAGGAAGGTCTGTTGTGCTACGCTACGCCGCTGGCTGCAGCTAGGGCGTGGCCGGGAGGAGGATGCCGGGGCGGCGGCCCCGGAGCTGCGGCTGCGACTGGGTCGTGGTCAGCATGACGCCTGAGGTGACGTGAGGTGGCGTGGTGGTTCGGCCTGTCCTTGACGGGCGGTTTGCGGGGTTTGCGGCTCATCGTCAGGCGAAAGCTCTGCCTTGGATGTCGTCCGGGGCCGACGACGGTGGTGCCCTCGGGTGCCGCGTCCTTCTTGAAGGCGTTGTCGAGATGATGATGTCGCTTCTCCACGCCGGGTTCTCCCGGGGAAACCCTGATCCCTCGCGGCGGCGTTTCTACGTCGCGTGCCTCCTGGGGCCTCGCCTTGGATGTTCCACCGGCCAGAGGGATATGTGGAGTGCTGGTGGTCGGCGACGGCGAGTCTTCGTATTCGGCTAGGTGGTGCGCGGCCCTGGGGCCGGCGTGGATGCCGGAGCGGCGGCTCCGGGCTTCATCTCCGTCGTGTTGCGTCGAGGTGGTGGAGCGTCGACTTTGGTCGTTTGGGCGTCTTGGTCGTCGGCTCGAGTGGGGCGCGGCCTTGGGGCTGGCGTGGATGTCTGAGTGGCGGCTCCGGATGCTTTGCCTCCGCTGTGTTGCGTCGAGGTCACCTCCGCCGTGTTGCGTCGAGGTTGTTTGGTGTCGGCTTTGGTCGCTAGGGCGTCTTGGTCGTCGACCCGTGCGGGGCGCGGCCTTGGGGCCAGTGTGGATGTCGGAGCGGCGGCTCCGGATTTTCACCTCCGCCGTGTTGCGTTGAGGGGTTTCGGTGTCGGCCTTGGTTGCTTGGGTAACTTGGTCGTCGACCTGGGTGGGGCGCGGCCTCGGGGCCGGCATGGTTTGGGCGCGAGTTGTATCTCTTTTTCTTTTTAGGCCTTGTCCTTCCTGTTTGCTCCTACTTTATCAATATATGAGGCAAAGCTTTTGCCCAGTTTCAAAAAAAACATGGCTATCTCAGATTTGACCAAAATTATTGGCCACATACACAATAATCAGGTGAATTTGTTTTTTTACCCTAGAGATGAGTTCAATTAATAATCATAAATTATAAGAGACACTAATTGCATGCCAACATATATATCGGTGTCACCAAACCAAGAAGCCACCGAAAAGCACACGGTTTGTGGAGATGTCATCGCTCTCATGTGCGCGACGAGGTTGGGCTTGCGAGGATTGTTGGATGTGGCCCCGTCAGAGGATTGTGGGATTGGGGGCGAGACGCGAGGATGATGAGAGGGTCGAAATTGTCTCGCAGGGGAGAGCGTGATACGCTGATTTTTCTTTGTTATAAGTTAAGATGAAGCAAGATGAGCAATGCTAAAGAGTAAAGACGTTGGCTTGGAAATAGCTAGATACCAAAAGATGGATGGATGCTTTTGCTCTGATGTGATGAGCTCGTCTGAAGACCTTCGTAAAGACGACCGAAAAGCTCATCTAGTATTCACATGAAAGAAAGAGCATGTTGGTAAGTACGACTGAAAAGTTCATGGAATGCAACATGCAATGAGAAAAAAATATTACGATGTGACTTTTTCCTCCAAAAAATCTGTTCTCCTTGTTCAGATGCGATCAGGGTTTTAGGAGGCGACTGACGGTGCACGTTGGATCATTAGCGGGGCAAATCGACATCTCCTCACGGCGACGATCGACTTCTCGGCTGGGAAAAGCAAGCAACATGAGGTTGCGTCACCGAGGGTGGCGAGAGCAAGGTTGGAGGAGGCGCTAGGTAAACTGGACATCACCGACGAGGAAGCCACACCTCCGGTTGTTGATGATCGTGATGTTGAATCGAGGGAGAGGTGGATGCTGGCCGACAAGATGCTACACCGGAGCGTCTTCCAACTATAGACGATCTCCAGCGCGCTCCACCCAGCCTGGGGTAACCCTAAGGGGCTAACCTTCAAATCGGTCTAGGAAAACATGTTTGCGGCATATTTTGGCTCACAGCGAGATCAGGATAGGTGTGGAGGGGGCGCCTGCTGATTGCTGTTGGGAAACCCCAAGAGGAAGGTATGAAGCAGCGTAGCGGAAGTTTTCCCTTGATTTCAAAACCAAGGTTGTCGAACCAGTAGGACTTGGAGAAGGCTTAGCAAGGCGTCAATAGCGCCGTATATCGATTATTGACGTGGACCTGCACACAATCACTAACAAACTACTTTGCCCCAACAAAACAGAGAGGTTGTCAATCTCTCCGGCTTGCCAAACACAAAGAATTAAATGTGTGGATGTAAAGAGGATGAAATATGACCAGCGAGCAAATGATGATGAAAAGATATGAAGACGGTTGTAAACAATGTAGGAAAATAGGACCGGGATCCACAGTTCACTAGAGGTGTCTCTCCAAAAGATATACATGATGGGTAAACAAATTACAGCATACCAATTGACAGAATTGTAGGCGCGCAACAATGCTATCATAAAACAATATAGTTCACCGCTTCATCTAATATGGGCATTACGTCAAAATACATAGACCGTCATCCAACTGCATCTATGACTAATAATCCACTCTGTGATCGCTATCCAGCATGTCACCCAAAAGTATTAAGTTGCAAGCAACAGATCATCGCAATAAGCAAAGTGCATAATGTAAGCAATGTAGATAACACGAAGAAATCACACCGCTGTTTTCTCCCTAGTGGCAACAGCATATCTCTAGCCTTAACCGTTCCTATCACCGAACTCAGACAAAGAAAGGCATGAACCCACTATCTAGCATAAATACTTCCTCATACAACACTAACAATTACTCGGCCAAAGAAACCACTAGCATCGGAGAGCATGCAAGATCATAGATGAAACACATAACTGAACAAAAGTAATGACTTCCACAATTCATCGGATCCATGCAAACACAATCATGTAGCAATTACAAATAGATGATCTTGATCATGATAGGCAGCTCACAAGATCTAAACAATGGAGTACAAGGAGGAGAGACAACCATCTAGCTACTGCTATGGACCCGTAGTCCCGTGGTGGACTACTCACGCATCACTCCGGAGGTAGGCATGGTGGTGTAGATGCCTCCGGCATCGATTCCCCTCTCCGGCAGGGTACCGGGAAGAGCTTCTGAACCCTCCCGAGCTAGGGTTTGAGATGGTGGCGGCCTCGGACGTATTCTGGAGATTATGATCGCGCCTCCTCTATTTTTAGGTCAGAGGAGAATTTATAGGCGAAGGGGCGACGCGAGGCGATGGACAGGGGCCCCAGCTAGGCCCCAAGTGCGTCCAAGGGGGGGCCGCGGCCAGGTGGCGTCTGGAGCCCCTGTGCCTCCCCTCCGGCTGTCCTTCGGGTTCCGTCTTCGTTTCATATTGGAAATAATTCCCGTAAATTATAAGAGCAATCCGAGAAACTTCCCAGAACAACTTTTCTGAAACAAAAAGACAACAGAAAACAGGAACTAACACTGGGCATCTTGTTAATAGGTTAGTTCCATAAATCATACCAAAATGATATAAAGCATTGTAAAATCATGTGACACTGATATATAATCAAGCATGGAACATCAAAAATTGTAGAAACGTCGGAGACGTATCAGCATCCCCAAGCTTAACTCCTGCTCGTCCTCGAGTAGGTAAGTGATAACAAAATAATTTTTGAAGTGACATGCTACCAATCACAATCATGATCTAATCATGTAAATCATATGAACTGAATGCAATGATCCAAAACAAAGGTTCATTGAATGAAACAAACAATGATTAACCAGGTAAAACATCTAAGCAAGAAGTAACTTAGAAAAGAACACTTTCAAGATTTAAAAGCATAACACTTGACAATGATTGATAACTCACAAAGCAATATTGATTCAACAAAGGAGTTTGGCCAACTCAAAGGAAGATTTAAGTTTTCAGCAAAAAGCTTCAACTTGCAACTTATTTATCTCAAGATAAAGTCAATACAAAGTTTTCACAGTTAGACACAAAGATAACATGAAGTAAAACATGAACCAAAGTTGATACCAAGTGATTGCTTGAGGAGTTTAGAAGGAGAAGGAAGACTGACTCAACATAAAAGTAAAAGAAAGGCCCTTCGCAGAGGTAAGCAGGGATTAATCATGTGCTAGAGCTTTTTTTTTTTTTATTTTTGATAGAAGTAAAACAGTTTTGAGATATGCATGCTTTCGTCAACGACTTCACAGCAAAGAAACTAGCTAGTCCCCCATAACAAGCAAGGCTTTTAGACTTTTGAGAGCGGCTGGTAATTAGAGGAATGAGATCACTCCTCGTTCTCCTTTGTTTTACCACTAACCAATGTTTGACTGATTTCTCAGGTTTGCACTGTGCGGAGGAGAATGGTGGGTTATATTTATATTTTGATTGAGACGCGGAGTCTCTTGCCAGCTCTCAGCAAATTCAAGTGAGGACGTAAACCATCAACACCGGGTGAAAGGGGGAAAATGACCTTGCTTGTCACATGTTATATCTAGCTTCCTACTGCTTCCTCATGAGTTTAAAAACAGGGGCACAAAAAGGAGAATTTTGAATATTTTAAAGATAGCACATGAAAAATTTACTTGGAGTGGCAGGGAAAATACCACATGTAGGTAGGTATGGTGGACACAAATGGCAAAGATTTTTGGCTCAGGGAGTTGGATGCATGAGAAGTATTCCCTCTCAGTACAGAGCTTTTGGGCTTAGCAGGATATCAAGCAGACACATAACATCAACTTGGTTCAATGAATGACTACAGATATACATCATGCATAACCACTAGACTTCACACCGTCTACCTTGTTAGCCAAACCAACTCTTTGCAAAAGAATATCTAGACTTTGAGAACTACCAAGCAGGATAAGCACCACAATTTTAAAGCCTTACGGTAATTCTTTACTAATCTATTCTTACTAGATGATCCACAAGTTTAAGCATTAATCTACTTCATATCTCTAAACAATTGCCAAGTATCAAAGATTCAAGACAATGGTCTACAAGATTAAGCAGCACTTTTTACACTTCCTACATGATAATTTCCACTTAACCAAACACCAATCAACTTATTTGAAACAAAACAAAAAGGGTGAAGCAACATGAGCAAAACTTCCTAACTACAAAAGCTAACAACTCTGAACAAGATATGCTTGAAAACAAGAGCTAAAAGCATAAATAACAAAGGCTAAACACTCAACACATATAAGTGAAGCACAGGAGTGTATAATGAAAAAACGGAGCGTGTCTCTCTCCCAAACAAGCATGCATGGATCCGAATTATTGCAAGGACCAGAAAACTAACACAAACAAACTGAAAGTAAAAACAAACCGACGCTCCAAGAACAGCACATAATGTGTAAAGGAATAAAAATATAGTACCATGAGAAAAACGATGATTGTTGATGAAGAAGGGGATGCCCAAGGCATCCCCTAGCTTAGATGCTTGTAACTTCTTGAATATTTCAGAGGAGGGTCCATGGGGAGCCTCCCCAAGCTTAGGCTTTTGTTTTTCGATCTTCCTTCATCACCTCGCACTTGGATACTTGAAAACTTCCTTCACGCAAAACTTATAGCAACTTCATTAAGGGGTTAGTCCACAAAAACAATATCTTCCTTCAGTTCCAAAGCACGTATCAAGAACTCATTTTTTTACAACATTAGGTACTGTCACAAAGGTCTAAGTAAAGCTCTAGCTTTTAGAAAGCTTCACTTTGCCCGCGAAAGAAGCAATGCAAAACTGAGGGCAGAATCTGTCAAAAACAGAACTGAATGTAAAGATGATTTTTTAGAGGCACTTATGTACCTCAATTCAGAAAACTTAAAAGTAGAGAAAGGTAGAGAAAACCCTTATTATTGCTGTCAAAAGATTGCAGCCAAATATAACTTTTTGTAATTTTTTGGATTTTAGAACAGTGAGGAACAGAAATCTGTTTCTAGACAGCAAACTCACAAATTAGTCTTCCTCTCTTTAGAGGCTATTCTTGGCACCAAAAACCAAAACAAAAAGATACAACGGAGTTTTTACAGAAGTAACATCACCCAAAACTCAAAGAAACCAAAAAGAAATATAAGATAAAATAAAATGGGTTGCCTCCCATAAGCGTTTTTCTTTAACGCCTTTTAGCTAGGCAGAAAGGGCAAATTCAAGTTTTATCAATAGAACCAAATTCAAAACCACTCTTTGGATTACCAATGGAATCAAAAGGTTTCTTTATCCTCTTACTAGGGAAATGTTCCATCCCTTTTTTCAGTGGAAATTGAAATTTAATATTGCCCACTCTCATATCAATAACTGCACCAACAGTTCTAAGAAACGGTCTTCCCAAAACAATAGGACAAGGAAGCTTAAAATCAAGAACCATAACAATGAAATCAATGGGGACATAATTACCATTAACCAAGATGAGAACATCATCTATTTTACCCAAAGGTGTATGCGAAGTGGCATCAAGAAAATTCACATTTAAATCACAATCTTGTAGTGGTCCAAGATCAAGAGCATCAAATTTTTTTTTGGCATAATAGAAATACTAGAACCAAGATCACACAAAGCATTACACTCAAAATCATTTACTTTCATCTTAATGGTAGGTTCCCAAGCATCCTCTAACTTCCCAGGAATAGAGAATTCACATTTAAGCTTTTCTTCTCTCATCTCAATGAGAGCATTAGTGACATGCTTAGTAAAAGCCAAGTTCATTTTACTAGCATTAGGTGTTTTAGCAAGATTTTGTAAAAACTTTATGATTTCAGTAAGGTTACAGTTATCAAAATCAAGATCATTGTCATCAAAACTAACAGGAGCATTATCACCTAAAGAATCCTTATCATCAAAACCAATTTCAACATTTTTATCAACAACAGTTTCTGTGTTGACTGAAAGTTTTGGGTTCTTTTTAGGCATAGTAGAAAATTTTCCTACTCAAATTCTCTTACCATTAGCATACTTAGGTGCTGTAGATGACTCTTTAGAATTTAACATTTGAATATCCTCATTAGTATAAATAGTGCAAACATTAACAACCTTACTAATTTCAGCAATTTCAGCTTTTTTTTCTTCTCTTTCCCATCTAGCATGAAGCTCGGCCAACATTCTTATATTATTATCAATTGTCACTTGTATGGCATTCAAAGTTTTATGTTCCTTAACATCATGAGGCAAAAAAAATATTTTAAGGAAATCAACTTCATGGGACAGACTATCCACTTTAAGAATAAGATTATCAAGTTTCTCAAGCTATTCTTCAACAATTTTATTGAAAGACTTTTGTGAAGTGATAAAATCCTTAAGCATGCTTTCAAGATCAGAGGACACACCTCTATTATTGTTGTAAGAATTACCATAAGAATTGCCATATTGATTACCATTATTGGGTGGATAAGGTTTATAATTATTATTACCAAAGTTGTTCCTATAAGCATTGTTGTTGAAATTATTTTTAACAAAATTAACATCAACTTGCTCCTCTTGAGCCACCAAAGAAGCTAAAGGAACATTATTTGGATCAATAGGAACTTGTTTACTAGCAAGCATAGACATAATCATATCAACCTTATCACTCAAAGAGGAAATTTTCTCGACAGAATTTACCTTCTTACCACTAGGAGCCCTTTCGGTGTGCCATTGCGAATAATTTGCCATCATTTCATCCAAGAGTTTTGTTGCAGCACCTAATGTGGTAGACATGAAGGTACCTCCAGCGGCCGAGTCCAATAGGTTTCTTGAAGAAAATTTTAATCCTGCATAAAAAGTTTGGATGACCATCCAAGTAGTCAGTCCATGAGTGGGACAGTTTTTAACTAGAGACTTCATTCTTTCCCAAGCTTGAGCAACATGTTCATTATCAAATTGTTTAAAGTTCATAATGTTACTCCTTAGTTGTATAATTTTTGCAGGTGGGTAATATTTCCCAATAAAGGCATCTTTGCATTTAGTCCAAGAATCAATACTATTCCTAGGCAAAGACAATAACCAATCTTTAGCACGTCCTCTTAAGGAAAAAAGAAAAAGTTTCAGTTTTATGATGTCACCCTCTACTTCTTTATATTTTTGCATATCACATAACTCAAAAAATTATTTAAATGAGAGGCGGCATCATCTCCACTAACACCAGAAAATTGCTCTTTCATGACAAGATTCAACAAAGCAGGCTTTATCTCATAAAATTCGGTTGTGGAAGCCGGTGGAGCAATAGGTGTGCATATAAAGTCATCATTATTCGTGCTAGTGAACTCACACAACTTAGTGTTCTCAGCTGAACCCATTTCCACAATAAATAAGCAAGAAACTACGCAAAACAAAAAGAGACTAGTTGCTGGAATTTTTAATTTTTTGTGTTTTTCAGTTTTAAAGCAAACAAAAGGAAAAACAAGGCTAACAAAAAATATACTAGGCAAGACAATAACAAAGTAAAGTGAAAGGATGTGTGAAACTCCCCTAGCTGAAGCTTTCAAGTCCCCGGCAACGGCGCCAGAAAACGTCTTGCTGATTGCTGTTGGGAAACCCCAAGAGGAAGGTATGAAGCGGCGTAGTGGAAGTTTTCCCTTGATTTCAAAACAAAGGTTGTCAAACCAGTAGGACTTGGAGAAGGCTTAGCAAGGTGTCAATAGCGCCGTTTCTCGATTATTGATGTGGACCTGCACACAATCACCAACAAACTACTTTGCCCCAACAAAATAGAGAGGTTGTCAATCTCTCCGGCTTGCCAAACACAAAGAATTAAATATGTGGATGTAAAATATGATGAGGATGAAATATGACCAGCGAGCAAATGATGATGAAAAGCTATGAAGACGGTTGTAAACAACGTAGGAAAATAGGATCGGGGTCCACAGTTCACTAGAGGTGTCTCTCCAAAAGATATACATGATGGGTAAACAAATTACAGCATGACAATTGACAGAATTATAGGCGCACAACAAGGCTATCATGAAACAATATAGTTCACCGCTTCATCTAATATGGGCATTACGTCAAAATACATAGACCGTCATCCAACTACATCTATGACTAATAATCCACTCTGGGATCGCTATCCAACATGTCACCCAAAAGTATTAAGTTGCAAGCAACAGATCATCGCAATAAGCAAAGTGCATAATGTAAGCAATGTAGATAACACGAAGAAATCACACCGATGTTTTCTCCCTAGTGGCAACAGCACATCTCTAGTCTTAACCGTTCCTGTCACCGAACTCAGACAAAGAGAGGCATGAACCCACTATCTAGCATAAATACTCCCTCATACAACACTAACAATTACTCGGCCAAAGCAACCACTAGCATCGGAGAGCATGTAAGATCATAGATTAAACACATAACTAAACAAAAGTAATGACTTCCACACAATTCATCGGATCTATGCAAACACAATCATGTAGCAGTTACAAATAGATTATCTTGATCATGATAGGCAGCTCACAAGTTCTAAACAATGGAGTACAATGAGGAGAGACAACCATTTTAGCTACTGCTATGGACCCGTAGTCCCGTGGTGGACTACTCACGCATCACTCCGGAGGCAGGCATGGTGGTGTAGATGCCTCCGGCGTCGATTCCCCTCTCCGGCAGGGTACCGGGAAGAGCTTCTGAACCCTCCCGAGCTAGGGTTTGAGATGGCGGCAGCCTCGGACTGCAACTTGGTGTGCTTAATGCTTGACACTTAGGGCCCGAGTGCCATGTTTTCAGATCTGATCATATTATGATAAATGTTGTTTTGGATCATATCTACAAGTTGTTTGCGCCTGTTATTGTCCGGAACCCGAGGCCCCAAAGTGACAGCTTATGGGATAACCGGAGGGGATGGTTTTGACTTGAGGATTACATGTGTTCATTGAGTGTTAATGCTTTGCTCCGGTATTTCGTAAAAGGAGTGCCTTAATTACCTTTTGGTTCCTCATAAAGGCCCCGCTGACACGGGATGGTTGGACAAAAGATGTCGTGCAAGTTCTTATTGCGAGCACGTACGGCTACCTACGGAACACATGCCTATGTTATTTAGCACCTCGATACTGTTTATTTTGTTATCTGCATATTGCCCATGGTAATTATTTTATGAACTATCTCATCCATGCAGCGCCCGTATTTACGTCCCTACACCTACGGTGTTTTAATCATGCTATCATTACAATTGCTACTATTGTTGTTTTCATATTTTTACTACTGTTACTTTATTATTACTGCTGTTACACTACTGTTGCTACTGATAAATTGCATCAAGTGAGTTGTTTTCTAGGTGTGGCTAAGGATGGCAATGGGTAGGGTATGGGCAGGGTAGAGCAATACCATACCCATACCCATATAGTTCATGGGTATAAAATTCTACCCATACCCTTACCCGCGGGGATGAAAGTATACTCATACCCATACCCGGTGGGTACCCATACCCATTGGGTACCCGTTGGGTAGATCAAATAGTACATAAATTGTTCATATTTTCACATTCGTTGGTAGCACATTTGACAAAAAAAACAATTATCTCAACTCAATAATAGGTGGATGAATATATGACACTTATGTAACTTCGAAAATTACAATCTCATGGTCATATCTACTAAGTCAACGGAGTATCGTACATATGTCAGTATAAACGGGTAGGATATGGGTATACTCATGGGTACAAAGTTGTACCCATGCCCTACCCATAACTTGACGGGTAGGGTATGGGTATTACCCATGGATATAAAAATGTGCCCATACCCTCCCCATACGGGTACGGTACCCGCGGGTACCCGTACCCATGGGTAAAATTGCCATCCTTAGGTGTGGCTGATCTGACAAATCAGCTGCTAAGGCTTATAAATATTCTTTGATTCCCCTTGTGTCGAATCAATAAATTTGGGTTTTACTTCCCTCGAAGACTGTTGCGATCCCCTATACTTGTGGGTCATCACTCACATCCACTGAAACTCTCGCCCTTAAGAAGCCACCAGCATGTTCGAACTGTACATGAGCTGCACCCCACAAATACTAGACATCATGCCCTAACAATCCGGCATCTTATTACATGAACAATCTCATCCAATCCCTAACATTCCCTCAACCTACAGCGGGGAATTACTGAAAGAACAAGCTATGCCCGAGATGTCGCCTAGAGGGGGGGTGAATAGGCGATTAACCCTTTTTCTATTTAGGGGCTTGATAATTGCGGAATAAAACTATGTGTTTAAATTAACAAGCCAACAACCTAATATACTAGGTTTACCTAAAGTGCACCAACAACTTATGCTAAGCAAGGCAAGCAACAAGGTGATAGCAAGATATAAACTTCAAGCACGAAGGCTATCACAATGTAAATTTGCATAAGTAAAGGCTCGGGTATAGAGATAACCAAGGCACGCGGAGACGAGGATGTATTCCCGAATTCCTCCTTGTTAAGGGAGTACGTCTCGTTGGAGGGGTGTGAGCTCGCCACAAAAGGCCTACTCAAGATGCCACAAAGGCCTCACCCTATTCTCCGATGAACCGCACCCAAAGGTTTGGTTCACCTTCCACTATCGGAATCCTTCGGGGCGGATTCCGGAGCCCTTACAACTTTTGGGGCACACACCCACAACTCAATTGGGGGCTCCCAAATCGTGCCGAAGCTTCACAAGCCGAAGTCTTCACGGCACCACCACCGTCTAGGGTCCAATGACCCAAGAGTAACAAGCTCCCAACCTTCAATCCCACGAATCACCGTGGGGAGCACAACCCGATGCAACTAATGCAAAAGGGGAAGATCACACCAAGTGGTCAAATCCTTCTCCCCAAAATCCAACCAAAGCAACTAATGCTATGGAGGGATTTAGGAGGAAGAACGAAGGAGAAACACCAAGAACTCCAAAATCTAGATCCAGCGAGTTCCCCTCACTTAGAGGAGATTTTGTTTGGTGGAGTAGTGGATCTAGATCTCCTCTCTTGTTTCCCTAAATTTGGGTAAGAATCATCGGAGGGAAGTGGAGGAATCGAGCTCTCAAAATGTTGCAACAATGGTGGGGAGAGAGAAAAACGTGCAGCCTTGGTTGGGGAACCATTGGGGAAGAAGGCCCCTTAAATAGGTTCCCAAAAAACTGACCGTTGAAGTGTTATTTTTCACTCGCACTGGGAGGCCAGCCTTGCCGGGTCCGAGGCTGGCCTGGAATCTTTGAAGCGAAGCAGTGCGCAGGGAGGCCAGCCTTCGGCCCGGCCTAGGCCGGCCTGGCAGTGTTGGAGGCTGGGCAGGTGCCCGACACAGCCGGCCTCCAAGGCCGGCCTTGGCTGGCCAAACTGCAGAGAGGCCAGCCTTGAGCCTGGCCTAGGTTGGCCTCGCAGTGGTGGAGGCTGGGCAGGTGCCAGAGGCGGCCAGCCTTGAGCCCGGCCTGGAGCCCAGCAAAGCTGGCCAAACTGCAAAAACCCAAACACGAAAACAAACACATATTTTCATCCGGACTCCGTTTTCGATGTTCTTGGGCTCGTTGGAATCGCAACGAAGAGCCCTTCAAGATTATGCAGAGAAACATCATAGTCCATCATGTGAGGATAAAACCAAATGAAGAAAGGTAAACCTTCTCATTTCAAACCGGAAATGCAATATCTTTTGCAAATGAAGTCTGAAAGAAGTAAAACCAATTTTGATGGAAGGAGGACGACAAATGCAATCCTTGGAAATAATTAAACCAAGTAAAGGAGATTTTGCAAATAAATGGAAGAGATAAACCTTCCGCACGGATGAACCGACAAAATCTCCAATACCGAAACCGCAATAGAAGACGCATATGAAAACCATTTTCGGTGAACTTAGCTTTGTCATGATGAGCACGACAAGCACCAAGACCACACCACGATTAGAGACAAATAAGAACCAATAAATATGATTGCATGGATGCAAAGGTTTATGCTCTCTACGACGATATGATCACGCTATTCGGTCGAGAGCCCCTCTTGATAGTACGGTTATCTATCCTATAATCCGGTCTCTCACTAAACAATATGAGACCGGTAAAATAGAAACCCTATCAAGATCATACCTTTGCCTTGTGCATAAATCCACTTGAGGTCGATGAAGATGATCTTCATCTCCTCAAGACGCACCACCTTCCTCGATTGCGCTTCGGTGAAGATTCACATGACGCTCCCCCATACACCAAGATGGGAGACGCACTCTTCAGCATATCTTCACTTGGCCTTGAGTGATGATCAACCCGCACAAAGCCTTGATCAACACAAACTTTTCTTCCCTTAGCCTTGACTCCAACAAATGGAGATCAAACAATTCAAATGGACACACCTATAAATATAGCTCAATGCAAACATTAGTGCATAGAGATTGTCATTAATTACCAAAACCATGCATGGGGGCAACCATGCACTTTCAATCTCCCCCATTTTGGTAATTGATGACAATCCCTTATTAAGAGGGTTTATATAATGAATAAAGCAACTTTGCAAGACAAACGAGCAAGGATGCAAGCGCATTAAAGACAAATGCAACAAAAGCATAAAACCCAAATTCCCTTAAACCCTCTAAACTTCTCCCCCATTGGCATCGATTGCCGAAATGGGAAGAAAAATTTAGAAGGCCAATATAATAAGAGTTCCTCCATAAATGTGTGCATTGCTCAAGTTGTGAGTGAAATCAAATGCACTTATTCATTGACGAATAATTAGAGGAAATCAAACTATATTGAGGATCCAAAGATTGCCAAAAGATGAAATCATTTGAAACATCTCCACAAAGGAGAAAAGCAATCGAAAAGATCCAAAGCGAGAGTTCTAAATAAAAATGGAGAAGCTCCCCAATGTTCATGCACTATGGAGAAGTGCACAAAAATGGCATCCTCGCTCCCCCAAAATCATCTAGAACACGCAACAAGTGCAATAGTGCATAATGCAAAAGCAAATCATAGCACTTGCACCAAAGATGTGGTTGAGCCATAAGGAGATACCAATTTTCAAAAATTCATCATAAGATAGGCCCAACCGGGATAAAAAGATCTTTTGAAAAAATATGTTCACAAGCTTAGGGATACCAATTGGAAACTAAAACCAATTGAAAATGCCAAAAGCTAGTGAGATCATTTAGCCGATAAAATTCAACATGCTCACCATGGTAGGCATGAAGTCAAAGAACTTCAACAAAAACATGAGTGTGTAAAGATATCAATAAACATAAGACAAGCACTCATGAGACAAATTTGGAGCCACCAAGAAATTTATAGATGAAAACAAGGTAGCTCAAAAGAATTAGGAAACCAACTAAAAGGTGACCTCTCTCATATGTATAGGTTTCTATTTAGATAAACCATTGAAGATATACATCCGCAAAGAAACATATACATACGAAATGGTTAGGGAAAAAGGAGAACAAGGTATCCAAAAGGAAGTCATAAATATACAAACGAGATTATTGCATAAAAGCATAGCACATAGCTCAAATTTATCTCATTGTATATAAATGAACTCCAAATATATCAAATGCATCACACATATCACTAAGGGAACAAGAGATAGTGGAGATGCTTTGAACTAGGCAACAAGTATCACAAAGGAATAATATCAATTGGAGAAAAGGTTTTTGCAAATTCATCACACATATCACAAAGATATATTAAGTGAAGAAAATAAGCCAAAACCACAACAATTGCACATAAAGGATTTCATGCCAAGAGGCAACCTACACAAGGTTGAATACTAGAAAAGTATGCATGGGATAGATACTTGTTACCGAGAAGACATTGGTGATGAAGAAGATGAGAGTTTGTTTATCATCAAAGCTTGACTCCGATAATCATACGGTGAGAACACCTTCCTTAAGAATGAGGCAAGCATCCAATGCATCTCCATTGTACCTAAAACAAAATTAGAGTACAAAATGGTTCCCAAACTCATTGGGTCCCATAGTAGTTAGATAAACTACAATATATAGGAAGCACTCCACATAAATATGTGCATATAGATATGAAATTGAATTTCATGCACATCTTAGCCGATTTAGGATTCGGTGGAGTATCCCCTATATATTGGATCTAGAAAGACTAGCATGCCATAAGATATATATACTAGTAAATATGCATACATAGACTTACAAGAACCAAACAAGATACAATTCGGACAAAAACACCAAGTCAACCAAGAAGAGAGCACCAAGGTGTGACACAAAAGGTTGTCCAAATTATATCAAAATCCAAATCAACACATGATTGAGGAAAAATCAAATCAACAAATGATTGATTCCAAAACACATCAACACATGAAGTGTGATATCAAAAGGAATCAAATCAACACAACAAATGATCGATAAGACACCAATTGAAGATAAGATACCAATTAAAACAAAAAATATCAACTAGGAGAAAAGATACCAAGAAGAGGGTGATACTTGACCGAAATCAAGTAAAGTAGGATAAACCTAAAAGGTATCAAGACTCCCACAATAAATATCAATTGGAACAAATATCTATGGAGGAGATATTAAATTCCAATTAATACCAATTGAAGGTACCAACACAAGATAAAGAATCAAAATGCAATTGAAAAGGATAAAAAATTGATAGATAGGTTAGTGTTCTAAATAAAAAGGAATGCTCCCCCAATATTCATGCATTATCTTTGATATTTGCATTTGAATACAAAATGCATGCACAAGGGATCATTACTCTCCATATTTTATTTACAACACTAAACACTACCAATTGAAAAATAGGATCCATTCAAAGGCAAGGAAGGCAATAGATAAAGCAAATCAACGCAAGAGCCAATGTGAAGATGGTCTACAAAATCCACCACAATTACTAGTATCACTTGTCATGGACAAGGAGTATATAGAGATATTTCTCGGTGGTATAAAGGAATGATGTTCAAGACCAACTTCACAACAAATAAGCATATGGCAAGAGATAAGAAATAAAGCGCCATATTGAATAAGGTTTGTTGGTAGTTTCAATTATTCGAACTAACCGGCAACGCCATAGTTAGAATAAAATGAAACAAATGGTTTCTCACATAATATATGGAAATGGATATTAGAGAAAAACCACACCAAGCAAACTCACACAAACAAGAACCAAAGGGTAACCACAAAGGAAAATTGGAACTTGTTTGAGCACACATGCCACATAGGAAAAAGATAATTTACAATATCAAATCTAGATGGCAAACCTCAAATGTTCACATTTTTATGGTACTGTAATATGCACATAGCTTATTACTCCCCCATAATGTGATAAAACATTTATTTTTAAACAAGAGGCAAATAAAGCCAACAAGAGAAATTAATGGACATTGTAGAATTTGAATTTCTCATGAATATGACATACCACATAGTAGCTAGATAATATTGAAATATCAATACTAGGTGGTGTGCCTCATGTACACACATTTTTAGGTTTGTGAGGTGCACAAAGCACATCACTCCCCCAAAATGGGATAGTCCAATAATATCTCAAAGAGCCAAATGAAATCCACACAAGATTCAATAAAGCTCAACACTCAAATTACACATACATGATATACAACTATCATACACAACCTTGAATAACAAGACAAGTAGAAAGTAGCATATCACATACAAGCACATGCTAGGAACAAAACTAACACATGCAAGGGAGCAAGCAACTTTCAATGTATATATGAATTAAATACAAGTTACCACAAGGAGGAAGCATCAGATATGAGATAGGTAAGTGATAATCCAATTGACTTGGCTTGATGAAATAAAACCATGAAGATCCCTTAATTCTTCAAAAATAGCCAAGTCACCAATGTCCTCCACGAACATCTATTGATCAAGTTGAAGCTTGTTGGTCCCCAACCAAGTTGGGTCCTAAGAGGTTAGTCACAATAGGCTTGGGAACCCAAATGGTAATTTTCATGCCACCACTTTGAGCTCCCACATACTTGGCAAACACATTGCCAACTCTATCCTTCCTAAGTGAATATGCATCATCAATTATGATAGGAGAGGAAGAGGTACCGTTAGTGCATGAAGAAGCAAAATGACCTTTGCCACGGCAAAGGTAGCAACACCGACTCTTCTTCTTCTTAATAGGCTCCTCAACTTGAGGAGCATTGGCTTGATTCTTCTTAGGAGGTGGCCGTTGTTCAACTCGTGGTTGAGCACAAGATTGAACAAGAGGCCGCTTTCCTAGTTGCTTCTCACTAAGAGGCTTCTTCTCCATTGGGCAATCCCGAACATGGTGCCTTTCTAGCTTGCACTTGAAGCAAATGATGTTGGCCGGATTCTTGATTTGAACTTGGCCCTTCTTATTCTTCTCAACCTTGGACTTGTTCTTGTTGTTGGAGTTGAATCCAAGTCCACTCTTATCATTGGGGGATTGTTGCACACTCAACATGTTGTTAAGTGCACACTTCCCTTCATGACGCTTTTCTAAGCCTTTCTTCATAGAAGTGGCTTGGGCCTTGAGCTCTCCTATTTTCTCTACATGGTTAGTGATAACACAAGAACTAGAGGAGGTAGACGCATCATTGATAGAGCAACAAGGCAAAGAAAGTAATTCATCAAATGATGTACCAACATTTTTAGTGGATGAACTACTAGGACTAGCACATGGCAATATAACATTTTTGGTTAAGGTTGTGCTATCATCCACATGAGACTCACAAGATGTTACCTTGGTGGTGAGGGCCTCATGAGCTAACTTTAGACTAGCATAGGACGCTAGAAGATCATAATTAGAGCTAGATAGCTTTTCATTACTTTCTTCCAACTCCCTATACTTGCTAGTTAGCAACTCAAGTTGAGCCCTTAGCTCAACATTCTCCTTCAAAGTAGATGCTTCACAAGAAATAGAGTTAGTAGCACAAGCATCATTTACATTAGGAATAGAGGAAGACAACTTGGCAAGATCATCATTTAATCTAGCATTTTCATTTTTCGTGACTTTATATTTAGCATGAGCATGGTCACATTCTTTAATGATTTTAGCAATTATTTCATTATGAGACTCCTCGATAGATTCTAATTTCTCCTCTAGAGAAGCACGAGTCTCATGCTCTTCCTCAAGAGCATCTTCTAACGATGCCTTTTCCATAGCATCATCTCTTTCGATCTTACCCTTTTCTTCAAGGCTTGCTTCCAAGGCCTCAATAGTCTCCCCGCGCTCAATTAGCGCCTCCATGATTTCAAAGAGAATAGCTTGAGCATTTTTATTGTTAGGGAGGGCTTTAAGAATCATTAGACCTTTATTTTGTAGGAGAGCATTAACCTTTTCCACATCATCTTCTTCATCAATATTATCATTATCATTATCATGATCATTACCATTGTCATTACTAGAAGAAGATTTAGCCATAAGGCAATGAGTGATGGATGAAGAAGAATAATTAATTTTTGAACTACTCAAGTTCAAATCTTGTTCCACAATTAATTGGGTTTCCTCTACATTATTATTCATGCAAGAGTTAGAGGGAACACAAGCATTTTTATCATTGGAACAAGACAAAGCAAGCATATCATCATTAGATTTATCTAAGCAATTTTTGGATGATATGCAAGGACTATCAACACTAGCATGTATGACATTTATAGTGCTATGTGTGCTTTGGTCCAAAGATGAGGCATTGCAACAAGATAGAGACAAAAGATCATCAAAAATGAGATCACTATCAATATTGCAAAACCTATCACTACTCACCATCACATTAGTTTGTGGCTTACCACATTTTGGTGAAGTAGATGAAGACGAGAGCTCGTCACGGACGGAGGTGGAGGGAGAACAATCATCCTCAATAGAGTTGGACACTCCATATTTTTCTTAAAGCTTGGTCCATAATTCATGAGTATCCCGGAGAGGCACGATTGACTCGAAAACTACAACACTCACAAATTTGCAAAACTCATTAGAAGCTAGAGCATCTAGATATAAGTTTTTCTCATCCTCTAAAGTCGTACTTTCGTAATCCTTTGGAGTAGAAAAACCTATATCTAAGATACGCTCAATATTGGGGTCCAAGACCCGTAAGTGATTAAGCATATGAGTTTTCCAAACATTAAAATTTGTGCCATTAAATCTAAACAAGGAATTGTGCACTAAATCCCTAGACGACATCTTTACTCTCTAGGCGGTAAAGCCAAACAAGAGAGATGAGGCTCTGATACCAATTGAAAGAACAAGCTATGCCCGAGATGTCGCCTAGAGGGGGGGTGAATAGGCGATTAACACTTTTTCTATTTAGGGGCTTGATAATTGCGGAATAAAACTATGTGTTTAAATTAACAAGCCAACAACCTAATATACTAGGTTTACCTAAAGTGCACCAACAACTTATGCTAAGCAAGGCAAGCAACAAGGTGATAGCAAGATATAAACTTCAAGCACGAAGGCTATCACAATGTAAATTTGCATAAGTAAAGGCTCGGGTATAGAGATAACCGAGGCACGCGGAGACGAGGATGTATTCCCGAGTTCCTCCTTGTTAAGGGAGTACATCTCGTTGGAGGGGTGTGAGCTCGCCACAAAAGGCCTACTCAAGATGCCACAAAGGCCTCACCCTATTCTCCGATGAACCGCACCCAAAGGTTTGGTTCACCTTCCACTATCGGAATCCTTCGGGGCGGATTCCGGAGCCCTTACAACTTTTGGGGCACACACCCACAACTCAATTGGGGGCTCCCAAATCGTGCCGAAGCTTCACAAGCCGAAGCCTTCACGGACCACCACCGTCTAGGGTCCAATAACCCAAGAGTAACAAGCTCCCAACCTTCAATCCCACGAATCACCATGGGGAGCACAACCCGATGCAACTAATGCAAAAGGGGAAGATCACACCAAGTGGTCAAATCCTTCTCCCCAAAATCCAACCAAATCAACTAATGCTATGGAGAGATTTAGGAGGAAGAACGAAGGAGAAACACCAAGAACTCCAAAATCTAGATCCAAGGAGATCCCCTCACTTAGAGGAGATTTTGTTTGGTGGAGTAGTGGATCTAGATCTCCTCTCTTGTTTCCCTAAATTTGGGTAAGAATCATCGGATGGAAGTGGAGGAATTGAGCTCTCAAAATGTTGCAACAATGGTGGGGAGAGAGAAAAACGTGCAGCCTTGGTTGGGGAACCACTGGGGAAGAAGGCCCCTTAAATAGGTTCCCAAAAGACTGACCGTTGAAGTGTTAATTTTCACTCGCACTAGGAGGCCAGCCTTGCCGGGTCCGAGGCCGGGTCCGAGGCTGGCCTGGAATCTTTGAAGCGAAGCAGTGCGCAGGGAGGCCAGCCTTCGGCCCGGCCTAGGCCGGCCTGGCAGTGTTGGAGGCTGGGCAGGTGCCTGACGCAGCCGGCCTCCAAGGCCGGCCTTGGCTGGCCAAACTGCAGAGAGGCAAGCCTTGAGCCCGGCCTAGGCTGGCCTCCCAGTGGTGGAGGCTGGGCAGGTGCCAGAGGCGGCCAGCCTTGAGCCCGGCAAGGCTGGCCAAACTGCAAAAACCCAAACACGAAAACAAACATATTTTGATCATCCGGACTCTGTTTTCGATGTTCCTGGGCTCGTTGGAATCGCAACGAAGAGCCCTTCAAGATTATGCAGAGAAACATCATAGCCCATCATGTGAGGATAAAACCAAATGAAGAAAGGTAAACCTTCTCATTTCAAACCGGAAATGCAATATCTTTTGCAAATGAAGTCCGAAAGAAGTAAAACCAATTTTGATGGAAGGACGACGACAAAAGCAATCCTTGGAAATGATTAAAACAAGTACATGAGATTTTGCAAATAAATAGAATAGAGAAACCTTCCGCACGGATGAACCGGCAAAATCTCCAATACCGAAACCGCAATAGAAGACGCATATGAAAACCGTTTTCGGTGAACTTAGCTTTGTCATGACGAGCACGACAAGCACCAAGACCACACCATGATTAGAGATAAATAAGAACCAATAAATATGATTGCATGGATGCAAAGTTTTGTGCTCTCTATGACGATACGATCACGATATTCGGTCGAGAGCCCCTCTTGATAGTACGTTTATCTATCCTATAATCCGGTCTCTCACTAAACAATATGAGACCGGTAAAATAGAAACCCTATCAAGATCATACCTTTGCCTTGCGCATAAATCCACTTGAGGTCGATGAAGATGATCTTCATCTCCTCAAGACGCACCACCTTCCTCGATTGCGCTCCGGTGAAGATTCACATGACGCTCCCCCATACACCAAGATGAGAGACACACTCTTCGGCATATCTTTACTTGGCCTTGAGTGATGATCAACCCGCACAAAGCCTTGATCAACACAAACTTTTCTTCCCTTAGCCTTGACTCCAACAAATGGAGATCAAACAATGCAAATGGACACACCTATAAATATAGCTCAATGCAAACATTAGTCCATAGAGATTGTCATTAATTACCAAAACCATGCATGGGGGCAACCATGCACTTTCAATTACTCACACATGGATGGGGGAAACATGGATGGTCGATGCAGAGGCGGTGGTGATGGCGATGGCGATGATCTCCCCTTCAATCCCCGTCCCGGCAGGGTACCGGAACATGAACTTCTGGTCCCTGAATTAGGTTTCGAGGTGGCGGCGCTCTGTATCTTTTCTGGAAAAACAATCGGGGGTTCTGACGTTTTTAGGTCGAACGAGGTAAATAGGCGAAAGGGGCGTCGCCAGTCGAGCCACCACCTGGCCAGATGGGCCCCAGGCGCGGCCAAGCCTGGGCCGCGGCCAGGTGGCGTCTGGGGGCTGTGGCTTGCTCCCGCAGCCCCCCTTCTGGCTCCGTGGATCTTCTGCAAAAATATAATTTCTGGATTTTTCCAGATTTTTCCAAGAACTTTGATTTCTGCACAAAAATAAGACACCAATGCAATTCTGCTGAAAACAGCGTTAGTCCGTGTTAGTTCCATTCAAATCATGCAAATTAGAGGAAAAAAACAACAACAAAAGTGTTTGGAAAAGTAGATACGTTTTGGACGTATCAGTGAGCAAGCCAGTCCGTCGACGGGTGCTCATTGATTCATCCAAGAGTAAGAGTATGGACATGTACGAAGGGCAATATGAAAATATCCCGCACTTTTGTTTCTCGTGTGGCCGCATTGGTCACTTTGATCTCATTTGTCCAATGCCAGGGACTCGTGATGCAAATGGTGATTTGCCTTTCGGACAAAGTCTTAGGGCTCCGGACGAGATGAGGAAAACATTCTTGGGTGAGAGTCAACAAGGCATCAAACGGCTTCAGATTTGTAAGGTTCATACAGGTAACTCGAGCACCAAGGTTGAGCATGGCACGGAGGTGACTCCCCAAGGAAGAACAAGTATCCGAATAGGGGGAAGGGTTGTGCAACTAACGAAACAAGTATCCGAATAGCCTGTGTTTTCCCGTCGATAAATTAGCCTGTGCAAGAATTAAGAAGTCTAGCTGCGGGCTTACGGCCCAACCCGATAGCACTTATGGTCCACGTTTAATCCTCGTGCTAGCCCATGTTAGGTCCAATAAAAATTTCCGAAAGCCTAGCCCAAAATCACACCCGGTTCGACGGCCCGAGCCCCATTTATAAATAGGCACCACCTCCAAGCTCCGTAACCCTAGCGCCGCACACACTCCCGCCGCCGCCGCCACAGCACAGCCGCAGGTAAAGAAGAAGAAGAAGATGCCGGCGGGGCACGGGCTGCGGTCGCGGACGCGCGACCTGTTCGCGCGGGGCTTCCGCAAGAAGGGGTACATCAATCTCACCACCTACCTGCGCACCTACAAGGTCGGCGAGCACGTCGACGTCAAGGTGAACGGCGCGGTGCACAAGGGCATGCCGCACAAGTTCTATCACGGCCGCACTGGGCGCGTCTGGAACGTCACCAAGCGTGCCATCGGCGTGGAGATCAACAAGCAGGTACGGATAACTCCCGTCGCCGGACGGACCCATCTGCCCTCTTCTTCTTCCTACGCGGTCTTGTAGATCTGTGCTGCTTTGCGATGCTGTGATCTCTAGCGCCGTGATGAATCTGGTTGAGTTTTCTTACAATTTCTCAATGGCAGAATCTGATGAATCTGGTGCCCTACAGCTATGCAGGTTACCTCCACCGTAGAATCCATTAGTTTGTTTCCCTCGAATACTGTCTAGTATCCTAGAGAAATGATATACTGCCTGTCAATTTGTTCTGCTAGCCTGCTATGTGTGTGTGACGAACTCTTCAGCGTATTGGTGCTATTGAGCACATCCAGTTCTTGTTAGCCAATTTAATTGTATAGCGGTTCATTTCTGTAATAGTATCCTGCATGGTGTTGTCATCCGATATCCAATCATAGCATGGGAATTGATTTGTTGTCCCAACATTGTTCTGTCCATGCATTGAAACTTTTTGATTGTGCTTTTGCCCTAGGCCGAGCGCTTCCCCCTTCAGCTATGGGGTGGCGTGGTATTCCACGGGAGAGGTTTTGTGGCGCACGTTTCACGTGTGATGGGCATACATTAACAGTTGTCATGATGGTTTCTCCCTCTGCATTTGTACCTGTAGCAGCTGGGAGAGCCTAATGTGATATAATTCTACACATATGTTCTCTTTACCTTTTGAATATCATACATGATCATACATTTCCTGGCTTATTCATCTAATCTGTCTTCAGTTTGAATGCATTCTTTTGTAACTTTGTGCATAGCTTTCTTTTGCACTAATATTATTGATACAGAATGTATGATAGCCTTAATTGGCGACTTTAGGAATTGTACATTTTTTCTCATCAGTTGGTATTGATTGCTAGACTAGACCAAATATCGTGCATCATTTCCATATATGTCCACTACTATCAAGTGTTTCCCCTCTGATTTAGTTTTGATATTCATGTCCTGATTGATTACTTATGCATGCTTTTAGTTTGTTTGAAGCTTCCAGGGATTCACTTGGCAAATTGTAATGGTTGTTCTTCGTCAACAGGTTGGTAACCGCATCATCAAGAAGAGGATCCATGTCCGTGTGGAGCACGTGCAGCCATCCAGGTGCCAGGAGGAGTTCCGCCTGCGCAAGATCAACAACGACAAGCTCAAGGCGGAGGCCAAGGCCCGTGGCGAGGTCATCAGCACCAAGAGGCAGCCCGCAGGTCCCAAGCCTGGGTTCATGGTCGAGGGCACCACGATCGAGACAGTCACCCCCATCCCCTACGACGTCGTGAACGATCTCAAGGGTGGTTACTAGAGGGTGTGCTTGTTTCTGGAGCAGCAACCCAAAGCCATTTTAGTAATCTATGCTTGTTCTGGATGTTTTGGTACTCAGTAGTTCTGTTTTTGCTCCCTGGAGTCTGAACTTCTCTGTGGTTAACATTAAAGATTTAATGTGGTCGATTTCATTCTGTCAATCGTGCATCATATAATCTGTTGCAGTTTTTTACACCGTCGTTCCATGTTCTGATAATGCTCTGAGCTGACGGTTAACTTAGCTAGGTATACACCACTGCTTTAATTTGCTGCAATTCCCAATTTCTGTGTAAGCAAGCTTGCGCCTCGTCGGAAGTCGGCTAGAATTCTACTCCAGCTTAATTCTATACACGTATTTAGCCTGAGCTTAAAAGCGAATTCAGCACCGTTTGCTGTATTTCGAGAAGTCTGCTGAAACCAATCATACCATTCTAGCTCCCGACAAAGGCAGGATTATCGGTCAATTTCATCCTCTTCATCCGGCTTCTTATATTTGCCATTGTCTATTACACATTCTTTGTTCTACGATCCAACCTCGTCATGGAAAAGCATGAAGTGCGGCATCGTTATTTCTGCTTAGAACACGTCGGCGTGTAAGCAAGCTGCACTTCCAGTTGCAGATGGCCGGTGCTATACACACGGCTATTGGTTGCTTCTAACTGTAATAAAAGGGGAGCTTTGCTTGAAACTGAAATGGAAGCTAGCAACATCTGCATTATCATCGAAAATCTATAGATAAACTGGCTCAACTTCTCCTTGAAGTAGTGGTTTAGACGAGCTCGTTTTCACCATTCGTAACACCATGGGCGAATAAATCGCATGACCCAATGCGTAGCTGCATGAAACGGCATTTCATAAAATACTATACCGACTTGAGATGTTTTATTTGAGAAGAAACGTTGGAAGTTGCAAGGTTATCATCTCTTTAGCTGATCTGATACTCGATACGAACGCTGCTGTAGGTCCAACGATGCAAGCCGCGGAGTACCTGTTAGAGAGAATCGTCTGTAAAATTAAGCAGTTTGTCAGTGTAAGGACAAGATTGCGACGCCGATACCCGAACTCTTGTTTTTTATGCTCCATCAAGACTGATCATGATCCACTCATCAGCCGGGGGTTGCAAGCGTTGTGCCAAGTTAGGTTTCAATGCTCGGGTTGGTCTTGACAGTTTTTCCCACTTTCTGTCGGCAAACTTGTTCAGAATTCGCTCTCTACCTAGGCAAGATCAACGACCTCCACAGAATTACAACGAGCGGTGCTTTCCTTCCCCAATGTTGTTTGGTTCCATGTTGTTTCCATATCACTCCACTCGTATATTGTATACTATTGCAACAGGCAGGTTGCCAAGATCGCTTCACGGGGTCTATCAGTCTATGCCTGCAGAGCTAAGAGAGAAGTTCAGAAAGCAATTTGCCCAGCTCATCCCACAGCGTCCACATCTTCCATCGTCCGTCAACAACAGGGATGGGCCGGCAGGGACACGCGTCGCGCATCGGGAGCCCCTAAGGCCTCCACGTCGCCGTCCCCGCCACGACGCTTCCAGGCCGGCCGGTTCACGCGCCGCGCCGCCCATTCCCTTCCCTTCCGCTGCCCCCGCGCCCGCTCGCCGCACCACCACCTCACGTTCCCCTCCACCGGCGGAGCACGCGCCACGTCCACCGCTCCCGCCACCGTACCCTTATTTAAACCCCCCGCCCCACCACCCTCCGTCCTCCCCCCCATCGTTTAGCCCCATTTCCCTTCGGTCGAGGTCGGCAGCTAGCCGCAGCAGCTGCCCCAATAAAACTCAGATCGAAGCCCCCGTTCCTCCCGTTGCCCAAACCCCATTCCGAGGAACACCCATTACTCGCTCGCTCCTTCGCTCTCCCGCCGCCGGTGATCCCAGGATCCGTTCCACCCGGCCGCCCGAACTTCCGTCCGTCCGTCCGTCCGTCGTACCAAGCCTGATCCGACACCTGCCTAGCTGCGTCGACATCCGTCCGTCCATGGCGCTCAACCTGACCCACCAGACCGGCGCGGCGGCCATCACGGCCTCGGTGCCGCCGACGGGCGCGCGGGCCTCGGTGTTCGCGGCCTCCGCCGCCGCCACCGCCTCCTCCGGCGCCACCATGGTCCGCAGCGGCAGCGCCAACAGCCTCCGCCTCCAGACGCAGACCGTGGAGCCCGCGCAGCCCCAGTCGTCCGACTTCCACCAGGCCATGTCCGACGGCCGCGACGCGGCGGAGGCGGCGCAGTACGCGGACGCGGCGGGCGAGGAGGCGCGCAAGGTGGGCGTGCCGGTGTTCGTGATGATGCCGCTGGACACGGTGCGCAAGGACGGGTCCGCGCTCAACCGCCGCAAGGCCGTGCAGGCGTCCCTGGCCGCGCTCAAGAGCGCCGGCGCGGCCGGGATCATGGTGGACGTCTGGTGGGGCATCGCCGAGGCCGAGGCGCCCGGGCAGTACAACTTCGCCGGGTACGCCGAGCTCATGGAGATGGCCAGGAAGGCCGGGCTCAAGGTGCAGGCCGTCATGTCCTTCCACCAGTGCGGCGGCAACGTCGGAGACTCGGTCAAGTACGTGCTGCTATTGTTCATGATATTTGCATAAATTTTCTTGTGTTCATTCATGATTAGATGGATCGCATTCATTTCTTGGAAGTAGATAGAGATCGCGTCGGCTTCAAGATAGAGAAAGAGAAAAAACTTGAGTGAGCTGGTTTTGCTTGAATTTGACATTAGTGTTCGTTGAATGTATGTATGGGCTTGCCATGTGCATTGCCATTAGTTTAGCCACTTCCAAGTATAATGGCAATATCTTGAAAGTAGAAAAACATTTCTAAGCTCGTGGCTCTGATGTTCTTGTCGGCATCAGGAAATATGCATGGCAGTAGCTAGGTTACCTGACCATATCGGTCCAGCACCTTCCCGGGAGCTATCTCGTGACGTGTCACGAGACCATTAACGACGTACAAGTCGTCGTCTCACTTCCGGATCGCACTTTCTCGAACTGTGTGATGTGGACGGTCACAGTTTTTTTTGGGCCCACGATCGATCTTCAAACATAAATGAAACAAATTAGATAATACATCGTCTTGTTCTTTTCTGTACGTGTGCGTGATCCGTTGTGGACGGTGGAGCTGCCCCCGGTGTCACCACGTGATTCTCTGAACGTCGAAATTACTGCTGCAATTGTTAATGTATAATGGTTGATAATATAGTGTACATGTATAATGGTTGATAATATAGTCTTATTATCTTAGATTGCCATGTAATTTAGATATGTTAATATATACTCCCTCCGTTCCAAATTAGATGACTTGGGTTCGTTCATATGCGAATGTATCTACACTTTAAAACACGTCTAGATACATCCACATGTGAACAAACCCAAGTGATCTAATTTGGAACGGAGGGAGTAGTTTAGATAACCAAATACCATTAAATTCATGGTGAGACGTATTGTGCTAAGAAATAATCTTTTAGCTAGATAACCAGGTATCACTAAATTCATGGCGAGACAGTAATTTGCTCACAAAACTTGTTGGTTGGTGTTGCAGCATCCCACTTCCGAAATGGGTGCTGGAGGAGATGGACAAGGACGAGGACCTGGCGTACACGGACCGGAGCGGGCGGCGCAACCGCGAGTACGTCTCCCTGGGCGCCGACGCGCTGCCGTCCCTCAAGGGCCGCACGCCCATCCAGTGCTACGCCGACTTCATGCGCGCCTTCCGCGACCACCTCGCGCCCTACATGGGCACCACCATCTGCGAGATCCAGGTCGGCATGGGCCCCGCCGGCGAGCTCCGCTACCCCTCCTACCCGGAGAGCAACGGCACCTGGTCCTTCCCCGGCATCGGCGAGTTCCAGTGCTACGACCGCCACATGCTCGCATCCCTCAAGGCCGCCGCCGAGGCCGTGGGGAAGCCCGAGTGGGGCAACGCCGGGCCGGGGGACTCGGGCAGCTACAACCAGTGGCCCGAGGACACCAACTTCTTCCGCCGCGACGGCGGGTGGAGCTCCGAGTACGGCGACTTCTTCATGAGCTGGTACTCGCAGATGCTGCTGGAGCACGGCGAGCGGATCCTCTCGGCGTCGTCCGCCGTCTACACGGGCGTCCCGGGGGTCAAGGTCTCCGTGAAGGTGGCCGGCATCCACTGGCACTACGGCACCAGGTCCCACGCGCCGGAGCTCACCGCGGGGTACTACAACACCCGGAACCACGACGGGTACCTGCCGATCGCGCGCATGCTGGGCCGCCACGGCGCCGTGCTCAACTTCACCTGCGTCGAGATGCGGGACCACGAGCAGCCGCAGGACGCGCAGTGCCGCCCCGAGGGGCTCGTGCGCCAGGTCGCCAACGCCGCCAGGGAGGCCGGCATCGGCCTCGCCGGGGAGAACGCCCTGCCGCGGTACGACGAGACGGCGCACGACCAGGTGGTGGCCACGGCGGCGGAGAAGGCCGAGGAGGAGCGCATGGTGGCCTTCACCTACCTCCGCATGGGCCCCGACCTGTTCCATCCCGACAACTGGCGCCGCTTCGCCGCCTTCGTCAAGCGGATGACGGAGACCGGCGTGCGGGACGTGTGCCGGGAGCAGGTGGAGCGCGAGGCCCACGGCGTCGCCCAGGCCACCCAGCCGCTCGTCCACGAGGCCGCCGCCGCACTCGCCAACTGAACCACGCCGTAGACCGACCGATCGAAGATTGGGGAAAACATAGGGGGATCGATCGATCGATCCAACGGGTAAGTACGTAGTCGTCGCCGCGTTTCAAGCTGATCGAGATGCTAGCTGCTTTATTTTGGCGCCTCGCTCTCCAAGCTTGAAGGGAACTACTGATGTACTGTACTACGTACGTGTATGTATGTACTATGCTGTCGCAGTACTACTACTGTATCTGGATGTAAAGATCGACAACTCCAACATGTTGTAATACGCCTCGTGTATCTGTTCCACTGAAATGAATCAAGAACAGAATTTGGCCATACTGCAGGGTCGTGCACTCATGCTCATGTGTAATTTATCCTCTGCTAGCTGTTTGGTTGATCGCAAAGTGCTAGTCAGGCCCATTTGATACGAAACAAGTTTTTCCTACACAATTTATGTATTCTCAACTCTTCTTTACGTGGTTTGATCACAAAGTGTTGGTCAGACCCAAACAAGTTTTTCCTACCCTGCAGTTGATGTACATCTCTGCTTTATATAGCTCAGTACAAACCCTACTTGTATATGACCTCCGAAACGGAAAAATTACAACACGGATGGAACAACACGCATATTTTTTATATATATTTTATCTTGAATCGAAATATAGTTATGTAGGTTAAAACATTTTTTTTCGAGAAAAATCCGGATCTGTTATAGAAGTTTACAAGAAGTACAAAACCCCAAACATAATAAAAATTACATCGAGATTTTTGAACCACATAATGACCACTACCGCCGCCAGGGCGAGCCGCCGACACACTACTGTCACCGCTCCTGCTCTGGAGCCGGTCTGACGTTGTTGGTGACAGCCGGGAAGTCTTCGTGCACGTACCCGTAAGGACCAACGAATCATCACCATTGAAATTTTGAATTGATCAGAATCTTCTAACACGAAACTTTATTCTTATCCCGCGTAGCGTCGCCATAGCCACAATACCGTCGCCGCTGGTTGACCAATCTCTAACTTTAGAGACATTACTACAACGTTGAGTGCAGGTCCGAGGTCCCCACCCCTTCCGGCCGCCGGAGCAACAAGCAGAGGAAGAGGGGACCCGTCAATTCCTGGTTGGAGACGACGAAGACAATGCAGATGGTGGCGGCGCTGCTAGGGGTGAAACACTAGCCGATGCCTCTCTCTTCTCGTTTTCACGAGAGGAAACGATTTGTTGTGTTGTAGATTAAAACACTTAAGTGGAGCATAGGTACTTGTAGTTTTACATGTGCAGTGATTTATAGCACACTATTAAAGGTGCACATGTCATTCGAGTTCAAAATTCAAATATTCAAAGCTTAATTTTTTTATTTCACTTATAGGTACTTGTAATTTGCACATGCAGTGATTTGGTTACATTTCAGAACCTCTGGAGGGTTCAAATCTTCATGGGAAACTTCCCAAAATTGTTTACAACATATCGATTAAATCAATTGACAATGTCCATCTCTCTTAATGAGCGAATAAAATACCTAGTCAAATCCAATCGCCTATATGAGGTATTACCAGATCAGCATCAAATTCCACATTTCAATGTCATCAAGCATATCACAACATTTGTTTCCCCATTTACAGTTTCACCTAAAAGCATTCTAACGTAAGATCGTGCCGATTCCAAAAGAAAAAGAACAAAGAGATCGACGTTTTCGACAAGCAAAGTCACTTCCACGACCAAGTCATGCTAAAATAATGTTGGGATTCTGGGTATATATGTATCACCTTCTCCAAGTAGCAAAAAGATAAAGATAGAACCTTAATTCCATCGACCGGCCATGACGCGGTGAGGTCAATACCGTGATGCCAAAGGACACGTAAAGGAAAGTGATAGGAATCTGAGTCGGGGTCAAGCACAACGCGGCATCCACGACGATAAAAATGCCAGTATAATTTTCTTCCGGTTGAAGCATCATCTCGCTCATCTTGTGTCTCTGCTGCTACCCTGCTAATTAACTTGTTCGCATCATCTTTCATCAAGCAGCTTGCAGAGATGGAAAGCCATGACCAGGTAAATCAATTCTCTCTTCTCCGTTTAATTTTGCTACTGATAGGAAATACACATGGGTTATCTTGATTCCCATAGATCTTAGCCAGAATGCTATACTAGATACATTTCCACTTCTTTGGTGCAAAATTCTGAAGAATTGCCATTTTGTTTTGTGTGTGTGTTCATCTTAAATCATCTAAAAGTCTGGAAATTCGACATTCCGCTTCTGAATTAAAGGATCTTAATGTTGTATTTGTTTGTTCTTAGAGCAATCCTTGCGCCATTTGCCTTGGCGGCATGACCCCCGGCGGTGGGCAGGCCACTTTCACGGCCGAGTGCTCCCACACGTTCCACTTCAGCTGCATCTCCGCCAGCGTCGCGCACGGCAACCTCGTCTGCCCGCTCTGCAACGCGCAGTGGCGCGACTTGCCGTTCGCGCGACCCACACCGGTGCCGCAGCCGGTTCCCGCACACATCCTGCAGCCTCGGCAGCCGCGCACCACCCATCCCGTCGATCCTGCCGCCGTCGTCTACGACGATGACGAGCAGGTGGAGCCGGCCTTTATGGTCCCTGACAGCCGGCCAGCGGCAGGTGCAGGATCCAACGGTGCGGTAGTCGTCAAGACGCACACCGAGTGCTCGGCCGTCGCCAGGGACGCCTCCAGCGACAACTTCGCCGTGCTCCTGCACGTCAAGGCTCCGGGGCTGACAGACGGCGGAGCGGCAGGCGACGCGCAACCACGCGCGCCGCTGGACCTCGTGACGGTGCTCGACGTGAGCGGCAGCATGAGCGGGGAGAAGCTGGCGCTGCTGAAGCAGGCCATGCGGTTCGTCATCGACAACCTCGGCCCCGACGACCGCCTCTCCGTCGTGTCCTTCTCCTCCGAGGCGCGCCGCGTGACCAGGCTCGCGCGCATGACGGACGCCGGGAAGGCCTCTTGCGTCGGAGCCGTGGAGTCCCTCGCGGCGCTGGGCGGCACCAACATCGCCGAGGGTCTGCGCACGGCCGCCAAGGTGCTCGACGAGCGCCGGCACAGGAACGCCGTCTCCAGCGTCGTGCTCCTCTCCGACGGCCAGGACACCTACACCATGGTGAGACGACGTGGCGGCGGGTACAACTACGAGGCGCTCCTCCCGCCCTTCTTCCTGCGTACCGGGGGCGAGTGGTCGGCGCCGATCCACACGTTCGGGTTCGGCGTCGACCACGACGCCGCGGCGATGCACGTGATCGCCGAGGCGACGGGCGGCACGTTCTCGTTCATCGAGACCGAGGCGGTGATCCAGGACGCGTTCGCGCAGTGTATCGGCGGACTTCTCTCCGTCGTGGTCCAGGAGGCACGCATCGACGTGGAGTGCGCGCACCCGGGGGTCCGTGTTGTCTCGGTCAAGTCCGGCCGCTACCGGAGCAGTGTCGACGAGGACGGCCGCGCCGCCTCTATCCGGGTCGGGGAACTCTACGCCGACGAGGAGAGGCGCTTCCTGCTGTTCCTGGTCGTGCCAAGAGCGGAAGAATCAGACGGCAGCAACACCGCTCTGGTGAAAGTGGTCTTGAGCTTCAGAGACGCGGCGACCGGCCTGGACGTCAGCGTGACGGCAGAGGACGTGGTGGTGGCGAGGCCGGAGCACGCGGTGGACGCCGAGCGTTCCGCGGAGGTGGAGAGGGAGCGCGTGCGGGTGGAGGCGGCGGAGGACATCGCGGCGGCCAAGGCGGCGGCGGAGCGGGGCGACTACCAGGAGGCGGTGGAGATACTGGAGAACCGGTACCGCGCGGTGGTGGCGCAGTCGGGGGACGGCGACGCGGTGATCGTGGCGCTGGGTGCCGAGCTGCGACAGATGCGCGGCCGTGTGTCGGACCGGCAGAGCTACACGCGTTCGGGGCGGGCGTACATACTCGCCGGCATGAGCGCGCACGCGCAGCAACGCGCCAACTCCAGGCAGATGCTGCCGCAGCATCAGCAGCAGCCGATGACCACGAGTGCGAGGAGAATGTCCTCCGGGTCGCTAGTCGGTGCAGTGTGGTCGAACGAGGCGGCGCCGCCGGAGGAGGAGTCGACTGCGACTATGACGTACACGACGCCGGCCATGCGCGCCATGCTTTTGCGCTCCCGCAGGGCGCGAGAGGCGTCAGCCGAGCAAGGGCAGCAGCAGCAGCAGCAGCAGCAGCAGCCCAAGGCTGGCGACGACGCACAGGCACAGACCTCCGGACCGGAGGTCGAGAAGAAGTAACCAGCAGCCGTGTTTAATTTACGAAAGAAATGGAGTGCGACTACGGCATTTTTTTTTTTTTGAATCTATGACTTGTCATTTCGAAGGAGTTTGGACTTTGTCCTTTAGTCTAATAAGAATAAATTGGAAATTTGTTTATGTTCCCAAAACTCTCTGAAACGGGAGGGAATTGGTCATCGTAATTTTGTTAGCCAAATGAGAAAATCAATATTTTGTAGCTAAGCTTTTCTAGTTCGCTTTTGGGCGCGTTTAGTTTTTCTTTTTGTTTATGTTTATATTATTGAATGACCAAATCTTCTTAGATATGTGCAATTCGACTATTCATAATGGGTTTTGCTAAATCTCATGCGCCTCAAATTTTTTATTCTCCATCAATTCAGAAAAGTGCAACTAAATTGAAAAAAAAGAGAAAAGTGCAACTAAGGTGTACACTTTTCTGTAAACAACAGTTGCACTTTTGTTGGCTGATTGAGACTTAAGAAAATCTCAGACGTCTAAAACTTAGAAAGATCCATTGATAATTTATCTTATTTCCACAAAAATATTTAGTTTGTTTCTGGTTATAGAATTAGCAGGTAGGGCCACCCTCTTTATTTTTGGAGGCTCCGCATGATCGAATTTCAACTGCTCAGGGCATGTACAATGGTTGATAAGACCGTCTTATCATTAACCTGCCATGTAGTTTAGATATGACAACAAAACATGATATACAATGGGTTATTTTTAGACTTATCTTTAATAACCAGATATTCCTAAAATTGTGGCGAGAGAAATTGTGCTAAGAGATCATCTCTTAGCTAAAAGAAGACACACCTCTTTTTTCCGTTTCTCTCTCCTCCAACTCAGCAATTATCCTACATGGCACTGCGATGATAAGACCATTGTACATGCCCTCATTGGCAAGATCCAAGGTAGATTGAGGGGATGACATAGAAAAACACGATGAGAGGGAGGGGGCACCTTGACAACAGTGGTCATCACGGGTATTGTGACCTATCTTGTGGCTTCCATTTCCGTACCCAAATGAGTAAAAAACAAGGTGGACATAATGGCTCGAAGTTAGCCTGGTGGTTGGGACGTGCTGATACCTCCCAGCCCGCCCGAGTTCGAGCTTCCGTGCTCGCGCTCGGTGTGTACGCACAACTCTCTTAATTAAAAAGACAAAGGGATTCTGCACCCTTCGACGTCTTTTTTTTATTAAGGGTACGTTGGACATAATGACTTGTCATTTCGAAGGAGTTTGGACTTGGTGTTTTTATTTTACTCTAAGAGATTTTGAGTTTGTTTCTCTTTTGTAAATGGCCCCAATCATTTGATGTGCTTTTGTCTTAAGAATAAATTTGAAGTTTGCTTCTACTCTGAAACTGGAGGGGATTTGTCATCGTAATTTTGTAAAACTATATCTTGTTTGGGAGTTCAACTTGAAAATTTTGATGTGCATTTGGTTTGAAAAGTTAATTAGTTTGTCTAAGCTTCTTTTTTTTGTTCGTTTTGAGGAGACAAAAGTCGGTCAAAAGAATATAAGATGAACCTCCGAATCATGCCGGCACATTTTTTCGAGTGTTATATTGCCTCCTCCGCATGGAGTCTCCTCCACGCTCCCATGTCCGGCTGCAGCTTCGTCTGGGATATTCGGACCCTCCCCCCGGCCCGCCGCACTCGAGCACATCTGGCATGCTGGTGTAAACCCATGGAAGACTCGCACCGACCATGACTTCAACAACAAAATCGGCTCTCCTCGCCACGTTATTTGGAAGGCCGTGGATGACCCCTCTCTTTCTGGTGCTTCCGCTACCACCCCTCGGAACTTGGATTGGCCATACTTCAAAACCTTGCGTGGCCACTTCCGTATGTGTTTGTTGTGAAGTGTAGTGTAATTCTTTTTGTCCTTTCTCTCCTTTTACTCCTTGAGATCGCCCCTGTGAACCCCTTTAACCTCTTCCAAACTGTGGGGTCCCTCAAGTAATTACAAACGGTGGGGAATCCTCTCCCCCAATCATTCTTGAAAAAAATTAATTGTTTCTGCTAAATTTCAGTTTGTTTGGCGCACTGTTTTTGAGTTTTTGTATCTATTGAATGTAGGCATGGATAGTTTGTTCTTACAAAAAGTAAGAAAGTTACAACTATGACGACACAAGTTGGATTCAATTATGGGGAAAAAAATTGTGGCATGAAAGGTGGGACTAAAGTTGGTCATGGAAGTTGGTGGGTGGAGAGGCCAAGGGAGGACATATACAGAAAGGGAGATAAATTTTGCTTCGACACTTAATTCATGTTATGCCGCAGAAACTCCGAAGTCATGGACTATGGATACGACCATGGTGATTTTCTTGACTTGGAAAAAACAGCACGAGCAGTAGTCAGTGACATGTACATGTTGTTAGAGCACGGTAACTATGGACTTACCGATGGCCTTGTTGGACCGCAGGGGGTGACTATGAAGCACAATGTCTTGTTCAAAAAAAAAAATGAAGCACAATGTCGGGTATGTGACAAGTCAACACACAGACATTCAACTAGAAACTAACTTAGTACAAAATATCTAGAATGTCTTACTTCAATATCTTCGTGCTTGGCACAAGCGTTCTGAAGTGTAGGGCCGATGGATAGGGTGCATATAGTTGGAGGGGTCCGCACGGGTACGCACGCACCCAACTTGACGGTCAATCCTAGTACTCAATAGCTAACAAACTTTGAAACATCCTTTTCATTTAAAAAATATATAATTTGGTCACTAAATATACTCCATCCGATCCGTAAAAACTGTGGTGGAACATACCTTGGTCGTACAACTCCATAGTTGTATTAGCGTCAATTATTCGGGATGAGAGGGAGTATCTAGTTTCGTTCATTCTGGAGCATTATACGCCGGGCCTCCACTAGATAGCTTTCCCAGTCTTTCTCTTGGGCCACTTTTTGAATGGGGAGGAAAAAAACATTCTCGGACGGTGTAGACAGACGCACGGTAGCAAGGCTAGCTGATGAACCTTGCTATACGCCTTAACGCCTATACATCCGAGCTATGCTATATGCAGTTCAATTCAGTGATCAGCCGCCGGTTTGAACAGCATCATGCATGCATGCGACCGATCGATCGAATAATTACCGATCTTTCTCGATTAAAATAAAAAGCTGCCAATCGATCTTTGAAACACGTACTGCTAGCCCAAACACACTAGGTATCCTGTTCAAAAAAAAAAAAAAAAACTAGGTATATACTTTGAGAAATTCAGTTTGGCCAATTCATTCGTTCATGCAAATGCGCATCGAGAAATCGTGCTTGGATAGGGATACGTACAATAAGCCTCGTGACGGCGTACGTCTTCACATTTCAAGCTCGTGACGTATCTTCCATGCCCACTCCGGCCGTTGTATATACGTGTCGCGTTCCGAACCAGCTGACTAATACTTGTTGGATGCAGCTGGATTCCAACACACCGTGTCTTGCCAATTCGGGCACGCAGTGGTTACACGTCCAGATCACATGTATGGATACAAACAACGTCACGAAACTTGTGACTATGTTGAAAAAGAAAACTCTGCAGGACTCGACGATCGTGCACGTGCAAACTACCCCATTTGGAGCATGCATGTGCGATGGCCTACGCAATGTGATCATCCGGCCTATGACGTTTCTGTTGTAGCCAGTCTATCTATCTTTCGGTCGGTGGAGTAGCTAGGACGAAAACCTTGACCGTGAGCATCATGCAGTATCGATCAGTAGACTAGTATGGATCATCACGTACGTTCTCGTGATGGTTACTGCCATAGCATCTACTCCGTACGTACGTACTATCAGATTTAAGTAATACAAGTCTCGATCGTATATCAAGCCTGGAAGGCACCGGCCGCCGTGTGCTTGCTTGCTTCCAGCCAATGCACACCAACAACCGTGTCGTGTCGTCGGTCGTACATGCATGAGAATGTGACCGGCCGGCCGATGGTCAACCTTCTTCCCCCGTATCCACGAAATTTTAGTACCTTAATTCATTTATTTATTTATTAGTACATAAACCCACTAAAAATACAATCAAAATAGTGGAAAAAAATTCAATCGGAATAGTTTGTTACACTCGCTTGCCATTTACTCCCTCAGTTCGAGATTATAGGGGTGGTGGGCCAATTCACACACGTCAAGAAAGAAATTAAATATCTTGTTTCTCTCCCTATAATTACTCTCTTTTGCTATTAAATAAATAGGGGTGGGGGAAATTCCGGCCAGTTACAATAGAAGGAGGCTAGCATGTATTGGTCCACCAAAATTATTTGGCACTTGGCATTGCAGATTTCTATATATCAATGTTGTAGGTTAGTCATTTTGGCATGGCGTCTATCAAGTTCATTATCGTCTCTTCCAATTTTGTAGCTCGCCAATTTCTGTATGAGCAGAGAAACATGCCTGTTTCTTCACATATTTTGTTACACTTTCGTAATAATATATGACTATTTGTTGCGTTCCGGTGTTACCTTCGTTTTTTTTTTTTTTTTGCCTGGCAAACACATGGCATGATGGATGAACTGACCGAGGAGAGACGCCCACATCTCAATGGCATATGCTGCTGTCTTACTTTTGCATAGCAAGGCACACTTGCCATTGTGGTGAAGAAGCAGAATAATCAAAACACTAGCAACGGAGAGAGCACTACTAGGGAAAAGGCTACCCGTGGCGCACCAAATAAGGCTACCCGTGGCGCAGGGGCCTGCGCCACGGATTGCCACGCCACGGGTAACCAACCTTACCCGTGGCGCAGGCACAGATGTGCGCCACGAGTATTACCCATGGCGCACATGTCTATCCTGCGCCACGGATAGGGTGCGCCACGGCTACCTTCTGTCATGCGCCACGGCTAAGTTTTTCTGTATTTTTTATATACAGAAAATACGGTATTTATACAGGTATTTATACAAACAGATATATCACATTACAGGAAATTCATATTCCAATATTATATAGAGAGAAATATTTGATAAACCAGTATAAATACACAATTTCCAATCATAGTTCATCGATCATATTATTACACAAAGTTGATCATAATCACAGTTCATCGATCATATTATTACATATCCAGTAGCTAATACATGAAGCTTAGCTAATTTCAACATGAACCTTCTGATTCATCGAACTGTACTGAGTCGACGGCGGCGCTACGCATCCAAAGAGAAGGAACCCTCACAGGGTCATAACTCACGTGAGCAGGAACCCTCTGAAGAAACGACCACCTACCGTCATACTGCCTAACCAGCAGATACATGTATCGACGGACGTGCTCGTCCTCCTCCCTAATACGGCGACGTACCTCCTCCTCGGGGGCCGGCTCCCTCTGCACCGAGCGTGGCCCACGCGACTGCCACCACAGAAGATCAGGGTCGACGACGTCACCCGGATTCCTCACCAAGCTGCGCGTCCCGGAAGGTAGCACCTCCCAGTGCCAGCCCGGTGGAGCCCAGTCCCGCACATCGTCCCTCTGGTCCAACATGGACATCGTCACCGAGAACACCTAAGTAAAAAATGCTTAAGTCAAAATTTTGTTACAAAAGTAATATTAAAATTTACGAAATGCGAGAAGTTAACAATGGAAAGCCTCATATATCATTGCCGTGCAAAACAAGGCAAAAAGAGTGTCTATAAGACCATGTATTAATACAAACACTCCAATTGTATATACTACAAGGCATTATAGACACTCTCCTTGCCTTTACCGTGGCATAGTTTAAATCATCGGCTTTGTCAATTCATAGAGAAGAAACAAAATGATTTGAGTTTATGCCTCATACTTAGATTGGACACACATTGATCAGGAACGGGGCAAGCGGACCAAGTAAGAGTATGCACAAGATGTTTATTTGTGCATATCACAAGGTCCGCTAGCACCTCCCTGAATCACATAGTGTGACACAACATTTTAATCATCGGCATTCAGAAAGAGAGAAAAAACAAAATGATTTCGGATTTGCGCCTCATACTTAGGTCGGACACACAAGCAGACCTGCAGGATCCTCGGCAATTCATTATTGTGTCACCCAAATCCAGTGGCTGGATTCAACCTACCTGAGGGCTTGTGTTTCCAACAGCATCGTTGTTTTGTCTTTATTCACCGACCTACAGGAGGTGGATCCAATGGCTGGCCGGTGAACAAAGACAAAACAATAATGCCAGGGAACATGCCAGCAGGTAGGCTAAATCCAGCCATTGGGTTCGGTGACAAAGGTAGACGCTCGTTGTGTGCCGTTCGCTGCAGGAGGCTAAAATGCCTAGTGTCACAACATTTTAATCATCGGCTTAGAAGAAAAAAAACAAAAGAAAATAAAAATGACTTAGATTTTGCGCCTCATACTTAGGTCGGACACTCAAGTAGACCTGCAGGATCTTGTGAGCCAAGTATGATGCACAAGACTTGGTACTTGTGCATATCACAAGGCTCACAAGACCTGCAGGCCTACAACTTAGTGCCACAACATTTTAATCATCGGCTTTCGAAGAAACAGACAATACAAAATAAAAATGACTTAGATTTTGCGCCTCATACTTAGGTCGGACACACAATTATTAGTAGCCCTGAAGGATCGGCCGAGCCAAGTAGGATGCACAAGACTTGTACTTGTGCATATCACAAGGCTCGGCCGACCTTCAGGGTTACCACATAGTGCCACAACATTTTTAATCATCGGCATTCGGAAAGAGAAAGAAAAAACAAAATGATTTTGGATTTGTGCCTCATACATATTTAAATTGGACACACATTTCAGAGACGGAGCAAGTGAACCAAGTAGGATGCACAAAATATTTATTTGTGTATATCACAAGGTTCACTAGCTCCTCCCTGAATCATACAGTGTCACAACATTTTAATCATCGGCTTAGAAGAAAAAGACAAAACAAAATGATTAATGACTTAGATTTTGCGCCTCATACTTAGGTCGGACACACAAGTAGACCTGCAGGATCTGGTGAGCCAAGTATGATGCACAAAACTTGGTACTTGTGCATATCACAAGGCTCACCAGACCTGCAGGCCTACAACCTAGTGCCACAACATTTTAATCATCGGCTTTCGAATAAACAGACAAAACAAAATAAATATGACTTAGATTTTGCGCCTCATATTTAAGTCGGACACACAATTATTAGTAGCCCTGAAGGATCGGCAGAGCCAAGTAGGATGCACAGGACTTGTACTTCTGCATATCACAAGGCTCTGCAGACCTTCAGGGTTACCACATAGTGCCACAACATTTTTAATCATCGGCTTTCGAAGAAAATAAGTTCCAAACAAGCACAGAATTCAGTCCGGTGGTTAGGAAAGAAAATAGCACATATAATGTAAGAGAATACCAGCAAGTAGCAGCCACGGACCATATACATCTAGTGTACCTACTCAACCAGTAGTGAATTCTAGACCTCACCAGCAGCACATCTCTATATAGACAGAAGCAATATGAAGACTAAGATCATGATAGCAGCTAGCAGTAAAATCTAATCAGTCCTAATAATCCTAAGTAGCCAAAGGGTAGCCATCAATACCGACTAGGAAGTCTGTCCATTTCATATACACCCACTGCCTACGTGTGCAGACGGGAGATGTAGATACATGAGCGAAGTCGAATAAAAACCTAAATCTACATCCCGGAGATAGCACTGGTGCTCTAGTTACTAGCCATTTCTTTATCTGCTCACAGCTGACTACAGAATTCAATGGTTCAGTTTAGCTACAAACTTTCACAGCAGAACGCACTTCAATCATGATCAGAAATCGAGCATCTTTATATCGCAGCAAGGTAGTAACAAACTTAATACCTAAAAAGGCTACATCAGCACCCATCAAAGCTAGTAGGTGTGACTAAAACAACGAAACTGGAGTTCTTCTTGCAGATTTGTAGCCTAATCCAAGTAAATCATTGCCATGTCGTGACGATAGAGCAGATAAGAGGAGTTCGAGCTCACCCGAGACGGACTATAGCCGATGTTTGATCTCAGCGCGGATGGAAGCGCCGTCCGCCGGCAAACGGACACCACCGCTGGTCTAGACCACGCCGACGAACAGTGGCGGCGGGGTCCAGGAGTGCCGAGGCCGGGGAAGCAGTGCTGGCAGGAGCACCTCGGAGACGTTGTCGGAGAAGACCCTGGCAGCCGCTCCGGGTGGACGCCGGGAGGAGCAGCCCGGTAAGGCGACCACCAGCAGGAGCGCGGGGAGGTGAGGGGTGGCCTGGGAGGGCGGCCACCGAGGCACCGAGGCGAGCGCGGGGAGGTGAGGGGTGGCCTGGGAGGGCGGCCACCGAGGCACCGAGGCGAGCCAGGGAGGTGGAGGAGGAGATCCGGGGAGGCGGGGGTCCAGCTCGCGCGGCGTTGGCCGGGGAGGAGGGCGGCCGCTGAGAGGATGCTGGCGGCGCTCGAGGAAGAAGATGAGGCGAAGGGGATCGAGAGGATAAGGGGGAGAGAGAGCTAGGGCCGGAGCGTGGTATAGGTGGGGTGCGAATTGAAGCGAGTCTGTACTCTGTACAAATAGTTGTGGCGCACGTCGCCGCGATGCGCCACGGGTAGCAACTTACCCGTGGCGCACAAAAATAAGGTGCGCCACGGGTAAGGAGGGGGCTCGCTAGCCAGCCAGGCCACCACATAGCCGTGGCGCCCCACCATTTTGGTGCGCCACGGGTAATGGACCACCCGTGGCGCACCGTCTTTTCGTACGCCGCGGCTATATACCCGTGGGGCATCAAAATGGTGGTGCGCCACGGCTATTTAATCCACCTATAAGCCTTTTCCTAGTAGTGGAGGGGGCAATTGAAAGACAAACGTGTCATCTCCCATATGGTTCGGTATTGTTTAATGCAGTATAAAATAGTAGATACGTTTTTATAATAACCATTTAATCAATTAAAAACTATTTATGGTTTGGTTACACAGAATTGTTAAGTGATAAAAAAGTAATTAATTCAGTGTCTAATTCGAGATTCTCCTTTGCTGAATTGGATACTGCAACTGCAGTGAAGAGGTTATCATAGCAAGTCCTCAACCTGAGCGTAATGCAACTACGAAAAATCAAACGACTCACAGCGTCAACTGAGACATAATAAAAAATCAGGTGCATGATGATTAGCAAAACCATTTTTAGATACACAATAACTGGAAGCACGACTCAAAGGTGGCAAGACAAGGCAAGCTGAGGCAGTGTCCTCTGGATATGATTTCTGTAATTCATGGTGTATTTCAGTGTTTTGGTATATATCAAGCCTGGAAGGCACCGGCCGGCGTGTGCTTGTTTGCTTCCAGCAATAATGCACAACAACGACCGTGTCGGTCGTACATGCATGAGAATGTGCTCGGCCGGCCGATGGTCAACCTTATTCCCTCGTATTCACAAAATGTTAGTACCTTAATTCATTTATTTATTAGTACATAAACCCGCTTAAAAATACAATCAAAATAGTGAAAAAAATACAATCAGAACAGTTTGTTACAATCGCTTGCCATTTAACCCTCAGTTCGTGATTATAGGGGTGGTGGGCCAATTCACACACGTTAAGACATAAATTAAATGTTTCGTTTCTCTCCCTATAATTACTCTCTTTTGTTATTAAATAGGGTGGGGGGAAATTCCGGCCAGTTACAATTGGAGGAGGCTACATGCATTGGTCTATCAAAATTAATTGGTACTGGCATTAACTGATATAAGCGATAGGAAAATAAACGATGAACAAAATAGATCAAACCAACGGAGACATGAGATTTTAACATGAAAAACCCTTTCAACAAAGAAGAGAAAAAATCACGGGCGTCAGCCAGCAAAACTTCACTATATCGGGTGAGATTACAAACGTCCGGGATTTACAACAATGAACTTATTCCAAACCGGCGGCTTACAAGAGGTACTTACAGTGGTCCTGACCTGATCCAGGTCGATAACAGTGGAACCCTTATCCAAGTCGGTAACAACTCGTACCGTCGCTTCGGTCCAGCCTCCCGGCGAGGCCTCGTTTAATACTTGGATCACCACAAAATAACATTAACACATTTAATACTCATCCCTTATAATTATGAAGTATCTAAAAAAAAGGTCTCCAACCCTACAATCCCGAACGGAGGGAGTACCATTTTACCCTCGGAGCAACAAGAAGAACCAAACCATGGACCGACGAGAAAGCCGTCCCTTTCCCACCACATGAATCAATCACACCCGGCCGTGTGTGCACTGCAGATATGATAGAAACACACAGTCCCGCCTTCCCCGCCGTCCGATCGACGGGTGAACCATCGGATGTCCTTCTCTCCTAGTAAAATTGGCAACGACGTCGACTACCGCTTACATCATACCGAGTCCGCGCGAGTAGCACCATCGTCCCCCAACACTTGCAGCATCGTCGTCCAAGGGCCGGAAGTATGGACAATAGTTCTTTTTAGCTCATGCGACGGTCGCTTGCAACTTCGTTAGTATGCGCATCGCAGACACTCCCTTATAGCTTTACAGTTATACACGACAAACAATGAACGAGGGTAAAAGTAAGCTCAACACATGGGACAAACCATTTTAACATGAAAACCCCTCCATGGAGGAGGGGGAAAAAGCACGGACACCCGCTAGCAAAATTTCACTATTTTGGGAGAGGTTACGAACGTCGGGATTTACAACTTTTCGACTTATCCAGTGTTTGCATACAAACATTATATAAAGAGGTGGTGACCTAGGTCGATACTCATCCGTACCGGCGACGGGCCTCATTCAGCTCGTCAGAAGTTAGTCTCTTATCTGCATAACTTTCAACTGAACTTATATCACAATATAAGAACAACTCCTCTCTAGCTTTGTCCTTGATGGCTTGCAAACCCCGGCTTGTGGTCTTTTGCAGCGGTGTGACGTGGTAGCTTTACCAGCAACGACGACCGACTTTAGAGCATTGGCGGAACAAAAGGCTCTAGAGACACGACGGGAGAGTGGGAAGGTAGAATAGTGGCACGCACACCCACAACGCCGCAAGGGATGCATGCAGCAGCAAGCATCATCCTAACAATAGGTGCAGGCGGCGACGACATTCCGCTAATAGGTGCAGGTAGCGGTACAATAGCATGCAAGGCCGGAGGAGGTGACAAGAATTTTCATGGTGGTTGGTGAACAAACGAAGAAATAAGATGGAGACGATAAGATAAGATTTTGTGCGGTTTTGCTAATTCTCATTTGGCGCTTGGTCAAGTGCTACATCATCAGATTGTATCGTGATTTGTGTACTTATAAGTTCTAAGCTAGGTTACAATAAAGTTTTTTCTGTTATAATTGAGGTTGCAACTAAGGAAAATACTCATGACGGTCTTATTTGCTTTATAATTTACTTAACTATGAGTTGCTGTATGAGTTACAATTGAGATTTGATAATGTACCGGGAAATAAATTAGTTCTCATTTGTCTGAGAATTGGCACGCCGAAGACTTTACATTCATTCAAACTGATCGAAACCTCTGAACTGACGATTTTTGAAAGAAATCTGAACTGACGAATTCAGTTCTGGATATGAAAGTACATACGGAGCACTTGGAAACACGAACACCTCCCCTTTCCCGCGAGGGGCAGAACGGGAAGTCAAACACAAATAAATTTCCTCTACTACTACCCGCCGCTAAACCGAGTCAGCCGCGGCCGCCGCGAAAATCTGTCCCCGCCATGAGAAAACCCAACCAACTCCTCCGGACGCCGCTGCCGCTCTTCTTCTTCTTCTTCTTCTTCTGATCCGATTCCTCCGCCAAGGCCGAGCGAGCTCTTCCTTCCTCGCGGCGCCTCATCTGCCTCTGGAGAGGACCAATGGCGGCGGCGTGGGGCCGGGCCAAGCGGGCGCTCGCCACCAAGCTCTGCATCCGCGTGCCGGAGAGCCAGAGGGCCCTCCAGGAGGACGCCGCCGCCCCCTCTCCGACGCCTCCGCCGCCGGGGTGGGAGGCGTGCCCTTTTTCACCACCGTCAGCGGCGGGGGATTTCGTGGCGGAGGAGAAGGCGAGGTCGTCGTCCGTCTCGAGGCGGCTGTCCAGCTCCGGGAGCCGGAGCTCCAGCTCCAAGGTGGGGCTTCACCTACTCTTCTACATACTCTTTTTTTGCTCTGACGCCGTGTCGAGATACGGTCGGAAATGGCCGATTTTGATGTGGAATTGGGTGGGCTAGTAAGAACTCGGGGTTCGGGTCTCGAATAAATGAGAGATTTTTGTTGGTACTGAAAGATCACCGTAGGGCTAAACGCGGAACATCGATGGTTCTGTTTACTCTGCATAAGTTTGATCAATGTCATGTTTGCGTATGCTCATCAATTTCCGTCTGAATCTGTGTTAACTCTATGGCCGTTGAATCAGTCTTTTTTTGCCATAGAGATGAGTTTGCCATTTCTGCAAATACTCTTTCTTGCGAGTATATTTTTTCTTGTTGAATGGTAATCTTTCATCATACTATAAAGAGGTCAAAGGTCACAAATGGAAATGGTTGGATTTTTCTTGTTCCGTAACGAAGCATTTCTTGGAATTCAGCCTTCTCCAAGGACGAAGCTGTCCTAGATATACAAGTTACACCAATTCTTTTGCATTTTCGTCTGTCAGTTACGTGCAGTTTCCGGTAGACAGAAATCTGTGTGTGGTCACCGACTGTTTCCTCAGGCCTTTCAATTGTTTCTCTCACTTCCTGTTCCTCATTTTATTCTGACTGATTCGGTGCCAGCCAGTAGATAAAGTTTCAGGAAATTAGGATGTTAGAATTTCTCTTCCATGGAAATAATCAAATTGAAAAAGTCTTTCCAACTTATGATATACTCCCTCCGTTCCACAATATAAGATGTTTTAGCATTTCTCTTTCCATCCGTATCTAGACATGTTTTAGTGCAAGATTCATTTGAATCTTACACTAAAACATGTCTAGATACGGATGAAAAGAGAAATACTTAAACATCTTATATTTAGGAACGGAGGGATCTTATATTTAGGAACGGAGGGAGTAACAAAAAGTACAATTGTCGAAGTTTCAATGTGGATATTTTAATAAGAAAAATCTATAGTATCGCTTGCTGTTACCGAATTAAGTTTGGAGGTCAGAGCTGCAGCTGATGGTATTCATGCTTTTTTACCATGCTATACAAATAAACTGTTAGACCACCGAAGAACATCAGCAGTATTGTGTGCCAGCATGCTTAACTCGTGATGCCTTCTAGCGCAGTTTTTATTGAATTTTAACTATGCCACAGCCTAACCTTTTCCTATGCATACTTTTCCTGCCTTTTGTGTTTCCATATGTTTTGATTGGTTGGTAGGCCTATCTAATTTGACTTGGTCTTGGGCTCCCTGCAGTTGGGTCAATCAGCCAGTCTGTTATGCAACGTGGTGGAATAAACTTTGACCTGTAAAGAATATGATCTGATGCAACACACTTTACATGCAGAAATAATATTTCCCCGTGTTGCTCATTTACTCTGGTTTTTGTTTGTGCTTATGGCCCAACATCCAGTTCATATTTTCTAATGGTGTCTAGATGAGTAACCACCAGTGTAGATGATAACCACTTGAACATACTACACCTGTTAGTTCACTAAGTTTGATTGGTACGCTAGTGTCAGATATGCAATTTTGGTTCTTGGACGTCCATGATAAATCCCTTCTTTGCTTTTGCCGTGATAAATCCCTTCCATTTGACTGGTGGTTCAGAACCTCAGGCAGTCTTCCTGGTACTCACCAACTTGTATGAAAATCTGCACTGGTTGTAAACTTGTGAAATGTTTACACTTCAGTTATTTGGGGCACATTTCATAACCAATTCGATAAAATGTATGTTTTTTGTTAAATTGCAAGCTCTGATCTTTAGCATCCTAACACTTTTGTGCTGGCCTTCTTGATTTCAGAGGGTATGTGCCATCTGCCTTGGTAGTATGAAGACAGGGCACGGACAAGCGCTGTTTACTGCTGAATGCTCCCACAAATTCCATTTTCATTGCATCACTTCAAATGTTAGGCATGGCAACCATATCTGTCCAATATGCCGTGCCGAGTGGAAAGAACTTCCATTCCAGGGAGCTCAACCTGCAGATGCCACCCATGGAAGAGCAAGAGTAAGCCCAGTAAATTGGCCCCAGGATGACGGACACATGACCGTTGTCCGCAGGCTATCCCACACATACAGTGGGAATCTGCAGGAGCAATTTCCGGTATTCCGTACTCCTGAGGCAGACATTTTTAATGATGATGAGCACATAGATCTTCAGCCTGAAACCATGGCCGAATACAATGCAGTTACTGGTTCGGTTGAAATCAAGACATATTCAGAATTCCAAGCCATACAACAGTCAGTGGCTCAGAAGGTCTTTTCTATCTTGATTCGTCTCAAGGCTCCAAAGTCCTTGGACTCGGTGAACTCCCGTGCTCCTCTTGACCTCGTGACTGTGCTTGATGTCAGCGGTAGCATGAGAGGGGCCAAACTTGCACTTCTCAAGAGCGCTATGAACTTTGTCATTCAAACACTTGGACCCAATGACCGCCTGTCTATCGTTGCCTTTTCATCTACTGCTCGGAGGCTCTTCCCCCTTCGTCGAATGACCTTAACCGGTCGAATGCAAGCCATGATAGCTGTCAATTCCCTTGTTGATGGTGGTGGCACCAACATTGCTGATGGGCTAAAAAAGGGTGCTAAAGTGATTGAGCAGCGGCGGCTGAAGAATCCTGTTTGCAGCATCATTCTTCTGTCAGATGGTCAAGACACGTACTCGCTTGCTGTTGACGGGGTTCAGCCAAACCACAGTGTCCTTGTTCCTCCTTCAATCCTTCCAGGAACAGGTAACCACGTGCAGATCCACACGTTTGGTTTCGGTGTGGATCATGACTCTGCTGCAATGCATTCCATTGCCGAGACATCTAGCGGCACATTCTCGTTTATTGATGCTGAAGGCTCAATCCAAAACGGATTTGCTCAGTGTATTGGTGGTCTCCTCAGTGTTATGGTTAAAGAGATGCGGTTGGGCATCGAGTGCGTAGACGATGGCGTGCTACTTACCTCCATAAGGTCAGGCAGCTATGCGAGCCAAGTAACTGAAGATGAACGTAATGGGTCAGTGGATATTGGTGACCTGTATGCAGATGAAGAGAGGGCGTTTCTGATCACCCTACATGTCCCAGCTGCACAAGGGCAGACTGTGCTGATTAAATCAAGCTGCACATACCAAGACGCAGTTACCACGGAGAACATCCGAGTACAGGGTGAAGAAGTGAGTGTTCAGCGTCCTGCATATTGTGTTGACTGCAAGATGTGTCCCGAGGTCGAGCGCGAGTGGCACCGCGTGCAAGCCACTGAGGACATGTCTGCCGCGCGGGCCGCTGCCGAGACGGGCGCGTTCTCGCAGGCCGTATCTATCCTCGAAGGCCGTGTGAGGATCCTGGAATCGCTGGCGGCGCACTCTTCGGACGGTCAGTGCCTGGCGCTGATCACGGAGCTGAGGGAGATGCAGGAGAGGGTGGAGACCCGGCGGAGGTACGACGAGTCGGGCAGGGCATACATGCTGGCGGGCCTGAGCTCGCACTCGTGGCAGAGAGCCACTGCACGCGGCGACTCCACGGAGCTCACCACCCAGATCCACACCTACCAGACGCCGTCCATGGTCGACATGCTCCACCGCTCGCAAAACCTTGTTCCCGCCGTCGTCGCCATGCTCAACCGCTCCCCGACCGTTACCCCCTCTCGAAGCTCCAGCTGGTCGGTTAGGCCGACAAAACCCTTCTCTGAGCGGATGCCGTGATGTTGCTTCGTCAGGACGAAGCTTCCAGAAATAACTTGTGAAGTGGTTAGGAGATTCAAACCCATTTTTTTTCAGTTTGATATTGCTACAGCTCCTACTTCCATTTTTTATAATCTAGTGACACTGGGATTAGAAAAATATTGGGACATGCAAATTCAACTAGTTCCTTGATTAAAGAAATTATAACTATTTTCCTGTACATAGCAACGTTTGTAAGGGGATGATAAATTGTCACACCTGAATACCTGGTACTGGTGAAAGTTGTGCTATCTTTTTTTTCCATTGAACTTTTGTGTTCTGTTGTCCTGTACATAAGTGTCACCCTTGAATTGATCAGTATGGTAAAAAGATTTAACCATTTTTTAGCTGAAAAACTTAACTGTTGGTAATGGTTCTTTGGGACTATGTTTGTGGACTGAAAATTTGGGACTGTCCTGTCTACAGATTTTGTGACTGAAACCACGGGACTATGTCCTGTATACAGATTTTGTGACCGAGACCACGGGCGATCTATGTCAGTGATAACATGAAGTAACATGCCCGTGGTTTCAGTGATCATGTTACTGCATGTTATCGCTGAATCCATATGGTTAGTAGCATTTTTTTTTTGAATGGTTGGTTAGTAGCATATCGCCCAACTCAAACCCCTTTGTCAGCCAATTAGCAACTACGAGTAAGACCGAAAATGGATACGTGTGCATGAATGATAGTTTTGCAAAATGTTGCCAAGTACTAGTAGGGATCAAGTATAATTGTATAAATATCGAAGAAAAATGTGCTTGATTAATCGAGAACCCATGGCGAATACGCTGAAACCAAGATTAGTTACATGATATGTTGTTGCAATTTACAAGCTTGGTCATGCATCCATTGGCTCGTGGTCGTGGGTAGAAGGTAGTATACATCAGCACAAGACATGAAGAGCTAGTCTCATGCTTGTATGTATCACCGGTAAGCAAGCAGCTCTGACCGATATATATCCTTGTAACAACTGAAACCTTCGAGCAAGCTAGACTAGCTGCTTCCACTATCTTTCATTTACACCGGGGCCGTAGGTAGGACGTACAGTACACAGTAGCTAGTACTCGCCTGAGTCGCCTCCGCTGGAGCCGTCGACGAACCGCCAGAGGCTGTCCCACAGCGCGTCGTCGTCCTCCTCCTCTCCCGGGAGGTCCAGCGCCGCCGACATAGCCGGCCGGTAGCAGACGTCGCTCTGCATGTCGTTGTTCATCATCATCATCGCGTTCACGTGTGCCTCCATGGCGGCCTGCTGGTCTTCCTCCTGCGGGCTATGCTGCTGCTGCTGCGCCATCATCGTCATCGCCGGCAGCTCCAGCTGCTGGTTCTCCATGGGATGCATCTGCTGCTGCTGCTGCTGCTGCTGCTGCTGGAGCAGTTGCAGGGCGTGGAGGTACTGGCGGTGCTCCTGCTGCTGCTGGAGCTGGTACTGGTGGAGCAGCTGCGCCCTGGCCCGCCTCGACGGCCGCGCCTTCTTGAAGTGCGTCCGCCAGTAGTTCTTGATCTCGTTGTCCGTCCTCCCCGGCAGGCACCGCGCGATCGCCGACCACCTGTTGCCGAGCATGGCGTGGAGGTGGAGGATGACGGTCTCCTCGTCGGCGGTGATCTTGCCGCGCTTCAGGTCCGGCCGGAGGTAGTTCACCCACCGCAGCCGGCAGCTCTTCCCGCTCCGACGAAGCCCTGCATGCACATCAACAGTGATGCTGATCACGATCGAGGTCACCAAAATCGATCACAGTGCAAACCTTGGAATTACCTGTGAGCTTGGCGACGGAGTTCCAGCAGCCCTCGCCGTGCTGCTGCACGTACTCGGTGAGCAGCCTGTCCTCCAGCGCCGTCCAGGGCCCCTTCCTCCAGCCCCCCTGCAGCACCTGCGGCAGGCTCATGGCGTCCATGCAGCCAGCTCTAGACCTATATACCCTTACTCAACTGAGTAACTATATTATGCTCTCGCTAAACAATTAGCTAGTTGCAATAGAAATATTGATCGCTGTGGCTAATAATAGGAGCTATCTGTCTATGCGGTTGTTCCCGGCTTGTATGACAGCTAGAATCTCCGTGCCCTGCACCGCCATTTATACGAGCTCGATAGTCTCGAGTTGCGTCGATAGACTCATCACTAGTGTGCCGTGTCGTCATTGTCGCCAATAGTAACAATTCCACTCCCACTCGGCTAACCGGCCATCTCGGGATATTATATTGTTGTTACGAAAAGCTAGCTGCCTGCTCGACTAGAATGTTGTGGTGCCGATGCAATGCAATGCTCGAGAGCTAGATGGTTAAAGAGATCTTGCAAGCATCTTTAATTAGTTTATTACTGGATCCTAATCAATCACCCCACATATGATGGCTATCGATCTGATGCCTTTTACGTCACGTACAAATTAAGAGGCGACAAGACCAAGGTATTTAGAAATCGAGACGTTGGTGGGTTAATGAGTACTCCCTCCGTTCCACAATATAAGATGTTTTAGACTTTTTCCACATTCACCTTTGGACCACATGTATCCAGTGGCGGAGCTACAAAGAAATTGTTGGACGGGCCGGACCAAAAAAGAAGCACTTTTTTAATGGACTTACTAAGAATTTGAGAAAAATCCAAGGGATTTATTTTGTTATTTTTCTCCACCAACTAAGAATTTTGGGAAAGATTTATTTTTTAAAAAAAATTCTAGACTAGCGAAGGTATAGGATCTTCTATACTGAGTTACTGACTAGCTAAGCTAGATTTTTTTTCTCAAGATACTAGCAAGGCTAGCTAGCTCGACATATTTTTCTTTAGGAAAAAGAATGAAGCACTCAAAGCAGGGGCCTATGTTTCGTTAAATTTTACTGGGCTTTCTTACTAGGCGAACACAGTTCGCCGTATATTTTTCTTTGAAGAAACCAGTACGATGTTTCTGTTTGCTGGGGCCAGTGCTCGTTGTCTGCATGGGTCGGCCTCAGTCGCTGCGAGACTGCCGGCGTATTGCTGTTTGCTCATTGGCTGGGTCTGCGAGTGGTAATGGATTGGGCCACCAACATGTAGGTATAGAGCAAAAATCCTGGGCGGGCCATGACCCAGGTCGGCCCCTACGTAGCTCCGCCCCTGCATGTATCTAGACATGTTTTAGTGTATATGTTCACTCTCTTTTCATTCCTTTTAGTCCGAATCTAGACAACATGTGAAATACCTAAAACATCTTATATTGTGGAACGGAGGGAGTACATTACTACTACCTCTGTTCCTTAATATAAGACGTTTTAGGAAGCTAGTTTTTATTTGACTAGAACTTGAATTATTTAGCTCCGGTTGCTGATGAGTACGTACTAACTATATTAGTTGGAAACTACAAGGCCTATAAATCTAGTCAAAAGGTTAAAACTTACCAACTTTAACCAAACATATAGAAGAAAATATAAATATCTAAAATATCGAATGAATATATTTTTTATGACAAATATAATGTATTGGTTATGTACTGTATATGTTTATATTTTTTTTATAACTTTAGCCAAACTTAGAAGACATTGACTTTTAAGTTTTCAAAAAGAAGACATGAACTTTTAACCAAATACTATATAGTATTTCTCTGATGCTAGCTCGCTTCATGAAATCTCGCAAAAAACAACGAGTTTTGATCCTGATGAGATTTGGCTTATCAAATATCAAGTTGCATGATTATCTAATTGCTCAAGAAATATGATCTATGAGGCCATGAAAGCTACTGCTCTTGTTTGAAACACGCTATGAAAGACTGAAAAAGTTAAGCAAAAAGTAACATAATCTAGCTAAGCATTGAATTTCAACTTGCAAGTGGAGTGGACAATCATATTCATCGAGGGAACGGTTAAAGTCATGGGGTTTGACAGCAAAGTGAGTGGCCATTTTGGGGCTTTGGGTCAATACGTACCTATATTGAGTAAAGGAGGTCAATGTTGACCAAAGTTATCGTAACCGCGTACTCCATGATTAGCTCAATCCAGAGCAAGAACAAGGCTGCCAAATTTGGGGACTAACTATAGGGGATCGGTTGGTCTTGCAGATAGAACCCCGAAAGAGAGGAAAAAAACTATCCGTTGGGTTTCCTACACAAACAAAAACCAGCAAAAACCGTCGAACTCCAGGACCAGCCAAAATCAACATTCTCATCATCTCATGTACACAAAATAAATTTGGAGAGTAATTGCAAGTTAATAAATACAATCATGAGGCCATATATATATATGTACATGAGTGATTATGGCTGGTAACATTTCTTCAGACCTACTGGATGAATAATTTGTATGCTTAAGGAAACATGTAAAAATACAAAGGAAACATATGAATTATATACTTCTCAGGCATGGCTTAAAGAATTAATATATGGAATTAGAAGAATGGCTACTCATTTACTTGTATATATGCAGTCCAAGTACCTGTTAGCTGGCTAGGCTCCCTAAAATATATATATCCAGCTCCACCGGCCTTGTCCCGAATCAGATCTATTATCATGAATGTTCTATGTGCTGCCGCTGCATGCGCAAGATCACCTCATGCCGCCATCTGCACAGGATAGCTAGGTAGATAAAGATACAGCGAAAAAGGAGCACAGAAAGGAACAAATGGCCCACTGTTCTCACTTTGACCAAAATGTGGGTACACCTGGCCATTTCGCAGAGGCCAGATGCAGGCCTAACTCGACTCGTCTCGAGAATTTCTGCAGTGAAATGAACTGAACTAAACTGAACTCCATTGTGCTCATCAGACCAGTCAGAGTCGGCGTCAACGTACCCTAGCAACCTAGCTAGGTAATCATGTAGTAAGCTTTACAAGCCTAGAGTATAGTATTAGCTAAAGCTGATCAATGCAAATGCACGGGCATAGATGTGTGTTGTGTGTGCGTGTCTAGAATGAGCTAGCCAAAGTCTTAAAGGGATTTCAGTCTCCAAAAGAAGGAAAATGACTGGGAGTGAAACACGACAAAACTTATCCGACTCACTAAGTAGAGATATTTTCCATGGTGTTGATTAGATCGAGTTACCGGCTCTACTTTTTGTGTTGGTGTTAAGTTTGAACTTCCTGAAAATGACACGTCACTCACAAGCATGCAACAATAGACAGCTTTTCTCTGTTCCTCCAGCATAGTACCTCACTGTGTAGTGTGTACTATACATGCAAGAACATGCCAAAATCGTATTTGTATACACTTATATTAGTAGTTAAACTAATTTGCATCGAGAGATCTCCTTCCCGTTCGAGCCAATCTACAGATTTGCTGTAAAGTGTATCCCGTGACGATTCTTGCCTTTATTCCCCAAGGAGGAAGAACGCAAGCGTAAAACAAACTAGCTAGATCGCATCAAATCCGACATCCAGTTAAACAATTTTATCAGATCTTATGAGCAGCTTGAGAGGCTCCAAGTGTCATACAGATCGAAGAGTTAAAATATGTAGCTGGAGGCATCACCAGGAGATATCTCTCCAAGTCGATTTGCTCGGTGGTGGCTTGACAGGACCCACACGGCCTATGGCGTGTCAGCACATACTATACAATTATAATACAAAACTGGCGGACTTTGTCCCTGTCTACGATTTGTGCCTTGGTTACTTAAAACGATCACGTACAGCACAGTGGTGGCATTGCTAATGTGGCATTGCTGATTGATTTCTTAATTGGTGAGTGGATGTATCGCCACAAAAAAGACTTGGCTATAGTTTATGTTGGGGATATTATACGCACAAATCATGTGCAAAAAGATGTTCTTTGCACACGTATACAACGCCCATGGATTAGCGCCCACTGTCCGCGCAAATTAAAGCTGACAAATGTTCTAAAAAAAAGGTCAAGCTGGCAAAAGGCGAGCAGCCATACATACTGAAATCAGTATTCAAGTTAGTAAAATAAAATACAAATATATTTTCCCACCAATTTACATAATTCCATTTGGAAAAATAAACTAATATTAGTAATAATAAATATATATAATAGTAGTAATAATAAGAGTAATAAAATTAAATTATTATTATGAAACTAGTATAGTGTGGAATTTAATCTTCAGATAATTATGTCTACGGCTAATATCCTCACAAAAAAAAACATTTAAAATCTTAAGGGACTCCCCACCCCGCTTTCTCCCCACATGTGATGAAGTGATCAAGGTGATGACATTATACATCTACTCCTTATAAATTTGATTTTAACAATTTAATCACATGTCATGTCTACTGAGTAGTAATTCAAAGGCACATGTATTTGTCCATATCAAATTATGTTGAGAAAAGTTAGACATATTATTTTTTAATCCACTATAAGTTGTTGTTCTCCCATAAAAGGATTATTAGTTTTGTGCCATGTGTAAAACGAGCAAATTTAGTGCTTAAAATATTTTTCAGTTTTCTTGTTATTTTAGGAGTCGCTAAGGACTTATACATACTTTATTTTATTTTATTTTTGTCCAGAGTATTAATTTTGTTTCGAAATTTCTACTTTTCATGATAAGTACTACCTTCGTTGCAGAATATAAGGTGTTTATCTAAGCTATTTTAGCCTATTAAAACATATATATTTTGAAACAGATGTAATAGCACAGAGTCTCTAAAATATTTACACATGACTGGACAAAGTATGGTCCATTTACATTCATTAGCGAAATGTCATTACTATTTTAACCTTAAACCCTTCCTATATAGAGGTGTCGACTTTAGTTTGTTCTAGTGCGTGAACCAAAGTTATATGCTTACTCTAGCGGTAGACATGTTCTTTTTTATTTGTGCTTGTGAGACAAGATAAAATTATAAAGTTGTTTCTGGAAGGTTCTACTAAAATCCTCCCATGCAATACTATTTGCAACTTTTCAAGATACTCATCCCATGCATAATTAGAGAAAAACCAGATTAATATCTTGAAGAACCTGGGTATTCAAGTAAGGAAATCATCCAACATAAGGTCTTATGAAATACATACTCATATTTTATTTTTATTAAAAAAGTCTCTTCTTCAAGAACATTTCTTAACCCTTTCATTTGTGCTTCACGAGATTTTCTTTTGTAAAAGTTAATTCTCTAGAGATGCACCAAGCAGAGATCTTAATCTTTGGTGAAATATTGAGTATCTTTTTTTAGATATAGGACATTTTATTACTTAAGAGTTTAATATTACATCCGGCCTCTGCATGCATAACTGAGATGCACAGAGCCGCCAGCACGCCATCACGGAAAAAAAATACATGTGTAATACAAGTAAAGCAGAACTGTAAAACACCTCTGGAGTTGGGGGCCAATCCGAAGAACACGCAGCCATCCATGTCAGATAAAAATATCTCTCTGTATCTTCCAATCGTGCAGACACCTCCATAAAAAAATGTCTCAATTTACCACATGTTGTAATGTGTTATGTGGACCACTAACGGAGTAAACTGGTGCATCGGTAGATTACCTGCATGAAACAAGATTTTTTATCGTTAAAAACCTTGTCGTTTCTACAAAGCCAAAACGACCATATTACGGTTAGCGCTCCCGCGCTAATTATATCTAAACTTGTGATCAATATCATGTAACCAATTGCCAAAAAAAATTGCAACAAACATGGTGGATACAATTTAGAGGCTATTTGGATGGCTGCACAAATAGAACGAGAAATCTTGCACTCGAAGAATAAGTGTTCAATCATGTCCTCTTGTGGACAGAAAACACACATAGTACTTCCATGCCAATTGCATTAACAAGATTGTCTTTGGTCGTATCTTGATCTTCCACAAAAATATTATCATCTACCGGCACGTCTGAGTGAACCAGCGCTCTATACATTGAATCCACTAAGAACTTTCCGTTCTCATTTAAATTTCAGCAAAATCTGTCGGATCCTTGTGACAACTAAATGAAATATTGAGTATCTTAAATGGGGTAAAATGAATAACGTGTAACAAGTAAAAGGTATAATATGACAAGAAATTGAAGATGGGATATAACATTAACATGTCCCAAGTATGCAAACAGAGAAATAAAGGTGAATTCTGCTTTAAGAAAAGGAGGATGTACATAAATCCAGAGCGGTGAACCTGTAGTGGAAAATTGTTTGCTAGGTGTGCACGTTCTACAGACCCAGTCCTCCTGCCTATCTTCTCGTAGCTAAAGGACACCAAAAGATAGCTAGCTAGCAATTCGCTCTCCACAAATAACTAAAATTAAAGTAGATCGATCTCTTTCACTTTGCACGAGAGGACGTCAGGAACCGCTAGCCTAATCATCTCGAGCTATTGTTCTGTCCCCAACTTAGAAGCTAGCAATCACCTAGGTATATAGAGAGGCCCGACCGACCATCGACCCCACCATGCACAATGCTCATATTCGCATTACATAATCACCTAGTACTGCATCGTTGGACAGGCGAAAGCACCAGAACATTCTCGATCGATCGACGTACGCAGCCTGCGAAGGAAAGTAGAAGAAGATCTGGATCCACTGCTGAAGGCGATCTTCTCACGTACAGTCGCGGACTAATTAAGCAATGCACATCAATTATTTCTTAATGCATGAGGAATGCTTCTTGTGGCAATGGAGAATTGGTTTGGTTTAGGGTTTACTGTTGCACGGATGGATGGCTGACCCGAAAGGTGCAAGAACGCATGTGTCTGATATATAGCTTGGTGCTGCTTCTTGCTAGGCCGGTGCTCTGAAAGTGTTGTTTAATGCATATGCATGTTTTTGTGCAGATGCTACTAGAAGGAATATGAATGATCACACAGACTTAGCATGGTTTCCGGTGCTATATTACCGGCATTTTTTTTGTGTGGACATGGTATCTGTAGGTGATTTGTTTGTGTGCGCCCGTGTACTAGCTCGTATTCTGCAGTTGATGTCCTGGTGTTTTGTTATTCTGCTACAGTTGGTGGTCTCGGTTTGTTTCGTGTCTAAAAAGAAAGGAAAAAGAAAAATGGCTTATGGGAATCTCAAGCAAAATGACCAGGCCCATAGGCACCAGGGGCGGACCCAGGACAAAATTGTCCGGGTGTCCCATGTCCATTAATAAACCAAGCAATATTATGGATTCTACTAACACGTCTAACACTTGAATGTAAATATAATAAGATGTTACAGGAAAAATGCTTACCAAAAATCTGAAACTAATTTGGCCAGTTGAAACAATAGTTGACTATAGAAAAGTGAATAATAAAGTACCAAAGATTTCATACTACGAAAAAGTAAAATGGCGCCGACATATGTAGCAATAGATGTCAATTGCCTACAAAGAAAGAAAAATCGCTTACAAAACATATTGACTAAAATTGTGTGCTAAATTGAGACCATTACCTTTAAAATGGGATAATTTAAAGTTGCATGAAGACAGAAGTAATCATGTGTACTTGCTACTTGGATTGCAATGTAGTGTAGAGAGTTCAACTTACTTGACATTATGAAAAACTGAAAACTGCTTGTGCGTCCGTCCGTACAACAAGTCAAGAATAATCCAAAATCAATGTGAAATTGTGAATCCCTCACAAATGTTGCGATCTTGTCTCTCCAGTCTCCACCAGACCACCACTCCATGAATAATTATTCTGTGCACATACTCCAATTCCCAAATCCCAACCCAATTAAAAACCCTAGGCGCTAGTGCCCTGCAGCTAGAGATCGAAGCAAATTAGAATTTCAAAACTGGGGCATCACACTGGAGATTTGGTAGCGGTAGATCATACCTTTCTCTCCGCTGAATTGGAAAGGACACACGATCTATCGACAGGCGACGCCGGCGAGGAACGGAAGAGCCTGCACGCTGGGCAGACGACGAGGCAGGGTACCTGAGCGATCGATCAATTGCCTGGCTGGTGCTCGCTGGGCCTAAACCACTCAGAAATTTGCGACCTAATGGCCCATCCCACGTGAATTGCTAGGCTGGGCTGCCAGGATCTTGGAGCTTCCGGTTTGCTAAGCACACACATTCTCAAAACAAAATCTCACGTTTACCGATTTTTTTCTTTTCTTTCGTAGACTACGGTCAGGGAATCAGTAACCAGAGTCCATAGGGGAATTTTATCTTGACTCATAGGTATAGATGCACATACTATCCACAAATCGTATTTTAAAATATCGAAAAACTCTAAAAAAAAAATTCGGGTATACATACGGATATTCTATGTTCGCAAAAAAAAATTCCGTGTTAAAAAAACATCCTTTATGGCCTGTGTAAAAAAAAATCCGGTGTTTCAAAATGAGTTTTGCGAGATATTTTTTGTCTTTTTTACACAAGTCACAAAAAATGTTTTTTTTTTCGTGAAACTTTCGATACGAACATAGAATATTTTGATGGACATCCGAAATTTTTTATCCTATTTTTTTTCATATTTCAAAATATATTTTTCGTAACGAGTACATCTAGTACTATAAGCCAAAACACCATGTTCCCAGAGTCCAAATGGACACAAAGTTCCATCATTCCGAAGAGGTTGTTATGGTCGTCGTAGCAGCAACATCCTCGGACAATCAAGCCACGAGATTGCCTGTGCCCGAGCTAGTTTAGCTCCCAGTCACGTTAGCATAAACCGAAACAGACAAAGAAAACAATTTACGTGAAAACACGTCAGCGTATATATAAACCTTGTGCGCTCTTAGTTCGATAGCGTCTCTTCTAATTGTGTAGCTTGTCGATTTCTGTATCAATGTTCTAGGTTAGTCATTTTGGCGCGTCTATCAACTTCATTATCGTCTCTTCCAATTTTGTAGCTTGCCAATTTCTGTATGAGCAGAGAAACATGACTATTTCTGCACATACTTTGTTACACTTTCGTAATAATCTATGACTATTTGTTGCGTTCCGGTTTTTACCTTCATATATTTTTTTGCCTGGCAAACACATGGCATGATGGATGAACTGACCAAGGAGAGACGCCCACATCTCAATTGCATATGTTGCTATCTTACTTTGCATAGCGAGGCACATTTGCCGTTGTGGTCAAGAAGCAACAAAACAACTAGCAACGGAGAGATGGGGCAATTGAAAGACAAATGTGTCATCTCCCATATATTGTAGAATTTGGGTTAGTTGAACTATGCTAGACAGTCATATTCTAGTAACATGTATTAAGATATCTTAGATTCATTTGTTGTAGAACCCTCCACTAGGAAATATATACATACTAAAATAACCAAAGAACATGTAGGCAAACTATATGACAATTAAGTAGCTCAAATTATTCCCTAAGCCGACTTCATATTGTCATGTCGATGCTTTGGTTTAAATCTTGACAAATTCAGATCAACAAATAGTTCTAAATTAAATGGCAAATATTAACATAGTTTTGGTAAAAAAAAGAGTTTCTAGTTTAACATTGTTGTATTTGGAGTCATAAAATATTGTGTTGTAATGGTTCAGTATTGTTTATTGCAGTATAAAATGGTAGATACGTTTTTAAAGTAAACATTTAATCCATTAAAAACTATTTACAATTTGGTTACACATAATTGTTAAGTTATAAAAAGTAATTAATTCAGTGTTAAATTGGAGATTCTCCTTAAATGAGCTGAATTGGAAACTACAACTGCAGTGAGGAGGTTTATCATAGCAAGTCCCCAATCTGAGCGTAATGCAACTACGAGAATGTGTACAACTATTTTTCCAGCATCCCGATGTACCCATGAAACGTAGAGTCTTGAATATCTTCAAACATTTCAGCTGTATACGACTGCATCTTTAATAATGGGGTGACAACACTTGTCACATTTATGGTAGCAACTAGCATCCATGTTTGTAGTACAAAGCAAAGACATATGGATCCATCACACTATCATAGCCATTACCATATGTAAAGACTAAATATAGTACAATATTTAGTAGCATCAAATCCCGCCACTCAACATTGTATGGAAGAGACCGCGGTATTTGTTTTTGTCTATTAGATTGTCTATAAAGCACAACATCCTAAGATGCTCGTAGACTTAGATAAAACATCGATGTGCTAAATTGTGGCACCAATGCAACATAGTTTTTCATCAAAGTAGTTGAATTCACGTGCGTTGTCACGAGCCTAAGTTAATTTCTTTACCCTCTGCACAAATAAATATAAGCATGTGTACATTGTAACATTTCAATGACCACACCATCAAACTGAGAGAGAAGAACATGCAGTTTGGGAAATTCGCACTACAAATCATACCATTGCTTCGGCCATCTCTTCTACTTTCCGACCAGGCCCTCGGCTTCACCTCTTTCCCCAGCGTTGTCACAGTCACCTCACTCTAACAACGTCACCATTATACTTCATAGTCATTCCGCTCAAATGTGACACTCACATAGTTCAAGGCTTCAAAGATATTGCAGCAATAATAATCATCCTACCGACCGTTCGACTCATAAGAATGAAATGTCAATATAATGCACGTGATTTTTTTTTACGTGTGTACAAAAAATAGTCACATAGCTTTGAAGATTCTAACTTCTGTTGAAGTGTAAATCGATAGAAGCTCTATTGATTAACAAAAAAATACGAAAGTAAAAAATGGAAGTGAGAGAGTGCACGTTTTACCATTTCCGGTTGTATATGCGAGTGAGTACGTGCATCGACAATGGGCAACCATAGGGGAGCGCGATTGATTGATCGCTCAGCAGGTCCAGTAAAATGGTTAAACTACTGCTCTTAAACTAGTTTTTCATCACACATCAGCCATGTCACTGTCCAAGCTTACCAGATTACTACGTACTAGTGATAGTGATAAGCTGTCCATGTCAGGCATACGTCCGAAATCGGCGCCATCTGCGTGCGCCTCCGTCTGACCCGGACAGGTTGGGCCCGGCCGGCAGCTAGGGTGGGCTTGTTTGTTTGTGGCCTTGTCTTCTCGTGTAGGATGAGAAAGCTTTTGCCACCAATCCACCATGCAGCGGCACACGTGCCGCTCCACACCTTGGCTCCAACTAAAAAAATGGAGACTTGACTAGCCTAGCTATTATGACAGTTTCGTCTCTTGCCGTAGCAAATTTGGGATAGTACATTCTCTTTGCGAGAGCGTATATAAATATGGCGAATATATAAATGCCGAAGAGAATCTAGCAATATGATACGTATACAACCTTCTACTCCCTCTATTTTTAAATGTAAGATGTTATAACTTTTATGAACGGATAGAGGTACGATGTACTTAGACGTATTTAGTGTGAAGATTCACCCATTTCAATTGTATGTAGACTATATTGAAACATCTAAAACATCCTACATTTAAAAATGTAGGGGTACCAAATGCCGAACATACAAGGACACACAAGTAAGTGGTGAAAGCAACGATGGGTTTTGTAATTAAGCACGCGTACTACTGCTCGGCGCGTAGCGAGACGTCACGATGATGGGTACGTTGACGTTGAAAACTGCCTAGGGAGAGCGAGCGACGAATGTCGTCGTCCCTGCCGCGGTCAAACACGAACGGCATGTTTGGTAGCCCACCGGTACTCAATCAGGTCATGCGCATGTAAAAATCGGACATTTGCTGGTCTGATTCAACCCGCGTTTCTACATGCACACGAACCTAAATTAGCTGGGTCTGGCTAATTGGGAACGGCCGAATTGGCTGTTTTTTTCGGGGGCAGGTTATGGAGAGCTCTCGTCCCAGCCGACAGCACCAGCGATCCCATATGGGATGTGTCAGACTCAGGCCCTAGGTAGGTCCCCTCACCTCCCTTTATATTGTTTCGTATAATCTCCTCTAATATACATAAAAGTATACTTCGGTTCGAAAAAAATTATACACAAAATATGTGCGCGCCGATGAGTAGGTTCCATTCTGATACTCAGTTTCGAGTTTCGTCGATTCTCAAATTCGGACCGATGTTTGCCTTTTTTTGGACGAATTTTGTCAAATTCGTCGTACTCAGTCGACCGTTTGAGATATCCTTTGACGTGTAGCTTCATCTCAACGTTCCGCACAACTTTCGTGTTGTAAATTTTCTGTTTCGGCAGTCGTATACGAGACTAAACTTTGTACATATTTAGTGTCTTTTTCAACCTCCGTCGCCACCTTTCTTCTCCGTTCATCGCCATGATCTGCACTGTCACGGTGGTAGCTGCTGCCTTCTCAGCACCGTTCGCCACCATGAACTACAAAATATCACGGCAGTAGCTACTGCACTTGTCGCCGCCGTCGCCGCCGTTCACCATGGAACCATTCACGGGAGGTAAGCTTCCCCATGTAGACTAGGAGGTGAGAGTAGCTCATGTGCACATGCAACCAGTGATGCAATGCAAGCAACCAAACACGAAAATGCAAAATAAATAGACAAAAAAACGGGCTGCACAAATTGGCTCAGGCCACGTTTTTACAGGGCCAGACCCGCCAGGGCCACGGATGCAAAAGGGCTAAAAAACGCCCGAGCAACCAAACAGGCCCGAAAAGGCCAACTTGCACTTCACCTCCTCGGCGCTGCCCGACCGCTTGCCGACTTCTCCATTTTTATTACTCCAGTCCATTAGATCGTCCTTGAATCGGATGTTCGAGTGACTATCTTCTTTGTAATACCATTTATGCTCTCTCCTCGGGGGCGAAGCCGGTCTATAAGAGTATTGGGATCATCTCCATTGCATTAGGGTCATTCTATTTATAAACAATATTTATGACTCATTTATCAAAGATTTTCTTTAGATCTTTGGGGTTAATTGACCCCACTAGTTACACCTAGCTCCACCCCTATCTCTCCTTTTCTAAATATAAGTTGTTTAGATATTTGAACATAGTCTACATACGTATCAGTAAAATCTACATGCTAAACACGATACTTGTGTACCTCTCTTCCTTCGCAAAAGCTAAAACATTACGGAAGGAGTATAATCGACGTTTCAACATACGTACGGTAGGATATATGATTTACACACAGGTCACTGCTGCTCACAGGCAGCTGATCACCGTTCACGTCACACATCAACCGTGTCGATACCTAGCTGGCTTCGCTCTACGTACGTACGTACGTCCACGTCAGGTACACGTCGGAAGTCGGCGCCTGCAGCCTGCGTGTGCATGCCCGCCGCTCACCATGGCATGTTGCTCGATCGTACGTCCTCTTCGCTTCGGGGCCCAGCCCGTCGCGGTGCTCTGGGAACGCAACACGCGCTGGAGCCGGAGCTGGAGTCATCATCCATGCATACATGCAGCCGCACATCGTGCGCCGCGCGCTAGCCTTGAAGAAAAGAACGGCGGCAGATCTAGTATACTAGTAGCTCTTTTCTGAGAGAACAAAACTTCATCTAAGAGAAGATAGCTACTTCCTCTGTTTCAAAATATTTGACTTCTATTTATCTATATATGGATGTTTCTACACACTAAAATATGTCTAGATACATTCATATGTAAACAAATACGGAGGGAGTACTAAATATAAAATGTTTTAGACGTTTTGATATAGTTTATATACGAATTGGAATGAATGAATCTACCGCTAGACACGTCCAGATGCCATGGATGCAACTGCAGGGCAGTAGTGATGAAACTGGAGCCCAGCTTGCCACGGAGAATCCATATAATAAGAGATTGCACTAGTAGTAAAAGGGCTATAGCAGCCGGGCCCTCACTGACGAACAAAACAAAGTGTTCGCTAGTGCTAATCTCCGCTGGCGAATATGATATGTTGTTCGCCAGTGGTACCTGCCCTACCACTGGCGAACGAGGTAGTTGTCTCGCCAGTGGTAAACGCGGGCCCGGGCGTCCCAGCTCGGCCAACTACCGCTGGCGAATGGCAAGTTCAGTTCGCCAGCGGTCTGTCAAGTACCACTGGCGAACCATCCACGTCGTTCGCCAGCGGTAGATGCCCCAGCTGGGGTCGCCGAGGCCCGCATTTACAACTGGCGCAGTGACAGATCAGTTCGCCAGCGGTAACATAAGTACCACTAGCGAACTGTAGCCTGTTCGCCAGCGGTAACCTAGGAACTTACTCAAGTTCGACCAGCCACACCTACCACCTCCATTTTGCATCTCACTCTCCCTCTTCACACTAGCTCAAGCCCCCCCCACCCCCCCACACACACACACACATTAAATGTCCATCCCCCATCTTTTCCACTAGTTTTAACCAATCAAAACTAGTTTAGGTGGTAGATCTTGCCTCATCCCCCTCTCTACATCCTATCCACCAAAAGATTTCTCGCCCAAAACTTTTCTAGATCTAGATCTAGAGATCTACCCATCTCTCTCTCCAACACTACTATATCTCCAAATCTCCACCAACATCGTTATACAAGCATTCCACACCACTTTTCTCGGTGAACTTAACTCGATCTCGTACATATGGTCATCGATCTAATTATTGTGGACTAATATAAATGATTTTTGTGAAATTTGACCGGAAATTGCCGGAATTGACTATATATATGTGTGAAATTGTGCATTTTGTAGTTGTGTGAAAATGTGGAATTAAAATGAGTTGGCAATATTTTTGCCGGATGTTGATTAATTTCCGTCTCGACAAATTTAGGCACTCCCTCTTAGGTCCTATTTCTAGGAAGGTCATGCCGAATTTTTTCGCGAAAAAACGATATATATATATATATATATATATATATATATAGGTCTGCTATTCTGGAACTAGTTCTATAATAGCTATTCTGGAACCACTTCTGAACTTCATTGAATGGTACTGTGAACTTCCTGACGGAACACACTGATTCACCACCTTCATGGGAAATTTTTCTAGTGCGATTTTTGATCCGCTTATCGGAATGATGCATGTGATATACCGTTGGATAGCTATGGAAATTACAAAACTTTTTCGTTTTCACTGGTTTTCGAAATTAGTTACGGTTTTTAAACAATTTCAAATATACTAACACTATGTTCGAGACAGTACCGTATTTTGGTCTCCATTTTCAAACCGTTTATCGGATTGATGCAAATGATACGCCGTTGGAAAGCTATGAAAAAGCCGCAACTTTGTTATCTCACGCACTTTTTCGAAATTCCTTACGGTTTAGGAGCAGTTTTAAATATACATAATTCTGTTGTTTTAGAATTCTCATTTTTTCTGAACTTCCCACTTCACAACACTGAACTTCTTCCTAACACGTATGTGAACTTCCTCACGGAGCACCAGATGCACGGGTTACGTCATTTTTTTGACTTGTCTGATTTTTTTTTGCCTGTTTGAACTTCGCACATCACGCAAATTAAACTTCTCCGAACAACAAATTTGAACTTCATAGCGATGTTCAGAGCGAACTTCATAGCAATTTTTTTTAATGTGAACTACACAATTTTGTATTTCTGAACTGCCTTTTTTCCTGTGTGTTTTTAACTGGAACTATGAACTATCGGATACACTAAATGAACTCCAGAAAAATAGAAAGTGAACTGTCCCTGTGAGTAATGCGAACTTGTATTGGCCACACATTAGTAGGCATCGTAAAAAATACTAGAGCAACAACAGTTGACTGAACTACAAAATACCCACCAACACTAAACACACACGTTTTGAACCATGAACTACATCTACGATAAGATCTGAACTACAAAAAATAATCAAGTGAACGGCTGCAGAACCAGCCTTGTCCTTGCAGCTTGGCGCAGTTCAGAACGTGAGAGGAGCTGGAGGAGGGTGAGGCCGGAGGTAGAAGGAGGAGGGGCTGCTCCGGTGGTGCAGGACCTGGTCCATGGACTCCCGTGGTGGCGAGCTCCGTGGACTACTTGGATGCGAGCGGACTCCCGAGGGGAGGAGCGCCGGCGGGCCTCCTAGCCATGCCGCCATGGACGTCCCCGTTGTCCGGAGGCGGGGACGGTGTCTCCATGCGCGGTGGACGAGGGAAGCCACAGGGGACTCGGCCGGAGGATCTACCGGCCGCCGGCGCCGCGGAGTCTGCAGGGGAGGACGACGGAGGAGCTCCGGGTCTCTGGTGATGGTGTGGACGACCGCGAGAGAGTACGGGCGAGCGTGCTCTGTTGGGTCCGGAGGACCGTGGCGGCGGCGGGGCCCTCCCGGGGCGGTGCGCGGTGAGGTCGGAGGCCTCCGGGGGCGGCGCGCGACGGAGGTAGGGGCCCTCCCGGGGAGGTGCGCGACGGAGGTACGGGCCCTCCTGGGGCGGCGCGCGGTGTAGCTCCATGGTCCTCCCATGGCATCGCGAGCTGGAGGATTTGGGCGGTGCGGCCGCCATGATTTTGCGTCGTGGGAGCGGTTTCATTGGCCGGTTGGATCAGGGAGTGGGCCGACGTTTTGGTGTGGGTGGGGATTTTTTTTGGTGCCGGTTTGGTCCAGTGGGTCGGGTTCGGGTTTAGAAGCTCTGTATTTAGGGTGGTTCTAGAATAGCTATTCTAGCTATTCTAGAACCTCTTAAGGGGGGTTCTAGAATAGTCCTGCTCTATATATATATATATATATATATATATATATATATATATATATATATATATATATATATATATGGTTCTAATAATTGTATTATTTGTTTTTACACCGTGCAGACGACAATGGTCACTTTGAGCGAACGTGTCGTGAATAGATACTTGGGGAACGCGACGGAAGACATGTTACGGAATAATCGCAAAATGATACAATGTTCGTGTCGAAAATGCAGAATAGAGGGCGCCCTCGGCCCCTTTAGTGGACAGTTGCTGGAGCACCTGCTCAGGCGTGGTTTCATGGAGGGGCACACTCAGTGGATAAGTGATGATGAAGATGATGACGAAATCCATGGGGCGGCGGCAGGAAATGATCAAGAAAGGCAGCAGGTCAATGATGACAACGAGGTGCAAGAAGATGATCAAGAACCTGCTCATCTGACATATGATAGACAGTGATGAACAACACGTAACGGAGGAAGACGAGGACACGCGGGCACCGCTAACTTCAGTCGTGTGGGACCCTCATCTCAAAGAACTGCTTCTCAAGAAGACGACTAACCCCAGATCTGTTGCAAGAGAGCAATCTAAGCTGGCGCAACTAGAGATAGACTCGAATACTCCGTTGTATCCAGATTACGAACCGGATAGGGGACCTTCTTGATGACCAGAAAGGGCACAATTCAAGTCAACTAACTAACAGTTGCACTGCTTCATTGAACGCACGCATATAGAGAGCGGTCTAACAAATGAACCAAACTAGTGCATCAGCAGTGCATCATGCTTAGGTGCAACACCATCAAACTATGACACCACACTTGAAACAATATCTTGACAAAAAAGACTTGTGGATGTGGGCAACTTACTGGATTTGCACAGTACCAGGAGTTCAAAACAGAAAACTGACACCGTTAAAAAATAAATACTCCATACCTAGTTTACCTATTATAAGGTCTTGTGGGAATATGGTAAAATTCCACTAATGCCTGTATGTAATATGACTCATCAATCCTTATGCATGCGTAGGCTTCATTTATTTATGGGAATTTGTGTTAGAAAGCCAGCAAGGTTAATTACCGAATGTTTGTCTTTTTCACCATCGCTGTTCCCAGTCCCACTCCCTGCTTCAACCCTTTGAGCGAAATGTGGCAAAAGGAAGGAAAATCCATGGACCGACCCCATTGTCTCCACCCCGTAGGAACTACGAGATCACCCCAAGGACGCCTTCGGCATCCAGGGGTCACGGACCGACCATAGACCCTGTTCAATAAGTGGAACACATTAGCCGTCCGCTCTCCGGTTGGACAGTAAGGGTCGGAGAAGGGCAATCACTCGTTCTTAAAACCAGCATTCTTAAGTTTAAGATAAAAGAGTCGGGCGGAAAAAGGGGAGAGCTCCCCGTTCCTGGTTCTCCTGTAGCTGGATTCCCCGGAACCACAAGAATCCTTAGAATGGGATTCCAACTCAGCACCTTTTGTTTTGAGATTTTGAGAAGAGTTGCTCTTTGGAGAGCACAGTACGATGAAAGTTGTAAGCTGTGTTCGGGGGGGAGTTATTGTCTATCGTTGGCCTCTATGGTAGAACCCGTCGGGGAGGCCTGAGAGGCGGTGGTTTACCCTGTGGCGGATGTCAGCGGTTCGAGTCCGCTTATCTCCAGCCCGTGAACTTAGCGGATACTATGATAGCACCGAATTTTGCCAATTCGGCAGTTCGATCTATGATTTCGCATTCATGGACGTTGATAAGATCCTTCCATTTAGTAGCACCTTAGGATGGCATAGCCTTAACGTTAATGGCGAGGTTCAAAAGAGGAAAGGCTTGCGGTGGATACCTAGGCACCCAGAGACGAGGAAGGGCGTAGCAAGCGACGAAATGCTTCGGGGAGTTGCAAATAAGCATAGATCCGGAGATTCCCAAATAGGTCAACCTTTTGAACTGCCTGCTGAATCCATGAGCAGGCAAGAGACAACCTGGCGAACTGAAACATCTTTCTAGCCAGAGGAAAAGAAAGGATAATGTTGCTCCTCAGAAAACGCGTATAGTGGCCTTCGTCGATGGGACCTCCAGTGTATGCGTTACAAGGCAACTAGCATTTTGTCATGGAAGTTCGTGAAAGAATGTTCTTGTTTTTCGTTGGAAAAACCAACGCCGACGTCAAGATAAGTCTCCTTTCCTTTTAAAAGTGAGCGAGCAGAGCTGAAAAAGATGGGAAATTCCAATGATTCTTCGTTCATTAGAATGTCGATTCCTCACAATCGCTCTTTGTGATGCTGCGGAACCATGGCAATTAGGATCTCAAGACGCAGCAACACCTATGATGCAAGGAATCATTGACTTACATCACGATATCTTTTTCTTCCTCATTCTTATTTTGGTTTTCGTATCACGGATGTTGGTTCGCGCTTTATGGCATTTCAACGAGCAAACTAATCCAATCCCGCAAAGGATTGTTCATGGAACTACTATCGAAATTATTCGGACCATATTTCCAAGTGTCATTCTTTTGTTCATTGCTATACCATCGTTTGCTCTGTTATACTCAATGGACGGGGTATTAGTAGATCCAGCCATTACTATCAAAGCTATTGGACATCAATGGTATCGGAGTGCGCCTCTTAACGAGGGTGATTTAAGTGCAACGAAATGTACCGGTGGTTCGCGAAGCATCTGGCTTACCGGTCATCTCCCATTCCCGTCGTCGAGAGACTAAAAGAACTATAGCATGCCAGAAACGGGGAGTTGAGGTGGTTAGACCTATACCCCGAAATGCTCCCAGCATAGGAGCCTATGGTTCCATTCTTGTTATTGCTGGAGGTACACATACCTCTTCTCGGTGTGGTGGAGCGATATACGAAAAATAGATGCTAAGCCTGCAATGTCCGATAACGGGGCTTCAGTAGTGAATCTATCGGCACCACAGCAGTGGCATACAACTTTGGACCTAAGGGCCGGTCCCGTTACCTTTCGGAATGGGGGATCCCCGTTGGCAACAACCACGGTAGTAGTTGCGGAACTACTGGGCCAAGAGAGGACAACCTGTTGTTCCTGCTCCTCCTTCTTCGCTTCGGGGACGGAGGTCCTACGGTAGGTAAGAGCACGCACAAGCACTTGACCGAAGGGGACCAGCGCTTCTACTCCTCCACCGAGGAGCCGTTCTTGCGAGAAGCAAGGGATGTCGTGAACGGTGGGAGGTCAAAGAAAGAGAATTGACCTCTGAATACAGTGATCCTATGATCTAGATAGACTCCGTCCTTTTTTTTAGATAAATAAGGGTGACTCAATAAATTGGGGGTGGGACCTGCTGGCATAATGCAGGCTGGAACGTGGGAATTCGAGGTCTCATGAACGAGTTTTTTTCGTGGACAAACATACTTTCCGGTCAGGCCTATGGATCCTTTTAGATCTACGGGCCGGCCGTTCACATGAGCATAGGGAATCTATACTCGAGCCTTCGACTTGGCCCCCGGCAGGATAGGTGAGGAATCACTCTTGATCTGATCTATTGGGGCCTACAACTTCGCCAAAGCCGACTAGCATCCCTTTCCACTGCGCATTTTTCGAACAAAGAAGACTACTACTACTAAACTAAAGGATCGAATTCGCTTTCCGTGGTGAACTGGCCGTCCCATACCTTCATTTTGTCTCATGTGTGTTGAACATTGTCTTCCTCGGTTCCAGCTTCACTGATGTAGGTAGGGCTGGGCGAGAAAGGGTCCCCTCTTGCCTATTAGTAAGCGGGCCTTCGATTCCACCGGGTCTTACGGTCTCATAGAGGGGGGGAGAACTACCTAACTAAAGAAGAATAGTGCTCTTTATAAATAAGAGTAGGCGTGGAGAGCTTTTTGCGGGGAAACTTGCAAGTCAAGTTTGGGGGGAGGCGGGCGTCGACCCAACCTTATGAGTATTCGGACTATAACAGTTCCGATGAACAGTCACTCACTTTTGACAGTTATACGATTCCAGAAGATGATCCAGAATTGGGTCAATCACGTTTATTAGAAGTTGACAATAGAGTGGTTGTACCAGCCAAAACTCATCTACGTATGATTGTAACACCCGCTGATGTACCTCATAGTTGGGCTGTACCTTCCTCAGGTGTCAAATGTGATGCTGTACCTGGTCGTTCAAATCTTACCTCCATCTCGGTACAACGAGAAGGAGTTTACTATGGTCAGTGCAGTGAGATTCGTGGAACTAATCATGCCTTTACGCCAATCGTCGTAGAAGCAGTGACTTTGAAAGATTATGCGGATTGGGTATCCAATCAATTAATCCTCCAAACCAACTAAACCGGGGAAGCTGAAGCGGAAATGCAATTCTCGGGTGAGGGAAGGGGGAAGCTCCAGGAAGGCTTCGCTCGCTCGCTCAAAAAGCTCTAACGCTCGTTTCTCCCGCTTGAAAGTAGCGCTTGATGTTCTGTAGACGAAGGCAAGATACAAATGGAGCGACGTAAGCCTCGACGCAAGTCTGCAATACTGCTGGCAGAGCAAGCTTCCGAAGTTGTGACGCGGCCAAGAAAATCGTGTGCCCCTTTAATTTACCGCACGAAAAATACCACGTGTGCATCAACGACTGCTACATCTTTCGGGAAGGGGACGCGGACAAGACCGCATGTCCGGTGTGCAAGGCTGCTCGATACAATAAAGGGAGGAATAAAGCTCCTCGAAAAGTTGTGTGGTATATACTTTCCGCTCATGCCCCGTCTGCAGCGCTATTTCGCGGACCGCAAGGAAGCAAAGCTCATGCGCTGGCACGCAGAGAGAAGGGAGAAAGTTCTGAAAGATCCAGAGCGGAATGAAAAGGTAAATCTGACACACCCTTCGGATGCATGCCAGTGGAAAGCATTAGACGATGAATATCCAACTTTCAGGGCAGAGCCAAGGAACATTAGGTTGGGTGCGAGCATCGATGGGCTCAATCCGTTTGGCAACCAGAGCAGCACATATAGCACCTGGCCCGTGTTCGTATGGATACACAACCTCCCGCCCTAGTTGTGCATAAAGAGGAAGTACATGCACATGAGCATGCTCATTCAAGGGCCGAAACAACCGGGCACCGACATCCATCTGTATCTGAAGCTACTGAAAGATGAGCTAGACACGTTATGGGAGGAAGGCGGGGTCAACACATGGGACGCCCTCGCAAAAGAACATTTTCCTATGAGAGTCGCCTTGCTCTGTATGGTGCACGACTTGCCCGGCTACGGATACGTCTCAGGCCAGGTGTGCCATGGACATAATGGATGTGTGAGGTGCATGGATGACCCGATGTTTCACCAGCTCCAGAAAGATCCCGGGTCTTCAAAAACCGTCTACATCGGCCATCGAAGGTGGCTACACATTAAAGACTCGTGGAGAAGGCGTGGAGACATTTTCAACGGTGAAGAAGAGCTCCGTGGACCTCCACGTAAGAGGTGCGGCAAAGAAATATATGATTTGCTGAATAAATGGGAAGAGTGCCCTCGACCGGGAAAGAAGCAAAAGGCGCCAAAACCACTCCTGGATGTATGGAAGACGAGGTCCGTGTTTTGGGACTTGCTGTACTGGCCCATCCTCGGTACGCCTCATTTCCTAGATCTAATGCATATCACGAAGAATGTGTTCGAGAGTCTGTTTGGCACTCTGCTCAACATGCCGGAGAGGACGAAAGATGGGCCGAAAGTAAGAAGCGACCTGATACATATGGGTATCCGGGAAGAGCTTCAGGGAGGACGCCCGGCTATTGATCATGACCAATCGGAAGAGGAGACGGACGGTCCCAAGGGCAAAAGGGTTAAGAGGAACGACTATTACTGTCCCCCCTCCCGCTTCACTCTAAGTCCGAACTGATGGGGTCGCAGCATAGAAAACAAAAATTTTCCTACGCAACAAGCGGAATAAACCCCAAGGATCTAGATCTATTAGACGAAGGTAGCGAAGATGAGATCCAATCTCTTACCCTTGAAGATCAACAAACGCGTTTTGTCGGTGCAGGGGTTGGTCTGTCGATCCCCGCAACTAGACTCATCTAGTCGCGAGGAGATGTATTTCCTCGAAGTCCAATTCGATGAAGTGCCGCAAGAGCAGCACCTCCGCGGTATCCACACGTACGGCTCGATGTAGATCTCCGCCTTCTTGATCCCGCAAGCAAGGTGGAGATGGCTAGATGGATCTCGGCACCACGACGGTTGTGGTGGCGTTGATGGTGTAGTCTCCACGAGCAGGGCTTCGCCAAGCCAAGCAAGAGGAGAGGGAGAGGAGGACATGGTGCAGCAGCCCTACGGCTAGGGGTGGTGCAGCAACTTTGGTGGAGGAGATGGCGGCAGCCCTACGGGGAGGGGTGGCGCCAAGGGGAGGTGGTGCGGCAGGGGAGGGGTGCGGCGGCTAGGGCAGGAGGGAGCTCCAGGGGTGCGGCAGCCCTCCCCCAGCCCCTCCTTATATAGGTGGCCAGGGGGGCTGCGCCCCTTGCCCTCTTAGGGCCGGCGGCTGGGGAGGCTTGGTCCCCAAGCCAGCCCCCTAGGGTTTTGGCCGCCCCCCACTTGGGCCTTTCAGCCCGCATGGGCCCCTTTGGGGCAGGTGGTGCGGCTGGCCCTTTAGGCCAGTCCACCACCCCTTCATGCCACGTGGGCCCCATACTCCTATGGGCCCCACTTCTAGACTCCTCTAGAACCTTCTAGAACCTTCCGGTACCCTACCGAAATATTCCGGAACTTTTCCGATACCTCCGGAAACCACTTTCCTTATATGAATCTTATTCTCCGGACCACTCCGGAACTCCTCGTGATGTCCGGGATCCTATCCGAGACTCCAAATCACCATTCGTTCATTCCATCAATTATCTCATCGCTAACCCTAGCTACATCGGAGCGTTAAGTGTGTGACCCTACGGGTTCGAGAACATGCAGACATGATCAAATCAATAATCAATAGCGGGACCGGGATGCCCATATTGACTCCTACATATTCAACGAAGTTCCTTATCGATTGAACCACGATGCCGGAGATTCTTAATCTCGTATACGATTCCCTTTGTCTCACCGATATTTAATTTGCCCGAGATTTGATCGTCGATATCTCCATATCTAGTTTCATCTCGTTACCTGGCAAATTCTCTTTACTCGTCCATAATATAGGATCTCCGTGATTAACACTTAATCACATGGTTGCAACCTTTTCTGATGCTATATTACCGAGAGGGCCCAGAGATATCTTTTCCGTCACAAGGAAGGACAAATCCCACTCTTGATTCATGTCACCCAACAAATACCATCGGAGATACCTAAAAGCCACCTTTATAATCACCCAGTTACGAAGTGACGTTTGATGTCCACAAAGCATTCCTCCGGTAAACGGGAGTGACATAATCTCATGGTCTAAGGAAACTATACTTGGCATACTAAAAGTGTTGGCAATGAAACTTGTGTGACACGATCAATTGCAACTCTTTATTATCGGGTCTTGTCCATCACATCATTACTCCTAATGATATGACTCCATTATCAAGTGACTATAACAAGTCCATGGTTAGGAAACTCTAACCATCTCTTGACTAACGAACTAGTCCGGTAGAGGCTTACTAGGGACACCTGTTTGTTTATATTCCACACATGTATTATATTTCCGGTTAATACAATTATAGCATGGATAATAAACTATTATCATAAACATGAATATGCTAATAAATCATTTTATTATTGCCTCTAGGGCATATTCCCAACAGTCTCCCACTTGCACTAGAGTCAATAATCTAGTTTACATTTTCTCGATCCAACACTCATGGTGTCTAACACTCATGGAGTCTCAGTGCTGATAATGTTTGCTCGTGGAAGAGGTTCTGTCCATGTTCTGTACTATACAGTTCTTTATGTTCTTTGCAAAACGTCAATGTCACCTAATTTGACATTACTTTATCATCTCATGATAAACCTATTATCATCACATGATAATTCTCATCATCACATGATGAATATAATATATTTAGTTAGAGAGTGAGATTTTCGTTTCTCTTTTATGCCCACATGACGTATGATCAGTCAAGAGGACTTTCACATAGCATGTGCACCCGGAACTCACTCAGTCTTGAAATAAAATGTCTCAAACCATAATATTATATCTTTTAATCCTTGAATCAATCATATACTCCTATATGTTGTAGACTCACAAATCGACAGTGCTATACTTTTCACTTCGATATTTTCGATCATGCTTTTGCTGCGCTTCTGCTATTATGAGATCCCCAATCTAATTTGGTTTTATGACTTCAACCAAGTCTACCAATCTCTAGATTCTATTATCTCAACTCCATGAAAAATGACTCCTCATTTAACATGTTCTTCTAACCAAGAACTTGGGTCACATATCATCAAATACAAACACATGGTTCTCATATGTTTAGACCTATGAACAATTCATAGCGAATACCAACATATCCTCCAACCATCAATTTTGTACTGAGTTATCAACTCAATGTTTCACCTATTTCTCACAAGCAGATGAACCTTTCTTCTCTTGTTCCATTTTGAACTCCTTCAAAATCTTAAGTTAAACATCCTGACATAATGCTTTATCAAACATATCTATCCTCCATAGATACATCTATCTCCATAGATATTTGACGTTCAAACTAACTTCATAAGTTATACGTTGGTTCCTGACTCATTTACAACATTTATGAAATCTCCATTTCACTCAAACAAGATGTTGTAAACTCCCACTCAAATATACACCATACACATATTAAATTGTGAAACCACTTTGGCTCTCACTCAGAAATATGGTATCCTTATATTTGACCATGATTTAACTAGCTCCCACTCAAACATATGTCACCACATATTTTGATCATGGAAAATAGTTTCTGCTCTAACTTAACATATGTCACCACATATATTAATTAGATCCCACTCAGTTTCTTATGCACTTTCTCGATACTTTGGACACCTCCAAAATTCTTAATTAACTTTTAAATCGAGAACTCATATACGAACACTAGTACTCTTCTAGCTTTAAGTTTTATTTATTCTCTACAAAAGCACCTTTTGAGGAATAAATATGTGAAACATCACTTTCACAAAATCAAGCAACAATTACTTTGTGATTTAAACTTAACATCGAATGACTCTTAGTCACTTTCGTATTTAAGGTTTCTATTTCTTCTTTGTAGTTTCGTAGGTATGTCTTGTTTCTCAAACATGACAAGTAAATCATGAATATTATTTTGTAACCTGACAAAACTTTAATATTCTTGAATCCTACTCCTTTAGACAAGCTAAACCGAAATTCAATGATCACCATCATTAATTCCTTTATGTGTCAAGTTTTAACCAACATAGCACTTTACATATGTGCCACTTGATACATAAACAATCAAGGTTTTAGCTTTTCCATTTATTCCATCAATTCTTTTATCAATGAAACCATTTCACGATAAACCACTAAAATACTTAGCACAACCAACAAATTGGTTTGCCCCTTTTAGTCTCATATTGTGGAATCACATTCATAGTCATACTTATGAATATACTACAACATTATTCGCAATAGTCTCTAATTATCTCATAATTAATGAAACCACCTTTTCTCATAACTCATATGAAAAATGTTTATGTGAATCATTAAATAGATCCTTATTTCTAAACAGAGTGTTTATCAAATAAATCTAAATGCTATTATTAAACCCCCCCGAAATAAAACCCTTCTTTGAGACCACACAATATCAAATAGTGTGTGATTACAATATCTTAGGACATATCAAACGCCTTTGAAATATTCTAAACATTGTAATTTGTGATAACACTTCTCACAAGTCCACATACTAACATATAACTCAAATATTTTGTCTCTTTTGATCAAATCATAAAGACTCAATTTTCTTGTTAACTTAATATCCTAAACTCCAGAAATTTATTTGATCTCATCAAATATCATAACTCGAACAAATACATATATTTACTCATATCACTTATGATGGAGCGCACAAAATAATGACATCTCACATTTGCTGAAAATACTACCAACACTTATGTTTATCTTCGGCAACTCATGTCACACTTCCAAAGGGTGGCATTTTTAGTCATACTCGTTACAATAAGGCGCATTGATAAAACATCAAAATGTTTATTCAATATTTAGCACGACCAAAACAATTGTCATTATTAAGTTTTTGCGATATTTTAGTATGTCACATATTTTATAAATGTTCAACCAATTTATCATCTAGATTATAATAAGAATAACACACTTATAATCGAAACTTGTGATTTCCAAAAAGGATCACTCATGAAAATAGAACAACCATTGTCTTTAACATGAATAACCGTCTCACATAAGCAAGACACACTAATCAAAATCACACTTTATTTGATTACAAAACTTATTCAAATCCTCTAATCCAAATGATAAATGCAGAGACAGATCGTTGGCAGCATCAACTCCTTGATTGCCATCGTTCCGCAACGTCTTCCCATATCCTTTGTGCAAATCTCAAGCAGCAGGTTCTATTTTCATAAAACAGAATGAGTATCAAATACTTATTTGAAACCGCCACAATTGCAATTTGGACTTAAACACTTATAACTTGTATATCACTATATACTTTCTGCATTGTCAACTTCTCTTGCTATGGGTTCCACTTTGACATGACGCAGCCGAGACACAAACTCATAGAAAGTGATCAAATCCCTTCCCATGACCTAGTCTCTGACATAATTCTTGAAGCTGGGGAGAAACTAGCGTATCACCCCATCTGTCGCGAAACCGTCATTCATCTCGTGGTTCCAAACAAGCACTAGACGATGATGTATCTCATGCATTATCCTCAGGTGTTGTTCCAAGCAAGTGTTCTCTTCCATCTTGAGTGAAAGAAAACCGTTCAGACATTCGAACCTTACAATTCTAACTTGTGCTGAAAAACTATTTTTCAGCTCATCAACAATCTCCATTGCAATCAAGTTCTTGAATTGTCTACTTAGGTCAGAATTCATGAAGGTGCACATCATCCACTTGACTTTCAAGTAGGTGGTTCAAAACCACTCCATGTACTCTTCACAGCTTGCAGAAATATTTGGGTTTATCTCCTATTGGTTCTTCTAGCACGTAGAGTTGAGCATGGGTGTTTAGGACTTCTTTCAAATACAGGTACCATTTAACAAAATTGACCCATCGAGACGCAGTTTTTCAGCAACGAACAGACTACCGTAGTCGGCCATGATCTACAAGGATTTTTGCAAAGACATCTGGACTTTTGTTTATGAAAATTTTAGTTCATCTTAATGAACTCCCACTAAAACCAACATCTCTCTGGTTGTTTAGTGCCACACGATCCAAATCCACTACACCACAACCGATCATCACGTGAGATGATGTAGCTTCAAAGGTGAACATCACCATGTTGATCATATCATCCATATGACTCGTGTTTATCCTTTCGGCTCTTGTGTTCCGAGGCCATGTCTGTACATGCTAGGCTCGTCAAGGAAACCGTAGTATTTCTGCGTGTGTAAATCTGGCTTACACCCGTTGTATGTGAACGTAGAATCTATCACGCCCGATCATCACGTGGTGTCTCAAAATGACGAACTTTCGCAACGGTGCATACTAGGGAAGAACACTTCTTGATATTAACATGAGAGATCACCTTATCATGCTACCGTCGCGATCACATCTAAGCATAACAATAAGGTGCATAAAAGTATTAACATCACATGCAATTCATAATTGTGATATGATATGGCCTTTCTTCTTGTGCCTTTGATCTCCATCTCCAAAGCACCGGCATGATCTCCATCATTGTGGCGCCATCACCATGGTTGTCCACCAACTGATGCAACTACAACTAATGCTACTCTTAGCAATAAAGTAAAGCAATTACATGACAATTCAATGACACGCAGGTCACATAAAATAATAGACAACCATATGGCTCCTGTCGGTTGCCGTACTCGTCGACATGCAAGTCGCGAAAGATTACAAACATGATCATTGCATACATTATCACAAATCACACATTGGCCATACCACATCACATGACCCCCTCTGCAAAAACAAGTTAGACGTCCTCTACTTTGTTTATGCAATTTTTACGTGGCTTGGGTCAATGAGATAGAACCGTTCTAATCTACGCAAAACCACAACGGTGATATAGTAGTTGCTTATTTACTCATCCTTTTGAAAGGCCTTCCATTGAAAATTGCATCTTCACTAAAGCAAAAGAAACAGACACCCGCCAGCCACTTATGCAAAACAAGTTGCATGTCAGTCGTGGAACCGGTCTCTCGTGCGTGGACGAGTAAGGTTGGTCCGGGCCGCTTCATCTCACAATACCGCAAAGACGCAAAGTGCACGCGAGAAGGTAGCAACATAAAATATCAACGCCCACAACTCCTTGTGTTCTAATCGCACCAACATCTACGAATAGATCTAGGCTCTGATACCACTGATGGGGTCGCAGCATAGAAAACAAAAAATTTCCTACGCAACAAGCGGAATAAACCCCAAGGATCTAGATCTATTAGACGAAGGTAGCGAAGATGAGATCCAATCTCTTACCCTTGAAGATCAACAAACGCGTTTTGTCGGTGCAGGGGTTGGTCTGTCGATCCCCGCAACTAGACTCATCTAGTCGCGAGGAGATGTATTTCCTCGAAGTCCAATTCGATGAAGTGCCGCAAGAGCAGCACCTCCGCGGTATCCACACATACGGCTTGATGTAGATCTCCGCCTTCTTGATCCCGCAAGCAAGGTGGAGATGGCTAGATGGATCTCGGCACCACGACGGTTGTGGTGGCGTTGATGGTGTAGTCTCCACGAGCAAGGCTTCGCCAAGCCAAGCAAGAGGAGAGGGAGAGGAGGACAAGGTGCAGCAGCCCTACGGCTAGGGGTGGTGCAGCAACTTTGGTGGAGGAGATGGCGCCAGCCCTACGGGGAGGGGTGGCGCCAAGGGGAGGTGGTGCGGCAGGGGAGGGGTGCGGCGGCTAGGGCAGGAGGGAGCTCCAGGGGTGCGGCAGCCCTCCCCCAGCCCCTCCTTATATAGGTGGCCAGGGGGGCTGCGCCCCTTGCCCTCTTAGGGCCGGCGGCTAGGGAGGCTTGGTCCCCAAGCCAGCCCCCTAGGGTTTTGGCCGCCCCCACTTGGGCCTTTCAGCCCGCATGGGCCCCTTTGGGGCAGGTGGTGCGGCTGGCCCTTTAGGCCAGTCCACCACCCCTTCATGCCACGTGGGCCCCATACTCCTATGGGCCCCACTTCTAGACTCCTCTAGAACCTTCTAGAACCTTCCGGTACCCTACCGAAATATTCTGGAACTTTTCCGATACCTCCGGAAACCACTTTCCTTATATGAATCTTATTCTCCGGACCACTCCGGAACTCCTCGTGATGTCCGGGATCCTATCCGAGACTCCGAATCACCATTCGTTCATTCCATCAATTATCTCATCGCTAACCCTAGCTACATCGGAGCGTTAAGTGTGTGACCCTACGGGTTCGAGAACATGCAGACATGATCAAATCAATAATCAATAGCGGGACCGGGATGCCCATATTGACTCCTACATATTCAACGAAGTTCCTTATCGATTGAACCACGATGCCGGAGATTCTTAATCTCGTATACGATTCCCTTTGTCTCACCGATATTTAATTTGCCCGAGATTTGATCGTCGATATCTCCATATCTAGTTTCATCTCGTTACCTGGCAAATTCTCTTTACTCGTCCATAATATAGGATCTCCGTGATTAACACTTAATCACATGATTGCAACCTTTTCTGATGCTATATTACCGAGAGGGCCCAGAGATATCTTTTCCGTCACAAGGAAGGATAAATCCCACTCTTGATTCATGTCACCCAACAAATACCATCGGAGATACCTGAAAGCCACCTTTATAATCACCCAGTTACGAAGTGACGTTTGATGTCCACAAAGCATTCCTCTGGTAAACGGGAGTGACATAATCTCATGGTCTAAGGAAACTATACTTGGCATACTAAAAGTGTTGGCAATGAAACTTGTGTGACACGATCAATTGCAACTCTTTATTATCGGGTCTTGTCCATCACATCATTACTCCTAATGATATGACTCCATTATCAAGTGACTATAACAAGTCCATGGTTAGGAAACTCTAACCATCTCTTGACTAACGAACTAGTCCGGTAGAGGCTTACTAGGGAGACATGTTTGTTTATATTCCACACATGTATTATGTTTCCGGTTAATACAATTATGGCATGGATAATAAACTATCATCATAACCATGAATATGCTAATAAATCATTTTATTATTGCCTCTAGGGCATATTCCCAACACGAACGAGATCGAATAATTGATCAAGTGCCTTCTAGGAGTCAAAGTGCCTTTGGGTTACTCGGGGCTAATAAGCAGATTTTTAGACCCGTAGAAACAAAAGTTTAGCGGGATGGAGTCTCATGACTATCATGTGATGATGAGGCAGATACTTCTGGTTGCGATCCGATGGATAATGGACAAGCACGTCCGTGAAACCCTTTTTGGCCTCTGTAACTTCTTCGACGTGATCTCCCGAAAGTCAATCACCGGGAAGCAACTCTCAAGGCTACAGGAAGAGATTGTCGTGATACTATGCGAGCTTGAGATGTACTTCCCGCCCACATTCTTTGACATCTGTGTGCATCTGTTGGTCCATATCATGGATGATATCATCCATCTCGAGTCGTTGTTCCAGCACAAAATGATTCGTTCGTAACAGGGCCCATCTGGATGGAAGCATCATTCAGGGCTTTCTCACCGAAGAGTGCACATCTTTCTGCACGAATTTTCTGGACGTGGAGGACCCTGTTGGTCTGCCCGGAAACAAGCACATTGGCAAGCTCGATGGAGCAGGTCACAAAAATGGCCGGAGGGAGTTGCATGTGTACCACGCTTCTCGACGCACCGATTTTAACAGGGCAAACTTAGTGGCTCTCCAACACATTCAAATTGTCGATACTTGGGTGGAAAAGCACAAGAGTCTGATTGAGAAGAAGTACACTGACCAGGGCAAGCGGAGGACAGAAGGAGAAATAATCAGAGAGCACAACTCCTCTTTCTTGCGTTGGTTCAAAGATGAGCTTGACGCTCCGGCCCCAACGGCTAGTGCGGAAGCTAAACTCTTATACGCCTTGTCACGTGGCCCCTCCCCCAACCTCGCGACGTTTCAAGCATATGATATCAATGGGTTCACTTTCTACACTGAGCAAAAGGACAAAACTTCGGATTATCAAAACTTAGGGGTAACGATAGAATCCTACACCGGTGACAAAAAGTTAAGATACTACGGAAGGATCGAGGAGATCTGGGAGCTTAACTACTCTGGAGAGAAGGTGCCAATGTTCCGCGTCAGATGGGCTAGGATGTCGATCGTCCAAAAAGAAGACAATTATACTTCACCACCATGGTTATACCTGAAGCCGGCAATTTATCAAGCGCGAACGTCACCACGCAAAATGAGCCATGGATACTGGCTAAGCACCTCTCCCAATTCTTCTTCATAACTGACCCGTCACGGCCTAGCCATGTCGTCGTGAGGAGAGGCAAAAGAAACATCGCCGGAATGGACGGTGTCGCCAGCGAGGACGAGTTCGACATGCTCGGCGACCCAAATATCGACGATGATCAGATGATGACAAGGAAACATACACCACAAGAAGAAGCAGAACCACGCTACCTAGGCAAGGTCTTCCATTCAAAAGAAGAAGTCACGATGTGGGGCTAAATTATGCAACTGCGACCAAAAAAGGCAAGAAGAATGTCAAACGCTGAGAAAAATGCGTGATATATGTGTGCGAAAAAACTATGTATCTATCTCGTTCTTATAATCATGAATTGGAAAATTTGAAGAGTTTTAAAATTTTATTGAGTTTTAAATTACACTTTTTTATTGAGTCACTCTTTTTCAAAATTTGACGAGTTTTAAAATCATGAAATGGAAAACAAGAAAACAAAAAAAACATTAGAGGGAAAATAAAGAATTGGGAAAACAAAATAAGTAATAAACAGAGAAGAAAAAATAAAAAGGAAAAAAACAAAAGGAAAAAAGAAAAAAGGAAAAAGGAAAAACCAGACCGCCGGCGAACTAGTCTTCATGTTTGCTAGGGGGAAAGCTTACCGTTGGCGAACACGAAAGCATGTTTGCCAGCGGTAAGGTACCCCTACGACTTAGCCCCCCTGCGCGGTTCAAACCGTTACCAACACACCACACGCGCGCGCCCTCTTCCTCTACTCCGACATCGACACGTCGCACTGCCCGCGCCCTCTGGCCTCCTCCTCCTCTGCCTCCGGCACCGCCTCCCGCCGCCTCCCCCCCCCCCTCCGCCCCCCGCGCATGCACGCCACCGCCCGTGGCCAGCCGGCTTCTCCGACCTCCTCCTCGAGCACGGCGGGCGCCTCTTCGAGCTCATCCTCAAGCCGCCGACGTCCTCCTCGAGCCCGCTGACCTCCCGCCGCCAAGCGCCGGTGAGACATCCTCCCACGCACACCATGTGTTTGTGTTTATGCTCGTACCATAGTTTTTTTTTCAGTTGCATATAGGAACAGGAATATGGGTACCCTTGTTGTATTCTCATATAAGAGGGTTTATTTTAGATTATTTTAGTGAATTTGTATTATTAGGTGGATATGAAATTTATCATAGCACACCTTTTTTTATTAAGATTTGCTTGATTCTAATAAGATGAAAATACAACAAATGAACCATGCATATGATTGAGTCTAATAATTTTAGTTTTAATTTTTAAGTTTAGGTTTATTTTTAGGTTTTAGGTTTAGGTTTAAGTTTTAGTTAGTTAGTTTTAGGTTTAGTTTTTGGTTTTAGGTTTAGGTTTAGTTAGTTAGTTTTAGTGTTAGGTTTTAGTTTTAAATTTAGGTTTAGGATTAGGATTAAATTTAGGTTTAGGTTAAGAAAAATGAATTTAGGTTTAGGTTTTAAAAAATGAATTTAGGTTTAGGTTTAGGTTTTAGGTTTACGTTAAATACTTCTTAATTATTTCATTTGTTATGATTCTAGTTCTTAATTACAATTTTTTTTTGCCGTATGCAGGAAGTTTAGAAGGACCTCAACGCTGTTGTTGCTCAGTTTTCAGGTGAGATGATGAGATTGTCGATGGTGGTGGTGATTTGTGTGTGCTGGTGGTGGTTTTTGTAGTGAATATGGTGGTGGTGGATGTGGGGATGAATTTGTGGATGTGGTGATAAATTTGTGGATGTGGTGGATGTTTTTTGTGGTGAATGTGGTGGTGATCGAGGCCCTTTGAGCCCTTTGTGAAATGTTTGCAGGTACCCCATGAGGCCCTTGAGATTTCCGGAATGTTGATTAACTTCCGTTCCGGCAAATTTGGGTACTCCATATGCCCTATTTTTAGCAAAGGTCGTGCCGAATTTTTCCGTGAATTTTGGCATGACTTTTGCTATACAATAGGACATATGCAATACTAGAAATCTGCCGAGACGGAAGTTAATCGACATTCCGGCAAATTTGGACTCATGGGGTACCTTAGTATTTAATTAAGTGGTTTTTTCTTATATTTTTTTTGTACTAACTTTGACTTAATTTCCTCGTCAGTGCGAAGATCGATGGCTCACAACGATGAGGCCGGGGGTTCTCGGACAGGAGGCGACGATGCGTACCTGTCGATGCTTGGACAGTACACCGGCGCCGATGAGGAGATCGAGCATGCCGATGATGAGATGGAGGCCCCATCTGCTAGCGAAGCTGAGCGTGGTGATGTTGGGACCACTACTAGTGGCGCCGAGGAGGGCGGCCCTTCTGGTAGCGAAGCCAGCAGAGAGCGTAAACGCAAGAAGAGGGAACCAAACAAGCTCGGCAGCACCCAACATGCATTCACAGAGGTGGACCCTAAAAGCGGTCTTCCTACAAAGCCGGAAAAATATGTAAAAGGGTACGGCCTCCAGCTTGGATGCATCGCTTGGGAATGGGGGGAAATCAACGACGACAACCTAAAGGCGAAGAACAACGAAGGTTTGGCCGCCTACCTCATTGATAAGCTGCACACATGATACAAGTTCCCGGCACCCTACGATAACAAGAATATCAAAACCAATATTGTTAACACACAAGCCCTCGGCAAGTTGGGCAAAGCCTTTGCAACTTGGAGAGGAGATGTGAGGAAGATGATTGAGGATGAAGGTGTCGGTTTCGACGAGATCCACAAAGTGTGGCCCAGCATTTCCGAAGAGGACTTTGAAGAATTCAAGGCCATAGAAGCCACTGCTGCAAAGCAGAAGCAGAGGCAGTGGGGGAAAGACATGCAGAAGAACATTGCTCCCCACAATCTCGGAAGCCGGGGTTACGCCGGAAAGGAGCTAATTTGGCAAAAGGAGGACTCATGAAGGGAAGGGCCGAACCCCTACGACAAGATCAAAGACCCGCTCGCCCGAAAATTTGTTAGGGCCCGATTCAGGGTCATCCCAAATCGCCCGGGGAGCTTGTCTTGAACGCCAAGGTGAAGGAACTTGAGAACAAAATTCTCGAGGAAGAAGAAAAGGAAGAACAGGATCAATCTGAAGGCTCCTCGGACCAGAAGGGCCCGTATCAGACACCTTTCCTTAGGGCGCTAAACGAGACAAAGAAGGTGTCGTCGGATAAAGTGCCGCATCGTGGCCGTGTGGTCGGCGTCGGAATGGGTCATAAACATTCCTATTACTTCCCTGACTCCAAGGAGAAGTGAAAGGAACGGAAGATGGCCGATCAATCAAAAATGGATGCGTCCATCGATGCAGCGGTGGAAAAAAGGCTCAACGCCCTCCTGCCCAACATCTGTATGTCCATCGGGGCTTGGTTTGAGGGGGGCAAACAAGGGCCTCCCCCCGTGATCAGCTTAGCAGGCTCCAGCAACTCGAGCGGTGTGGTGCCTGTTGTGCAGAGCCCGGCCGTCAACCCTAATTCTGGTAGGGACGACCATACGCCGGCCGGCAACAACACAGATGGTAGGGAGGAATCGCCGGCCGTCACCGCGCCTCGAAGATCAAGCCCTCCCGTCTTGATTACCCCGCCGGCGACCCGCGGTCCGTCACCGTTAGCCGAGCTCAACGCCCTCACGGTAATTAGCATCGTAAAAGCCTCGACAAGTTACATATTACTTCATTCTTTGGCGCCCTCTCTAACGCCTTACACATGTTTTCGCAGGCCTACGAGACGAGATGCACATTGCTCCTTGGTGTGAACGGTGAGCTCAAGGACGTGGCAAAGGGTAAGATCGTGACACCTCTCAACCGCGTTTTCCACGGCAAGCCTATGGCCGATGTCGTGTTCAGGGTTACAATCAGCCGGGCTTTACCGGGTTGCGATAGTTTGTATCCTCCTTTTCAACCAGATGAAGCTGATAGCGAGTTAAACCTCGAACAATGTTTGCTTTGGGCCATGATATGGCCAAAAGCACTGATTCATGTGGACCCTTCTGTCACCACCCCAGTGCAGCAAACACAGGACGAAGAGGAAGCCAATGATGGCGATGATGAGCCCAATGACTTCCTCGCTGATGACGGAGCTCACGATGACAGATATGCTGGTGAGGGTCCAGTTGACCACGATCTCGGGGGGCAAAAATCTGATCTCCCAGATAAATATCAGTGCACGGAGCGTCTATTCTGTTCTCAAGATACGCTAGAAGCTGCCTCCGAGCAAGTTGGTTTGAGCCAGGACACAGTCCAGGAGGACATCAAAGATGCGATGGCGCCGAAGGAGCCTAAGAAGACGAGACGAAAAAGATATAAGAAGAAACCTATCTTTGACTCCAACAACCAGCCGGTGCCGGGTACTAAGTCGAAGCCGCCGCGTCGGGTAATGGACAGGTTACCCATCGTCGACTGGCATTCGATCCATCATATGGGTAAAGCAATGATGCCGCCGAGGTTGGTAGATCTCTTGACCAGGGACATGAGGAGCCTCCATGAGGGTGTTCTTTATCATGAGGAGAGGCTTCTAAGGAGGAAGATCCAACATACCTGGTTTTCCACGCAAATGTGCCAGAGATAGATGGCTTGGGCTTTGTCACTAAAGACTCCGGGGACATTATCCTCCTAGGATTTAATGACATCTTCACCATGTATCACATGTACGCGCTCCACCCATCGATCGTCCGCCTGGTTGCTCTTAGTATGGCGCACCAGATCTTAAAGGAGCATACCCCGGGCATCGCGGTAATTGACCCCTACTACATGAAAGAAATTTTCCTGAGCACCCCTAAGGGTAGGGCAAAGGTGTCGCGGTACATCAGAGACTTATTCAGTGCGTGTCCTGGCAAAAACATCTTTCTCAGGCCTTACTTTCCCGAATAAGTCATTCGCTAACCGTCATAACATGCTTTCGTAGATTTCCATCGTTAAGCTATTTTGCAATTTTGAGGATGATGGTCTCTTTTGAACTGTTTTGCGCAGTAACCAATACGGCACCCTTGTCGTCATGTACCCGAAAGAGTTGTATGCCGTCTATCTCGACTATGGGAGTGATGTGAATAGGGATAAAGACTACACCAACATCAAGCTTGTTCTGAATGAAGCTCTTAATGCCTACGCCCAAAGCGAAGGCGTCCTGAAAAGAGAAAAAAGAACAATGCGAGGCAAGATTATATTCACCCAGAAATTTATCTTCCCTTACATCAAGCAGTCGCCAGACAGTAAGATGGAGGCATGGTACCTCATCAATCACATGCGGGAGTTTGTAAAGGATCAACAACAACTGCAATTTTCGGTTGCTATCAATAGATGGTGCAACGGCTTGGCAGAAGCCAGTGATGCTCGTATCAGACAAGAGTTCGGTCGCATCCAGCAGGTGATCGCGGGAATCATCTGCAACGATGTCTTGCCTCGCTTCGGGGTGTACTTCAACGGCTTTGCAGTACCACCGAACGACGAGATCGAACTTAATAGTGCAGGGTGATCACCGGCCATTCACTATAGATGGTGTTCTCCCGTTCCCGCCGAAGCCGCGCAAGAAGAAGAAGTGGTCGACGGTATGTGTTGTCCACTTAGTATGATAGATGAACTTGTGTTCGTAAATTATATCCGTAAATTAACTTGTGCTTCTAAAGTCGTTGAACTTCCATGTGTGATCGATGCTATTTAATTAGAGTTGTTTTGTTTTGTTTCGTCTTTCTCTCCGAATGCCGATGATCAAAATGAAGTGACACCGTGTGATACAGGGATGGTCTAGCAAGCCTTGTGGTATGCACGAGTACACATATATTGTGCATGCTACTTGGCTCGCTAGAACCATCTCTTGCTTCGGAAGTTGTTGAACTTGCCTAGATACCTCTTGTTTATATAGTTTTGTATTTCTCTTAGAGTGCCGATGATTCAAATGTTGTGACACCATGTGATCCCGGGGATGGCGCTAGTGAGCCTTGTGATATGCACGAATACACATCTTGTGCATCCTACTTGACTCACTCGCACCATCCCTGGAACTTCTGTGTGTCCAATCTAAGTATGAGGCACAAATCCAAATCATATTTGTTTTTGTTTCATCTTTCTCCGAGAATGCAGATGTTTAGTTTTGTACTCTTTTTCTAGATTGCCGATGATTAAAATGTCGTGACACCGTGTGATACAGGATGGTCTAGCGAGTCTTGTGATATGCACGAGTACACACATCTTGTGCATCCTACTTGGTTCACTAGCACCATCTCTGTAATTTGTGTGTCCAATCTATATATGAGGCATGTTTTCGATTTTGGTGCACTCATTTAACCATTATTTGATTTGTGTATAAACTCTTGCTCTTCTTTTCTTTGCCTAACACTTTTATCTTTGCCTCGTGTACAGAGAGATGAAGATGTCCGAAGCAAGCGGAATGAGAGGGATACAACTACAAGAGTTACAAGAGTAAAGCAGAGCCGGAGTGGAAGAGAGGAAGAACATGCATATATACTCTTCTTCTTCATCGCCATTGCAATTCTCTTGTCTGTGATTGTAGTTTAGGTTACTACTTGCTTTTGAAAACTTGCGACCTAAACTATCGGCTTCCGGAGATGTGTGTGTATTCATGCATATATGTATGCAAAATATTGGGCCTCACTTGTATATTTCGGCTTGTAATGCATGTATATGTGATGAATCAACTATTTGGTCACTTGTCTATTTGTATCTATTGAAATTCTGTTAATTATACTGTTTCTGTCAATTATACTGTTTCTGTCAATTATATATTGCTGGAATATATATGTATTTACCTATATATATTGCTGTAATGCATTTTTGTTTTTATTTGAAAATAGAAATACATATTACTGGCGAACAGGAGACTGGTTCGCCAGTGGTAAGCTCTAGGAATACCGCTGGCGAATACACGCTCGGTTCGCCAGTGTTAAGTGGCCTGTCGCAGGCGAACGAGGCAGTGGTTCACCAGTGGAAAGTTACTTACCGCTAGCGAACATTTACCACTGACGATAATAGCGATGGCGAACCACCAATTCGCCAGCGGTAGCCAAATTAGAGTCTTTTCCTACTAGTGTTGTGGCCAGTCTCGATCCCAATGATTATGTTTTCCCAAGGCCAGACACGCAGCAGCCCGACATGACACGCTAGCTAGCTCTCCATCACCATTTTCATCATGTATGTAGACGTCTCTTCCATGCATTATGTATACTACTGTAGTACTACCCCTTTTAACAAGCTAATTTAGATTGCTAGAGAAGATTATATTGTTGAACGGAGAGAGTATACTAACAAGACGAGACGGTTCGGCCCAAAATTGTGGAGTGTGAGGTTATATACATACACACGGAATTAATAAGTATCCATGAACTCGATCGATTCATGCATGTTGCCATATATATGCAACGATGGGAGATCCATCCAACGGCGATGAAAACGATGGGTCGATCGATCTCAGCCCTTGGTCCGATCGAGATGCACGCGCGGTCACACCCCAACTACGTAGTACGTATCCTCATCACATGATGATAGGAGAAGTAAAAGCTAGAGCTAGTGAGTGTCACGAGACTACTCCACTACTACATGGCTTCTACTAGCTCTCCATGCATCTTTTCTTAATTTCTTGCTTGTTTAGGAAAAGAGGGAGCTAGCTAGTACGCCAAAGAAAGCAGTACGTCGATCTCGTTTGGTTTTTTTCCCGCAAAAAAAAAAAAGATCTCGTTTGGTTTTCGTGCGATGCTTTATTCTTGGCCACTCGTACGTAGTAGTAGGACTAATTAAGAACGATCAACGTCGGTGACATGTGCAAATCACTAACAGTACGTGCGATGTACATTCCATCGATCCGACAATCAGTACGCCATGCGGAGTACCACTGGCTGTCAGCAATAGTTAATTGTTTATTTCTATAATGATAACATGGATCATGCATCCATGAGAGCGCGCCCACACAGATCTAGAATCAAGATCCATCCATGCATCCAAAGCTTTTTGTTTTTTGGTAGCAATAATATATATACGGAGTAGTACGTACAAGTATATATTGATCAACATATATACGCCAGCTACCCAGGAATAAACAAACGCCTGCAGCATCAGCTCATGCACGTGCCACGTACCACGTGTGTACTAGTCTGACTTTTGCATACGGAAGGGGAAACGAAACGGAACTGCCCTGTGTACTTGTCGACCGGACTGGAAGATCGACCATCTTTTTATTTTCCCTCCATACATATAAAGCCATCAAGCTGTCTGTTTGTATACGTAGAGCGTACATGTTTTGTTTCGAGGTGGTGATCATGCACCCAAACCTTTCAAACGATGCGGCGTTGCTACGTTTTGTCTGTTTCAGGCTACATTGCCATGTATAGGGGCCCCATATCATTTGTGTCACCTCGTCCCGTTGCCCATCATCGCAAAGCAGAGGTGAGAAAGAATCAGGTGGACGGCCTGTAGAAACTCCTACTTCTTTTGAGATTCTATTATTTTTGTTGCCGCCATGGCCAAGGACCTGATTGCATATTCTCTTCTTTATAGGGTCATGTTTGCAATTTTTGAGGACTTGGTTGCTACTTCCTATGTTACAGGGTCTCCAGTGTAACTTTCTATGTGTCGCCACTTTAATACAGTTTTCAGGCCATTCCCTGTTAAAAAAAAACTTAACTCTTTTCCCACTCCCTTTTCTCATCCTCTCCTCTTTCCTAGGACAGTAGAACCACCAATGCCAAGATACGTCTTCTCGTCTTAAAGCCAAAAAAAACGTAGTGAAAAAACTAAGAAATATATGCACAACACACATCCATACCCTTCTTCTCCCATCGCCCGTCCGTTCGTTCATCGCACACTAATAATCCCCTCCACCTCCAACTAACCTACTCCTCACCTCAACGTATCTCCACCAACCGCATTGTCGGACATCACCCGGCATCGTAGCAGCGATTCACTGGGTTAGTGAGATACTCCCCCTGTTCCTAAAAGTACCAAATCAATGTTGTTAGATACATCATGAAATATATTTCATATAGTATTTATATAGTATTATAGTTATTGCTCGTTTTTTCTAAAATCTTGGTCAAACTTTACATTGCTTGACTTTAAAAAAATGTCTTACTTTCAGAGTATCGAGGAAGAATAAACGTAGCAGGGGGTAGGGGGAGCATTCATTAGTGAGAGTTCGCACATGTGTCCACTGAGCCAAAATCCCCCAAATCCCTCTGCATCGTTCGGGGAGCCAGGTCGCGGGTAAGAGCAAGATTAATAATATAGCCGGCTGTTGGTTATAAGGTACTGTCATGTCATTTATAGTCAATCTAATAGCCAACACATATAATAGTTAGTTATAAAGAACTACAACTTTATTAATGCATGGCCCATTTTATACTCTCACAAGCTGCCTAGAAGCACGTGCTGCAGCTAGCTCTTGCATGAGAACCCGCTTTACTTCTCTCTCCTCTTCTCTTTCATTTCTAAGTGTATTCGTAACATATATTATATTCCTTGAACGTCATTGCTGATATGTATCAACGAAAATGGTGTATCCGATTATAAAACTGTATAGTGTATGATGATTATTCTAACAGCCCCTAGTCTATAAAATTATGAGGACATGGAACCTTAACTAGTGTACGACACAGATGATGACCAAGTTCTCGATGCTCAACATGGATCATTTTCAACATCCCAACCAGGAGATTCAGAATTGTTGGATTTCAGTTTCTTTTTCCATTTTCTGGCTGACAAAGTGGCTTCACGGGATGTGGTTTTGTTCATTTTTTTTTGAACTAGCGTTGTGATATGCTGTAGCAGGGATGTCCTCATTAGGTTGCCCCCGATTTTATTAACGAAATCAAAGTTATTACAACTGCGTAAAGTAAAGAAGAAACCAGAAAGCAGAAAGTAGCTACTCTATGTAGTTAGTAAAGCTCTAAGGGGAACTGAACTACTGCATCAGATGCACACACCCGCTCCACAAACCCAAAGGTGGGAGGGAGAGGGGAAAGGCTGAGACCAACGTCTCTTTTTTATCCCGACTTTTAACTTTATTTCAAGGAAAACCAACAGGGAGAAAATCCATCTTAATTTGTTTTTGCATCACGGGGATCAGTTCTCTTTCTTCTCTTCTTTCTCCCAGCGTGATCTCAGAAGTCTTAATCTCCTCCCAAAAAATAGGAGCAATCAGACTAGAGGCAACATATTCATTAATTTTAGGCACATTGGAAACATTCAGATTTATATTTGATATCTCGGGTGACCAACATTTTTTTATATAAATCAGTGATGTAATTTTCCAAGTTGTTTTGGCCAATAATATCAACATACCCATCCTTCAGATCAACAATCATATTTCTCCTCTTAGGACCATTGATTTGCTTTGGCATCATAATGTCTAGTGTTGGAGTCCCCATCTCTAATTTCCATTTCCTTATATCTGTGTATCCATTTGGATTCTTCCTGTCTTAACAGGTTTCTATATTGTTCACTTACTCTTTGCTTTGTGAAGTTAAACCAGTTTGTTCAGCAATTAAATCCATAGCTATGATTTTATCTGACAACTCATTTTTTCGAAATAAGTCGCCCTTCGCAATTTTATTCCATCCTTTCAAAACCTTCTAAAGTCGACTAAATTTAAATTGCCAAATATTTAAGCTTCCCAGAATATCAATAGGTTCCATCCAACTCTTGGAGACAATGTCAGTAAAACCTCCTTCAGTAGCCAAGAGTTTTCAAAATGAAACATAGAAGGAGGCCGGTAGATTCATTTTACTAGCATCCAGAATAAAAGGCGCATGATCCGATAGTCAACGGTCCAAAGCCGTAACAATGACTAAAGGATAATGTTTCTCCCAATCCGGTAAAACTAGAAAACGAACTGATTTTTCAAAAGTGGGGACCAAATCGTCGTGGCTCCAAGTAAAAGCTCAACCCGTTAAGTTTAACTCCATCAAACTTTGTTGTTCTATTATTGCATCAAAACGGAATCTCCAATGGTAGTACCCTCATTTCTTATTTTTCTCACTTTCTTTTCTTATATATTATATTGAAATCTCCTCCGATAAGAGTGGGAAATTTACTGTCATGGTCATGATAGAGCTTAGAAAATTCAGTTAAAAAACCCACTTTCTTGTCACAGTTTGAGCCGCCCCATACACAATCACCAAATTCCAAAATTGTCGTTTTTATTCCCAATCGGCAATCTTACAACATGTTTGCCATTTTGGTGTTCAATCAAATCGGTAGAATCACTCCTGAGGTATTATTCCCTTCATGTTCTCTGTTAACTCGTTTTTTTTTCCAGCAGATCCTCTATACCATCTTGGCGAAACAACTGACTCTAGCTGAAACCCAACTTCAAATATCACCAGTTCCTCATCAGTCATCTCTGCGTACTGATAATCCCCAAGAGCAAGGAATCACTGTAGCACAATTCGATAAGTATTTGAGTGTCGAACCCACGAGGAGCTGAAGGTAAACTATCTATTCTCTAAAGCCCTATTACCCTCTTATATGGCCTTTTATGCAAAGCAATAAATTTGAGTAAGAAAGGAACTAACTAATGGAACCAAGTGATGTGGAGTAGGTTTATCTAGCAATAAGTTTCTAAGAGCAAGCTTTCTAGTGCAAGTTTCTTAAAGCAGTTTTATCAAGGTAACAAGTAGAAAGAATCTCAAGTAGCAAATATCTCAAGGGAGCAAATGTTTTGGCAATTGTTATTTCATTCGTGTGGTTGTCACAATTAGTGAAGCACATGTTTTAGTCTTAATTGTTTCTTCTAGGGGGAGCCATAAATAGGTGTAGCCAAGCAAATGAGCAAATTACACAACTCTTATGATGGATCTCATGGCCAATTAAATGTGCAGTACAAGAATTATTAAGACATAATTGTTCCACCATAGCCTTAAGTTCTAGGGTCCCCCATATATATCCCCCAATAGAGTAACTTCACGATTCGATCTCGGGTTTACTTGTCCTCCCAAGTCTCCCTCACTCCATTACCTTACCGGTGATCACCTTACATGCATTCCCCAACATATGCGTGCACTCATATATTGTACATTAAGACAATCATAAAAGATAACAAAACTTGTATGCAACCAATCAACGAACTATTTCACTAATGCCATGAACAAATCACTTCTCAAACATAGATGGAGAGACACAATAGATCAAGGGAAAAGTATATTGCATCATACATCATGTTTGCCAAGAGTTAACAGTGGAGAGATGAGATGATCTTGCTGTAGAAGTTGATGATGAACATGCCGGAGGGGGGTGGAGCCCTCCGGAGGTGGATTCCGGCGGCGTTTCCCCCCTCCGATCTTCTCCGGCGGCAGCCTTCTGTCTCTCTGTTTCTGGTTTTGTGTTTCTCCGCCGCCTCCTTGCGAAACTCCTCGGGGGCTCTTTATATAGGAGTTTTTAGGTCACGAGGAAGCTTCGGGAAGAAGGATCGACGCAAACGGAGCCACGAGGCCCAAAAGAGGTGGGCCCACGCGGCCAGGTACAGGGGCCGCGTGGGGGCACCCTCTTTTGGCCCTCCGGCCTCCGTTTGCTTGCTTACTTCGCTCCGAGGTCTTCCTCCTTCCAAAAAAAATGATCCCCGTAAATTTGCAGCTCATTATGACGTCGTTAAGGCCCTGAAATAAATAAGGAAAGAAATAGGGTTTTTCTGCCTGCGCAGGATTAATTCCATAAATAGGGGAAATCATTATTAATTACCAAAAGTCATTAAATAACAGTAATATACCCCTTATATGATGCAAATATGAATGGAATACAAGTGTTATAGTGCAAAGTTCATGTATGCATTTTACATGCATCACATACAAAGGTAATTTTGCAGGGTCCCTCATTCCCACCTGGCATGTCATAAGATCCTAGTCCTTTCCCTGTTCCAAATCCATGCCTTTTGAACACACCAAGTGATGAGCATATCTCTGCCAAGCCTTTCCAATTGTTCATGTTATCAGGCACTCCAAGAACTCTGACCCGGACTAAGTGTAGTTTCCCTTTTTTCATCCAGCAAACTCCACTCTGTATCCAGTCCCCAACAGATAGATATCCTTGAATTTCGTCAACTCCACCATTTTGCGTTTGTTTGGAAACCTCATAACAAACAGGTTCTCTTTCATCTTCTCTGCTCTCCATTGCTAATGCCAGTCAAACAATTTCAGTAAATCCCTTAACCAATAATTACTGCTAAAGGATTAGCATGTTCGGTTGTATTTTGCACTCTGAATCAATAAGCATCCCAGACCCGGAGCTGCATACCCAACAAACTTTACAACAGGTTTTGGTTGTTTCTTTTTTTTTTGCGGGGAAGGTTTTGGTTGTTTTGGCCAAGTGCAATTCTCAGTATATACTTAGTAGGTAAGAGCATCTCCACCGGGGGGTCGCAATAGGGCCACTAAAGCTCCATTACGGACCCGGACAGAAAAACAGGCCACACCGGGGGGTCGCAAAGGCCTTGTCCAGCCCAAAACCTATCTGGCACCGCCAACAGGGCCTCCAAAGTTGGGGGCTTCCTTCGCAGTGCCGGACACTGTCCAGCCCGAGCCTCCGACAGATATGGCCCGCCCGTCAGCCACACGAAACAACGCGTCGATACCTGACCGCACGCGACAGCGATGCAGACGCCTCTTCGTTTTAGTGCCGAGTCGTCGCATCGTTGCACGGGCCGTCAGGCGGCGCATCATTTCAGTGGCTAGGTGGAGGCGCAGTGAAGCATCGCCTCGATGCAGCGCCGCAGAGCCACGCGGCGGTATGCATGCCGTCTTGGCGTTAATGGCGACGACATCTCCACTCCTTCGACCGGCTTTAAAAAGCCACCACCGGCCCTCTCGTCTCACACACTCCACCACCGCCCTCTTCCTTTCCTTGCAGTCGCACAGCTACGATGCACCGCCGCATGCCAGGTTACCAGCTCACGGTGGAGGACCACGAGCGGCGCCGGCGCCTTGACACGATATTGTTGGTGCGCTGCCAACGCCGCAATGAGCTACGCCGGATCCGGCTAGGGCTGCGGCGCCGCAACCACCACGCCCTCCGCCTCCTCCACCCCCGCAGGCCGACGACCGTCGTCCCATGACGGTGGAGGAGGCGGAGCAGCTCGTGCACGACTACCTCCCTCTGCCCGCCGACCGTTACCTGCCGGACGACTGGCTGGTCAACCTGGACAACGTCCCGGTTGCGCCGCCCCTCACCGGTCAGGCGAGGCTGGACTACATCCGGGTGATGTGGGACTCGGACGCCGCCGACGCAGTGACGGACAAGGAGCGGAGCCATGTGCCTCCGTTCAACGCGTCGGCGGCGTACTGGGACGTCATCGCGCGATCCGAGCACGCCTGCCGCCTCCACAGCTTCGCCACCACCAGCCGCACTGACGACGAGCCGCCCGAGCCGGCTCCCGTGGAGTCGTTCGACGACGAGGAGGCACCGCCGCCTCCAAGCTGCGCCAGTCATTAATATCGATAATGGCCAGACTGAGGGTTTTCAGGATTCTAGGCACGTAGTGGTTTCTCCACAAGCCGCGTCGGTCATTAATATCGACGTAGCCGGAGATTTCAACCCTCTTTGCCTAGAGATGCATTGTGATGAGCAGCTCAGCCAGTAAGTGAGCAGTGGCTCGATCAGTGCACCGGGAAAGCCTCGGAGTCTGGTTTTACTCCATGGCAGGCAAGGCCGGTGAGCTTGTCGCCGGCCTCATCGTTCATGGGTTGACACATAGCGATCGTTGCCCGAAACGGCCACTTGACCAAGGGGTGATCCCAAAGCTCCTGCCCGGCAGGGGTTAGGGTTAGGGCTTCTGCCGTCACCGCTGTCACGGGCACGGGCCTGTACCTCGGCACGATCGCATGTATCCAATTTTATATTTGAAATTGTATCGAAGTTTGTATTTGAATCATATCAAATTGTACCGAAGTTTGTATTTGAATCCTATCAAATTGTATCGAAAATTTTATATTTAGGGAAATACTGTGTTCGGTGTCCGGCCGTTTAGGGGGTGCCGGTGTGGGAGGCGCAAAAAAAAACGCCGGACATGTGTCCGGCACCTCGCAAGTGGGCCTCCAAACGGGTGGTGCCGGACACAAATTAGGCAACCGGTGGAGATGCTCTAAGTTAATCTTATATCGTCCGACGGGTCAGGTTATCACGGAATTAATAACGGATTTGCTAATTCTCAGGCGCCTGATTTTTTCTTATGTCTCAGTCACCCACAAAAATGCATGAGTTGCACTTTTCTGGGAGAAATGTGCAATTGCACTTTTCTGACAGAAAAGTGCAATTCGTTCTAGTTGCACTTTTTTTGAACTGCAGTTGCACTTTTTCTGAGGTGATTTAGACTTAAGAAATTCTCAGGTGCCTGATTTTTTCTTATGTCTCAGTCACCCACAAAAATATGCATGAATTGCACTTTTCTGGGAGAAATGTGCAATTGCACTTTTCTGCCAGAAAAGTGCAACTCGTTCGAGTTGCACTGTTTTTTTTAACTATAGTTGCACTTTTTTAGGTAATTGAGACTTAAGAAATTCTCAGTCAACTGAGACATAGGCAAACCCAATTAATAAACTATGCGTAAACTCGATTCGTGTTGTCATGCGACGATTGAGAGTGCCTTGCGCTCCGACATGCATTCTCCGTCATACTCAACGGATACGACGATTCCGTTGACATCTTAATTAGTTGTGCGTTATATCCTGACTAGACAGCCGCAAAAGCTTTAAAAAGCCACACGGCGGTATGCATGCCGTCTTGGCGTTAATGGCGACGACATCTCCACTCCTTCGACCGGCTTTAAAAAGCCACCACCGGCCCTCTCGTCTCACACACTCCACCACCGCACTCTTCCTTTCCTTGCAGCCGCACAACTACGATTCACCGCCGCGTGCCAGGTTACCAGCCCATGGCGGAGGACCACGAGCGGCGCCAGTGCCTTGACGCGATATTGTTGGTGCGCTGCCAACGCCGCAACGAGCTACGCCGGATCCGGCTAGGGCTACGGCGCCGCAACCACCACCCCCTCCGCCTCCTCCACCCCCGCAGGCCGACGACCGTCGTCCCATGACGGTGGAGGAGGCGGAGCAGCTCGTGCACGACTACCTCCCTCTGCCCGCCGACCGTTACCTGCCGGACGACTGGCTGGTCAACCTGGACAACGTCCCGGTTGCGCCGCCCCTCACCGGTCAGGCGAGGCTGGACTACATCCGGGTGATGTGGGACTCGGACGCCGCCGACGCAGTGACGGACAAGGAGCGGAGCCATGTGCCTCCGTTCAACGCGTCGGCGGCGTACTGGGACGCCATCGTGCGATCCGAGCACGCCTGCCATCTCCACAGCTTCGCCACCACCAGCCGCACTGACGACGAGCCGCCCAAGCCGACTCCCATGGAGTCGTCCGACGAGGAGGAGGCACCACCGCCTCCAAGCTGCTCCAGTCATTAATATCGATAACGGCCAGACTGAGGGCTTTCAGGATTCTAGGCACGCAGTGGTTTCTCTACAAGCCGCGTCGGTCATTAATATCAACGTAGCCGAAGATTTCAACCCTCTTTGCCTAGAGATGCATTGTGATGAGCAGCTCAGCCGGTAAGTGAGCAGCTCAGTCTGGTTTTACTCCATGGCAGGCAACGCCGGTGAGCTTGTTGCTGGCCTCATCGTCCATGGGTTGACACATAGCGATCGTTGTCCGAAATGGCCACTTGACAAAGGGGTGATCCCAAAGCTCATGCCCGGCAGGAGTTAGGGTTAGGGCTTCTGCCATCACCGCCGTCACGGGCACGGGCCTGTACCTCGGCACGATCGCATGTATCCAATTTTATATTTGAAATTGTATCGAAGTTTGTATTTGAATCATATCAAATTGTATCGAAGTTTGTATTTGAATCCTATCAAATTGTATCGAAAATTTTATATTTCAGCGAAATACTATGTTCGGTGTCCGGCCGTTTAGAGGGTGCCGGTGTGGGAGGCGAAAAAAAAACGCCAGACATGTGTCCGGCACCCTACAATTGGGCCTCCAAACGGATGTTGCTGGGCACAATTTAGGAAACCGGTGGAGATGCTCTAAGTTAATCTTATATCGTCCGACGGGTCAGGTTATCACGGAATTAATAAACTATGCGTAAACTCGATTCGTGTTGTCATGCGACGATTGAGAGTGCCTTGCGCTCCGACATGCATTCTCCGTCATACTCAACGGATACGACGATTCCGTTGACATCTTAATTAGTTGGTGCGTTATATCCTGACTAGACAGCCGCAAAAGCTGAAGGTAGCCAGTCTTCTTCTTCTTCTTCTTTATGAGGAAAAAAAGGTACTCCATCTATCTGTCTGTTCAGTAGACTGATGGACCGATCGAGAGGCCAACAGAAAGGAAGCAGTCTCGTTTCGTTTTCGTGCGGTGCTTTAGCCTTAAGCACGATGAGTCAGGCTGATGGTAATGTGCAAATCACTAACTGATTAATTAGCACTATAGCGTGTACGTAGGTCCACGTGATAACGTAGTATGTTGTTGTACATACTGATACTGCTGTACTGGTACACCATACGTACGGAGCACCACTGGCTGTCACCAAAAGTGTACTACTCCCTCCGTTGCTTAATACATCTTCCACTGTTCCTTAATATAACATGTTTTGGCTATTTTATTATGGACTACATATGTAGTGAAAAGAGTGAATGTATGCACTAATAGCATCTAGATATATACGAATCTAGAAAAATGAGAAAAGATAAAACATCTTATATTAAGAAACAGAGGAAGTATAAGATATGCTTTACCTTTCCTCGCTTTTCTTCTAGATTCGTATGCATCTAGACACATTTTAGTGTACACACCCACTCATTTCACTCCGTATTAGGCTATAGTACAATAGCTAAAAAAATTATATTAAAGGATGAAGGGAGTAGTAATTGCCTTTTTTATTTATAGGACCTTTTTTATTTATAATATAGGACAGGTCGACTAGAGCCGAGGCAGATCGAGATCTAAGGTGTCAAGGTGGGATCCCGCCGGGATGTCACTTTTAGTGTATTTTGCCTTTTCTAGTTCAAATTTTTATGTCAAAATTTACACTAATAAAAACAAAATGCACTACAAGTAGAATTTAGATGGGATCCCACTTGACAGCCTATCGAGATCATATCCATGCATCTCATTCTCATCCAGCATGATCGATCCGGGCTGACTAGAGCCCAGGCAGATCGAGATCGGTGCACTGACTGTGACTGATCCTTGCTGCTGCTCGCTGACGGGGACGACGACGACGACCCAATTATGTACTCGTAATAATAAACATTATACTATCATCATCATCATCATCCTGTACGGTCACGGCGCACTGGGCTCTAAAATAAAATTAATATTGGCGCGGAGCTGGCGCGCAGCATGCATGAGCTCTCGCGCACGTGCCACGTTTTAGTACGCTAGCTGTGGTGTCGACCGGACTGACTAGAAGAGAGAGAGCATCTTTTTCATTTCCCTCCATGCATGCATCAGAATCAGCATCATCACTCTGTAAAGATGATCAAAAGCCCCACATAGGTGTGTGTCTGTTTGTTTCCATTAGGTGATGGTGGTGGATCCAACATCTCCAATCATGTGCTGCTGGCACGTTTTGTCACCTTGCAACTACGCACGTATAGGTGTCACCTCCTCCTCCTCTTGCCCATCACACCGGTACCAAGTAGGTGAGGAAGAATCGGGTACACGGTGCTCCGGTTCTTAAAAATGCGACTTGGAGCCCTCCATGCAGTTTTATTAGAAGAATTTTATGTGCGTACGCACGCTGGCACTCGAACTCAAGACCTCACGGGTAGGGAGGTATCAACACCTCCTAACCGTCCGGGCAATACCTCGGTTCACACGGTGCTCTACTTCTTTGTAACCTTGCAGAGCCCAGTTTCCTCTCCACACAAAATGTCCAAAAGATTACGTAGAATCGGAGTAACTAAGTTCTCCTGGTGTTGATGTATGTGGCCTACGGTCGAACGCACACCACCGTCACGTCTCTAATAAGAACTCCCTGCCAGGGTATCTTCAAACCCTCGATCCACATCCATAGTTGTCGGCCAACCCCCCTCGTGTGACCGTATAAAGATCTATGGGTTTTCGAGCCGAAACCGAGAACAAACCTTCGAAAGATGCATCTTCTACCACCGCCTCACCGACACGACCCATACGTAGAAACCTTATTTACATTCCCGTCCTTGTCTCGGAGAGGCGATACACAACCACACTCCTCGACGAGGCCAACGCGTGGCGCGATTTGAGCCACTTGTGCACGGCATGACAAACTTGTGCAGTATCTCACCCAATTTTCAGCTAGTGGTATGAATTTGTACCCACCTAATATTTTGTACTATATCTTGTGTTATTACCTTTTTTGTTGCCATTACTAGACGATTGAGCAATGAATTCTGCCCTCGAGCTCAAGGAAGAGTCATCATCGGACCGGCGAGGGCCGAGGAGGAAAATCCTGCACGGAACTCTCCTTCCTTCCTTCCTCTTTATAACCAACAACACACAAGTGTCATCGTCCCGTCCGAAAGCCAAAAACCGCAGTGAGAAAAGAAAAGAAAAGAAAAGCAGAGCCTACCCTCTTCTTCTCTCCTCTCTGTTCCTTCTCCCACCGCCGCCCATCCGTCCATCCCACCCCCAAATCCCCACCTCCACCTAACCTACTCCTCACCTCACCGCATCCCCACACCACGCGGCGCCGCAGCAGCGGGACACAGTGTTGGTGAGATCGCCGACGAACAACACACGTTGCACCACCACCGCGGGAGGGCGGGAGCATTCATTACCGTGCGTGCGTGTGCCGCCGCCGCATTCAGCCGAAACCCACCGAATCTCTCCTCTCCCGGGGAGCCGAGCCGCCGGTAGCGGCCAAAAACCCTCCTTTGTCGCTCCTGCCCACCCGCCCGCCCGCCGCCCAGAGCGCAGAGCTCGGCCGGGAACGGCCCCCCCACCTCACTGCCCCTGACCCTGCCCAGGCTGCCGTGGCAAGCCTCCAATGCCTTTTAAACCCACCCTCCTCCTCCAGACGCCCCCGATCCCCTCCCCCTCCTCCTCCTCCTCGTCCCGATGCCGCACCCTCTCCCGCTCGCGGAGGCCGCCGCCGCCGCCGCGCACGCGGCGCTGCTCGCCCTCGCGCTCCTCCTCCTGCTCCTCCGCGGCGCGCAAGCCCTCGCCTCCCGCTGCGCCAGCTGCCTCAAGCCGCCCCGCCGCAGCCGCGCCGGCGATGGGGCGGCATCTTCCTCCTCGCCATCCACCGCGGGCGCCTGGTACGGGGCCGCCCTCGCCTGCTGCGCCTACGCCCTGCTAGTGCAGGTCGCCGCGCTCGGCTACGAGGTCGCGTCCGCCGCCGCCGTCACGCCCGAGGCCGTGCTGCTCCCCGGCGTGCAGGCGCTGGCCTGGGCGGCGCTGCTGGCCCTGGCCCTGCGGGCGCGCGCCGGCGGCTGGGGCAGGTTCCCGGCGCTCGTCCGTGTCTGGTGGGTGCTCGCCTTCGCGCTCTCCCTCGCCGTCGCCTACGACGACTCCACGCGGCTCATGGACCACTCCGCCAACCCCGACTACGCGCACGTCGCCGCCAACTTCGCCGCGCTGCCGGCGCTCGGGTTCCTCTGCCTGGTCGGCCTGATGGGCTCCAGCGGGGTGGAGCTGGACTCCAGCGATGACGACAGCGCCGCCGTCCACGAGCCGCTGCTGCTCGCCGCGCAGCAGCGGAGGGACGCCGAGGAGGAGCCCGGATGCCTGCGGGTGACCCCCTACGGCGACGCCGGGATCCTCAGCCTCGCCACGCTCTCGTGGCTTAGCCCTTTGCTCTCGGTCGGGGCCAAGAGGCCGCTCGAGCTGGCCGACATACCCTTGCTGGCTCACAAGGATCGTTCCAAGTTTTGCTACAAGGCCATGAGCAGTCACTACGAGAGGCAGCGGGCCGAGTGCCCTGGCAAGGAGCCGTCGCTGGCGTGGGCGATACTCAGGTCGTTCTGGCGTGAGGCGGCGATCAACGGCTCTTTCGCCGCCGTGAACACCGTCGTGTCCTATGTCGGCCCCTACCTGATCAGCTACTTTGTGGACTACCTCAGTGGCAAGATTGCCTTCCCCCATGAAGGTTACATCCTCGCATCCGTATTTTTCGTATCGAAGTTGATTGAGACGCTCACTGCTCGGCAGTGGTACTTGGGTGTGGACGTCATGGGGATCCATGTCAAGTCCGGGCTGACCGCCATGGTGTACAGGAAGGGTCTCAGGCTGTCGAATGCCTCGAAGCAGAGCCATACGAGCGGTGAGATTGTGAATTATATGGCGGTTGATGTGCAGAGGGTGGGGGACTATGCATGGTACTTTCATGACATATGGATGCTTCCACTGCAGATCATCCTTGCTCTCGCCATCCTGTACAAGAATGTCGGGATCGCCACGGTCTCGACATTGGTAGCCACTGCGCTGTCGATCGCTGCCTCGGTTCCTGTGGCGAAGCTGCAGGAGCACTACCAAGATAAGCTAATGGCGGCAAAGGATGAGCGCATGCGCAAGACTTCAGAGTGCTTGAAGAGCATGAGAATTCTTAAGTTGCAGGCCTGGGAGGACCGGTACAGGCTGATGCTTGAAGAGATGAGAAGCGTGGAATGCAGGTGGCTCAAGTGGGCTCTGTACTCGCAGGCCGCAGTTACGTTCGTTTTCTGGAGTTCGCCAATCTTTGTCGCGGTCATAACTTTCGGTACCTGTATATTGCTTGGTGGCGAACTCACTGCCGGAGGTGTTCTTTCTGCATTAGCAACATTTAGGATCCTTCAGGAGCCTTTGAGGAATTTCCCGGATCTCATATCCATGATTGCTCAGACGAGGGTGTCTTTGGACCGGCTGTCCCACTTTCTACAGCAAGAAGAATTGCCAGATGATGCAACAATAAGTGTTCCGCATGGTAGTACGGACAAAGCGATTGATATTAAGGATGGCAGCTTCTCTTGGAACCCATCTTGTTCAACCCCTACGCTCTTTGATATACATCTTAGTGTGGTGAGAGGCATGAGAGTAGCAGTCTGTGGTGTGATTGGTTCTGGCAAATCAAGTCTGTTGTCCTGTATACTTGGGGAGATACCCAAACTGTGTGGTCAAGTAAGTGCATGCATAAAAAAAGGTTGATGCTAACTTAGATGGCAGTTTAATTACATTTTCCTTCTATTCCTTATTCAGGTCAGGGTCAGTGGTACAGCAGCATATGTTCCTCAGACTGCCTGGATACAGTCTGGAAATATTGAGGATAACGTTCTTTTCGGCACTCCTATGGATAGACCACGTTACAAGAGAGTTCTTGAGGCTTGCTCCCTGAAAAAAGATCTTCAGTTGCTCCAATACGGCGATCAGACCGTCATTGGTGACAGAGGCATTAATTTGAGTGGAGGTCAGAAACAGAGAGTGCAGCTTGCGAGAGCACTCTACCAAGATGCTGATATTTATTTGCTTGATGATCCATTCAGTGCCGTTGATGCTCATACTGGGAGTGATCTATTTAAGGTCTGTTCCGACGTCACCTCATTCTAGTTATTCCTAAATGTTCTTCTGTTTCGTAACATGCCAGCTTTTGTGTTGCAGGACTATATTTTGGGCGCACTAGCTAGCAAAACAGTAATGTATGTAACCCATCAAGTTGAGTTCCTACCAGCTGCTGACTTGATATTGGTAATATTTTATTCTCACAATCTAAATACATCATAGTGGCTTGTGCACATAGATATTCTGCTTCAAATTTCTAATAGCCTATCGAGTTGTTCAATGTGTCATGCTATTTATCCATATTTTCCTGTTGAGAGTAATACAACAGGTTCTGCATGAAAGCACATTATCTTCTATATAATAATACTTTCCCGTTAGACTTTTCATGGGATAATGGGCACTTAATCTCTCATTTCCGCTTTTGTCATGGTGCAGGTTCTTAAGGATGGTCACATCACCCAAGCTGGAAAATATGACGATCTTCTCCAAGCTGGAACTGATTTCAGTGCTCTGGTTTGTGCTCATAAGGAAGCTATCGAGACCATGGATTTTTCTGAAGAGTCTGATGGAGATGTCCCTCCTTCTGTTCCTAATAAAAGGTTGACACCCAGTGTTAGCAATATTGATAACCTCAAAAATAAAGTATCTGAAGATGGAAAGTCATCTAATGCACGTGGAATAAAGGACAAGAAAAAGAGTGCAGAGCGCAAGAAGAAGCGTACTGTTCAGGAGGAGGAGAGGGAGCGAGGAAGAGTTAGCTTAAATGTTTATATGTCATACATGGGGGAAGCCTACAAAGGTACACTGATACCACTCATTGTCTTGGCTCAAATCATGTTCCAAGTTCTTCAGATTGCCAGTAACTGGTGGATGGCATGGGCGAATCCACAAACAGAAGGAGATGCACCTAAGACGGATAGCGTGGTCCTTCTCGTTGTTTATATGTGCCTTGCTTTTGGAAGTTCGTTGTTTGTGTTCGTGAGAAGCCTTCTTGTAGCTACATTTGGCTTAGCGGCTGCTCAGAAGCTATTTATAAAAATGTTAAGGTGTGTGTTTCGAGCACCAATGTCATTCTTTGATACTACGCCATCTGGACGAATTCTGAATCGAGTAAGTTTAGATCATGCTCTTGCTCCTAATTTGTATTTGAGAATGTTGTGTGTGCCTTTTATAATTTGCACTTCCTCAATTTTCTCAATCATACTTCATATCAGGTTTCTGTAGACCAAAGTGTTGTGGACCTTGATATAGCATTCAGGCTAGGGGGATTTGCATCAACAACAATTCAACTCCTTGGAATCGTTGCTGTCATGAGCAAAGTCACATGGCAAGTTCTATTTCTTATAGTTCCCATGGCTATGGCATGCATGTGGATGCAGGTAAATTTCTAAACTTCCAGGTTTTCTGTAGTGCTGATAAAGTAGATAGCAAAGGTAGGTACCTCTGCACACATAATGCTGACTACCTCTAGTTAACATGCCACTTAACCAGAAAACTGATGCATATGTCCAGCATGAGAGTGTTGAAACTTGTGAATTAAGCTCATTCTCAAAGCATGAGGCCGATATGTTGATGATTTTGAGTACCAAAAGACTCTTAAAGATCTCATCACACAATAGATAATGGACGTCCTTGCTACATTCCTCAGAGTGGGGTTTTACTAATAAATACTATCAATTTGCAGAGATATTATATTGCTTCATCGAGGGAACTGACTAGGATCTTGAGCGTTCAAAAGTCTCCAGTGATACATTTGTTTAGTGAGTCAATTGCTGGTGCTGCTACCATTAGAGGGTTTGGTCAAGAGAAAAGATTCATGAAAAGAAATCTTTACCTCCTTGATTGTTTTTCTCGGCCTTTATTTTCCAGCCTTGCAGCCATTGAATGGCTCTGCCTGCGAATGGAATTGCTCTCGACTTTTGTGTTTGCTTTCTGCATGGCAATACTCGTGAGCTTTCCTCCTGGAACGATTGAACCAAGTATGTCTTATCTGCTCTCTCACATGCCATTCTATTTATTTTACGATCTTGCTTTACCCAATCATTCACTTGTTGGGTGCATTAGAAAAGCTGCACCTTTCTTTTCAACAATTAAATATGCTTCTGCATCTAAACAACCTTTCCAATTGATAGGTATGGCTGGGCTTGCTGTCACATATGGACTTAACTTAAATGCTCGGATGTCAAGGTGGATATTGAGCTTCTGTAAATTAGAGAACAGAATCATCTCTGTTGAGCGTATTTATCAGTACTGCAAGATTCCTAGTGAAGCACCACTGATTATTGAGAATTGCCGCCCCCCATCATCATGGCCTGAGAATGGAAACATTGAATTGATTGATCTGAAGGTAAACTTATAGTTCTTGGCCATTTATTTGTCACTTGATTCATTTGCTCTTTGTTATGTATAATGACCACTCATGTGTCATCTATTGTCTCTTCTCCTAAGCCGAAGAATATACTTCATTTTATTTATGGCTTCTGATTGTGCTTTTCCTAAATATATCACAGGTCCGCTACAAGGATGACCTTCCCTTTGTTCTACATGAAGTCAGTTGTATCTTTCCTGGAGGGAAAAAAATTGGGATTGTAGGCCGGACTGGAAGTGGTAAATCTACCCTTATCCAGGCTCTTTTCCGCCTGATTGAACCTACTGGAGGGAAAATTATCATCGACGACGTCGACGTTTCTGCAATTGGCCTTCATGATCTGCGGTCACGGTTGAGCATCATCCCTCAGGACCCTACGTTGTTTGAGGGTACTATCAGGATGAATCTTGACCCTCTTGAAGAGCGTCCTGATCACGAAATTTGGGAGGTATGCACTGGTCACTTCTATGCTATCCTGGTGTTAAATCTGTTATGATCCTTATGGAAGAGAACTTGTTTGTGTTCAGGCTCTAGAAAAATGCCAGCTAGGAGATGTCATTCGTTCGAAGGATGAAAAACTGGACAGTCCAGGTTTGTTTTAATTTTGAATAGACGAACAATTCTCCTGGGAGTAAGCATGACGCTTTCTGATGCAAAGATGTTTCCCGGGTGCCATTGCAGTACTGGAGAATGGGGATAACTGGAGTGTGGGTCAGCGCCAGCTTATTGCACTGGGCAGGGCGCTGCTTAAGCGGGCAAAGATCTTGGTGCTCGATGAGGCAACTGCATCAGTCGACACGGCTACGGACAATCTTATTCAAAAGATTATTCGCAGCGAATTCGAGGACTGCACCGTCTGTACCATTGCACACAGGATCCCGACGGTCATCGACAGTGACCTAGTCTTGGTGCTTAGCGACGGTACATGCTCCTTCACACAAAGCTTGGACCAACAGCGTTTACAGTGAATTTACCCTGTCTTGTTTATTTCAGGGAAAATCACAGAGTTCGACACGCCCCAGAGGCTTCTGGAGGACAAGTCCTCCATGTTCATGCAGCTAGTATCCGAATACTCCACCCGGTCGAGCTGTATATAGAGAGAGGCTTAGCTTAATCCCCCACTGAGAACAGAGGCTGGGAGGTAAGGTAGCCAAATCCACCAGCCTACTTACACCATAGAAGTAAGTAGCAAACCCATAGGGCGAGACAGGAAGAGAAGGGGAGAACCGAAGAAGAAAGCCGGGCGTTCCCCGACCTGAATAACCATGGATTCTAAACGAGGGAACACACAGGTGAATACCGCGGGAGGAGTTGGTGGACAGTTTAACTGAAGCTCTGATGCTTGTGATGTATGTATAACACTGTGTAGTGCTCCTCCCTTGCATAATGGGGAAAAAGGAAGCGGATAACATGATTAATAAAGGGGAAAATTTCGCTTTCCTGGCACTCAGATTGAAGTGCTTGATCCCTGTGCACGATTCTGTGTTACGATCTATGTATTCTGCTTGCGCAGCGCTGCCAGAACAAAGATAGAGACATGGTGTCATGGTCGGCACCCTTCAAGTATATTTGCTGTAATTCTCTTGCAAAGCATATCATACATATCGATCATCTCATCACATTACATAGTAACTGGGATGAAGAAGACACAACCTAGCACCGCTCGTCACCTTCCCAGTTATCCTTCTCCTTTGGTCCAGTCGGGCCTTCCTCCTCATACAGCTCCACCGGGAGGCTGTCGAATATTGCCTCCGCGGTGAACCGGAGGAAGAACGGCAGGAAGCTGAGCATTGTGTCCACCTCCGACCGCGAGTTGTACGTCACGGTTGGGCCCCACTCCCTCATGTACTGCAGCCAGCATGGCTCCACCACAGCATCGTCTCCGCCGAGGTACTCCGCAGAGATGATCTCATACCTCGTGCTTGAATCGACCGACAGATCGCTCCGCGCGACGTCATTTCTCATTCCGATGCCGAGCCTCTCGGATCCCTGGAGATAGCAGCCAGGGTGGGCGTAGCTTGCATGCCCGTTCCTCGATGAGTAGACGATCGCCTTGTTTCCCGAGATGAACTCCAAGTCGGAAGTGTCCACCCACCCACCCCCGCTGTGCTCCGAGAAGTAGATGGACGAGAGCTCTCCCGAGAAGTTACTTATGCGGAGGGTGAAATGCTCCCAGTCTCCAGTATGCCTACCGACCTTCTGTAGGGCAAAGCTTGCGAGTCCAACCTTTATTGTCGCTGGGCCGTTGAACGGGCAGAACACCCACATCGCGATGTCGGTGAAGGTCCCTCCGTGAGCCGGCTTAACATGAGTGTAGAGCTCGGCACTCTTCAGGTTACCAACTTTGACGAGCTCATTCCTATCATCATCAGGGAGATCAATCCAGTACTTGCCATCGTTCGTCCCACCGGCAGGCAGGTTTGAGCCACCACCAAGTATTGGTTCTCCCATTGCTTTACCATTCTTGTGCAGTGTAGCTCCACTCTCAAAGAACCACGAAACCGATGATGGCAAATATGTCTCTTGTGGGTGGAAGAAAACAGTTGGGCCATAGTGTCTGATTAGTGCATGAATCTGCTCCAGATTAGGCATGGATCTCAGATTCACGTCAAAGTTCTTCAAGCAGGGAATGGCTGATTCCTCGCTGTTAACAGAATCTGTTTCACAGAAGAATGTACCAACAGGTATACCTCGTCCTGCCACACCTCGGTCACAAGGCCTCGTCGTCCAAACTTGGCATGAATTTTTCATATTAAGGACTGACCGGAAGTTTTCACATGCATCCGTGAGGTCATCGCGTGGACATCGAACCGCCTCCAGTGATGGCTTCTTTAGTCCTCTAGTAACCACATAGCCGAGGGCTTTATAGCCCTCTGGCGGTGATGGCGACCAGATGCACCCACAATCACTATTGTCATCTTCATACATGCCAGCATCGGCCGAAACGAGGGTGTAATCCAATGGTTTCACAAGAGCGGGCATGCTATTGATCAATTCGCAGCTAGCCACTTCCCTTGCGACAAGGAGAAAACCCTGTAAAGGCCGGTCATTCTGCTGGGCGTAGTGCCCAAGGCAGTGGAAACCGTCAGGAACTTCTCTTGGCTCGTAGAATGTAGCTCCAGAGCAGCTCCATATGTCCCGGAATTCGGTAATACTTGCAACATCAAGCTCTCCTATGCAGATCACGCCCTTAGCAAAGTCTCCTCCTGCGAAGTAGTTGCTAGACAAAGTTACTACAAAGCTCGAGTATTCAGGAAAGAAAAATCTATTTGGCAAAACAATGAACAAGCAAATTCAGAAACAGGAGAGCGTTTTGCATCAAGAACACAGAGGACGTTGCAAACCCATCATAACATAAATACCGACTTTGGGTAGCCTGTTCAAAGTTAACCGCACAAATTGCGTCTTGCGAATAAATGAACTGCTTACATTTCTCAAACTACATGATCAGAAAATTCTTGCCCCTTAAGAGGATATGATTGATTGATTGCTACGTTCTAAAATGAGATGCCTTGGATGGAAGCAAGCAACACACATCGATGCCTGCTAAGCCACTTCCAAGGCAAGTACCAAGAGGGAGCAACTACGGCAGGATATATGTACACGCAAATTCCTAAACCAAGACCATAAGCAACAACGACATAAACATCTAAACAATCATGCTCATAGGACAAGATTGATCCCCTTCTGGGGAGATGGAAACAACAGTACTGTCAACACTGAACATAATCGGAAAGGAAAGTGGTGATCAACAAAATTAAGTTAATCATGAAACCACTTCAGGCTGAACTGATCCGTGGACCGGCTACGCAGAAACAAACGAACGGGAGCAGAGAAGGAAGTGCCTGACAAACCTTGCGGCCACGCGGGCAGGGGCGCCGGCAGACGGAACGGCTCCGGCAGCCGAGCGACGGCGTCGCCGCCGCCGCAGCAGGAGCTGCTGCACCCGCCCATCACCGGCCGACTGACTCCTGCCTTTCCCCTCGGACGGAACCAAGGTCGAAGCTCCCCTCGCCTCCTCCTCCTCCTGCTGCCACTATTAAAAGGTCAAGAAAGCCGGCGGCTGGATCCGCACGCACGAGCTCCGGTCAAACGGGAGCGGCTCGTCCAAGTCCATCGGCTGGGAGAACACGCCGGGCCGAGGGCGACAGAGATCCAAGCTCGGGACTGGGGCGGCTTTTGTTTGGGGGTGGGGAAAAGAAAAGGAAAGGCGGTCCCTTTCGGCGTCGGAAAATCGGAATATAATTTGTGGTTTGCCGTGTACGTACGTACGTGGTTTCGCGCCGTGCGATTCGGACTCGATTCGATAATTCTGCCAATCCTTCAGTTATTATGGTTAGGTAACGTCAACGTGACACGGACGAATGAAAAAGAAAAGATCCCCCCCCCCCCCCCCCCCTTACCTATCCTTTCCTCCCCTCTCCTTGTTTTTTCAGGCTATACGTATCTTCTTATTAATAAAAATCAAGTTACAAACCAAATAATATGACAGAACTTCTACAAAAAGAGCCCCAAGCCAAGAAGGAAAATTATAATCCAGACCGAAGAACTAACTTAAACGTGACATCTTGAAACAGATAACTGACTTCATGTTCAGAGCAGATGATCGTTACCATGCTGCAAACCCTCCCCAGGCGAAAAACATGCGTAAAAACTAAATAACATTCCTTTAGTATACAACTGCCACAACCAAAAATACATTTGTTTAGTACACTAATACAAATAAAGTAAAATAAAATCTGCGAGTATGGTAACCATGAGATTCGGCTGAACATCACCTGTCTTACACTTCAAAATACAGTATCGAAAATGTCACATTCTGAAAAGCACTGCAAACATCATTGCCACGGAACCAGGAGCTAATGATACCATTACTCTCGTGAACTCCGTTGATCCATCTGTCCGCAAGACTGAAGCCCTGGGCCTTGGCGGCAGAGAGGATAGAGTCCTCATCGACACGACGCTGGATGTAGCAGAGGATAAGGGCCCCCGGCTCCGAATCACCATTGCCCTTGCCAGAAATCAGTTCCCTAGCAGTCCTGAAGAGAGGTAGTATAGCATCAGGATTGTAGGTCACGTCAGTGCCTATTATACAATCGAAACCTTCACCATTGTTGCCGGAGAGCTCCTTGACTGCCTTCGTATCGTCTTCACTGCCCCAAAATAGCTTTCTGATCACAAGTCTGTTGAGAAATTCAGCCTCCAGATTAGAGCTAGTGTTCTGTCTGAGAAGATCGAGCGATTCTGCATCCCCATCGGTAGCTACAACAAGCTGAGCAAAACTGGCAGCAACCATTGAGCAGATGCCGGCTGAGCCACAGCCTATCTCCAGCACCCTTTTGCCAGCAACTATGGGAGGGTTCTCTGCTAGAAGACTGCACATGAACTGAGCTGATTCCCAGAGCATTAGGCCAGTTGATTTGCAGGTGTGCTGGTATTCTTTCGCGAGCACTTTTATTTTGAAGTCACGGCCCTTTGCTTTAATCCTAATGATTTGTGCCTACATGTATATAATAAAAAATGTTATGTTCAGTTTCACAAACATTAGCAGGGTTAGAAGTTTACAACAAACATAAAAGGGAAAACAAGCCAGAGATATGAAGCGAGAATACTCAAGTTAGCAGTACTACGATGTTGTGCTTGATCAGAATCTAACTGAAACCCAACTGTAAATACAGTGACTAAAGACAAACAGTGAACATCATGTTCATGAAAAAAAAAAGACCACAGACCTGAAGTTGCAACTAACAACTGCAGCTGACTGCATCTATTGCCAAGTGCCAACCATCGAGTTGCAAATTAAGGGTACAAATCAACAAGGATAACCGCCTGTGTTTGTTATTCTACACATGCTACGGATCTTAGTGTCTAAGTAAACAAAATTAAACATAGTGCCCTTGTTTTAGATGGGGCAGGGAACAAAGCCTGAGCTTTTTTGTTTTGTCACGTGCTTGTTATTAAGTGTCAACTAACGACTATCTAACTCAGTAAACTATCTTTCTTCCCTGGACAACAGCTTCATATGCACTCATTTTATCATAGATGTGTAACTTCAAATGTGCAATTAAGAACACCAATAATGTTACCTCATCCAGAAAGTGTGATGTTACAAACATATTGCTGAAATCCACAGAAAGGTCAATTTCTTCACTATCAGTCTTCTTCTGAGACGTATCAAGAGCTAGCTTGTCCTTCTTTCCTTCACAACTATGGCGGTCGTGTAGATTAATTGGACTTAAAGGACCTGCTGGATTGAGGGCAAAGGTAGCTTGGATCCAATTCCTAAGTAACACAAACAAATATTTAAACATTTCAAGCATTTGTAAAAGAAAATTGAAATAATCAGAGAAGATAAATATAAGGAATGTAACAGATATGTAACACGTTTTTAGGTCCTCATCGAACTCCATCGTTTCTTACAAAATCTTACAGAAGAAGTGTCATTGTTTAAAGTAATCATATAATTAACTATCTCTGCTTAGATCGATATGAATGATGCAATATACACAAGATATAATTTGGAATATATGGAAAAAAGGATCACCTGTTCATCACCAAGTCTAGTGAACGGTTCTCAACCTTTTTGTTGTGGACACAAATTTCCTCGAGTGTAAACCCACATTTTGAGAACAAATCCACCAGGTATTCATTCGAAAAGTAGTATGCACGCTGCATAGCACCCACATTTGGAGAATAAGTCAACCATGTATTCATTTTGAAAATATGGCTGGTGCATGGAATATATATTACTGTGAGCTTGTGACATTCTGTGAACCTCTATTGCAAAATATGTTTATCCGTAATCAACTCACCGTGCCATCACCTCTGACATAAAAGTTCTCACTTATTTGCTGGCCTTTGGACATAAGCCTTTCCTACACAAATTTACAAGATAATAAGACACCTACCTACATGCATAATAACTTCAGTCTCCTCACGAATTATACAAAAAAATATGGTCTTAAAGGTAACGAGTCTTGAAAAGACGCTACATGAGTACATTACTTATCCTAATATCCTATAGTATAAGTATCATGATTACTCAAGGGAAGACAAGGTAAACAGGCAAGTTGCATACTGGGTTACCTCAATGCGAAAAGAAAAGAGCAAGTGCGCATTCATAAATCGTAGCCAAAAAGCAGACACAAGGAGGCAATTTCTGTGTTTAAAACATGTTGCTAAAAAGAAAAGTCATAGCTTAGAATAACATCTAGCCAAAGAAAGGGGAGACTTGTTTTCCCTATCCAGTATATCAAAACATTTCTGAATGCATGACTCTATGAGCTAAGATAGAAACTTACATTGCCAAGAACAGAAAAACGAAAAGATCTGTAGAGGCCATAAAATGGCATGTCATAAATCTAGAAACTTTCTCAAAAAGCACATAAGAAATACGAACCTGAGCAAGGTCGCCGAATGCATAATCCCGAAAGAGCACACGGCCACCATGCTGACACATAATGCATGAGTCAGTTTCCTAGGTTATTACTCATAACATCTGAGAAATGAAAAACTGAAGGTCACGTAGTTGGAAGTAAAAGAAGTACTTACTTTGAGGATATTTCTAATGTTCTGCAGAACTAAAGGCATTTTATCTGGTGCAACTGCAGAGAGCATAAATATCTACTTAATATGTTAGTTGTACGCTCACAGGTCTGACAATAAATGTGAACAGACACTAAAATGTTTCTGGGAATAGACATGTCAATGTGTAGCCAGAGTATAACACGTTACCATTGTCACGATGTCAACAGAGGAAGGCTCCACACCCTCCGTCAGTTGTTCAGAGGTAATATCACATGCAAATGCATTAACCCGGTCAGGTCTGAAGTCCTTGTGTTTCTGCATGTATGATTCAAACAATTTCGACATCAATGTGATAAAACTGAGTGCATATATTGATGATTCAGCTATCACAGAGATAAACAGCTACCTTAACTAGGTCAACAGCTCGTGAAGAAAAATCACAGGCGTGAACAAATAAATCTGGATAAGTAGACAGCAGTGGAAATATTGTATTTCCAGCTCCACAGCCAACCTATATTGAAGTTTACACCAGTCATATTCATATTATGCAGGCAAGAACAAACAAGAAAGAAGCTAGATGCAAATATGAGGTCATCTGCACTGTACTATAGATTCAGATAAACAGTGTCCATACCTCCAAAACGACCATATTACCCCCATCTTGGGCTTGAAAGTATTTCCCCCATTCTTTATCCAAGTAGTGTCGATCCTTGAAGAACTATACAGATGGAAGGGCACAAATCAAATGCACGCCAAACTGAAGGTAGAGACATTTGACACTATCACAATTACTCGAAACAGAAGTTCACAATAAATGGAAGCCACACGTTGGATCAAGGGCCAAGAAAATCGCTGGATCATGAGATGTAATATTCAGCAAGGGCTATGACAAGATTTGTTTTTTTACAACAGAGGTGTACACCATAGCAATCAACAAGCAGGAGGGAGTTAGTTTCAACAAGGACGGCATTTTGCGTACAGGGAAAGCAAACTTATGCACCTAACCGGCAGTTAGTAAGGAATCACTCTGTGCAATGATATGGAGCTTTGCATTATTAGTGTGCCACACTCCAGTTCGTATCATCGTCTGTCAACTGTGTGCACTATCTGCTTGCACATCCTGACTCGTGTACATCCTGACTCGAGTAACCAAACACCACCGTTGCAGCACGGCTACCAAATTTAACACTACTCGCAACCAGGAAAGCTACATCGAGAGAAGTGGCCGGGTAAAAGGGGGAGGGGCGGAGCTAGAATCGTAACCTTGTCCTCGTGGCGCTTGTAGAAGATGTCCCAGTACCTCCGCGCGTCCCGCTCGTACTTCTCTGCGTCGACAAAAGAAAACCAAGCTATGGAAATCAACGGCGAGACATCACGGTAAAGGGGGATGGGTAGTCTGAGCTCGCTCGAATCCAACCTTTCCAGAACGGAGTGACGGGCCTCCCGGAAGAGTTGGGAGTGGTGGAGATCTTCGCGGTGCCCTGCTGCTGCTCGGCGGCGGCCATGGTGGGGTCGAGCTCGGGCGTGAGCTTCGAATCGGCCGGAGGCTGCGACGGCGCGTGCCGGGGACGAGGGTTTCGCGTGGGTCGGGCCGAAATAAATGACGCTGGCGGCCTAAGTGGGCCGGCAGTTGCGTCAAGCCCGTAATTTTCGAGAAGCCCGTAATTTTCGAGAAGCCCGTAATTTTCGAGCTGCTGCTGCTGGTGGCGTCTCCGGCCGCGGCGGCCACGTGGACTGCATTGGGCAGGGAGATATCGTACAGGGAGAGGAGCGAGGAGGAGACGCGGCTGATGTTCGGGGATTGGAAGGCCAAGTACGGGAAGAACTACAGCTCCGTCGGCGAGGAGGAGCTCCGGTACGCCATCTTCAAGAACGTGGTCCGTAGCGTCGACCAGCACGACGCCGCCGCCGACGCCGGGCTCCACGTAGCCCGCCTAGGCCTCAACGGACTCACCGACCGCACCGCACCGTTAGTTATAGTTCGCCTTATGCATCGCTGTTTTTGTTCTACACATGCTGTTGATTGCTTTGCATAAGGCGAACTGCCACTGGATTGCGAGCAAGTAATTAACGAAAATGTATGGACGCCTTACGACAAGATATGTGCTGCCTATAAATTGGAACCCTGCCCAAAACATATAGGAAATCTATAACTAACTAGCCGTGTGGAGGGCAGGGCTAGCTTACGGGCGCGGGACGGCTCCCTCAGTTTTCGACGGCCGCAGGTGCGCGCATGTGGGCCTTCCGACAGCGACGTGAGGAGGAAGAAGACCGCCGCGCCCCCGCCGCCAACGCCGGCTGAACCGCCTGCCTCCGCCGCCCCGCCCTGCTCGAATCCCCTCCTCCGCCGGTCCGCCGCCGCCCCCGACCATCCCTCTAAACCACCCCCTTCTCCGACGCCGGCGACCCGCACCCCCGCACCCCCAAGTTAAGGTTTGTGGCTCGCGCCTCCGCCAACCGCGGCTCTGGCGGCTCCGGCTCGCACCTTCGATCAGTTAGGGATAGGGACAGAGAAGAAAACGTGAGGAAGGAGATGAGAAAGGAGAACATGGGCGGGACCCACCCACGCGCCGCGTTGACGCAGACCGCGCGAGCGCTCGCGCGCGCGTGGATAAGCAGTTTCACCGTGTGGAGTACACAAACATACATGTATGGATTAGCAATTCATTCTTATTACTACTCTATGGTAGTTTCTGTTTTTTTGACAGCACTACTCTATGGTAGCTGGGACACCTTCAATTCTTGCGTGATTATTTAACTTGTTGCGTCACTTGCATAATTGAGTAATTCTGTTGCCAACAGTTCGATTTATTTTTTATTGGTTCATTACATTTTTTTGAATATATTCTCCTTTTTTTTTACTTGTTGCTAGTTTCATGGCCGCAAGATAAAGTCGGGAGGTAGCACTATCGTTAACAGTGTTGCTTATGCAATAAATTTGAGAAGAAAACGTATGCAAAGATTGTTGGCCATTTGTGTTGGTCTATGATATATTGCATGTCGAAGCTCAGACTACTCAGTATGAACGGACATACTTTTGCCGTAGCATTACGACCGCAAGTAAATATGCAGAATGGAAGTTGACTGAAAACAACGCATCATTTGGTTGTCTTCCTTTTCCGCTCTCAGTCTTAGCAACTAAGAAATGCAAATAAGAAACAGAAACGCAAAGCTTTGCGAGGTATGTGCGGAGATATATCTACTTTCAGTCAGCTTCCAAGATTTCTTGGCAATATTTTTCTTAGGTAGTATATATAGTTTAACTTTGATTTTTCATATATTGTAAAATATATCTTGAGAAACATAGCGTTTACATACGACAGTGGACATTTGATATGACAAACATGAACATTTGATCTTCCCCTGAGCCTAGGTTCATGATATTTTCACCTGATATTCCCTAGCTTTTCCATCGTTTTACCTTTCATTCTCATCAGTTATTATTCCGAAATATTTGTCAAAACAAGTTATAAATACGACATGTGCCAGAACAGGAGAGGTCAAAGATACACATGCTTGTAACTACAAGTCAAACAACGAGGACTTCCACTCAACATATATCAACAGATAATGCACCGAATCGGAACTACTACAACTGTTCTACAATATAAGCCCTTTTAGCAAGGTTTATATTATGGAACGGAGGAAGTACACATCAACATATCGGAACAAAAGCATCAACGGCTTATGTGGTTCAGTTAGGGATGTAAGTAGTGCATAAACGGCGCAGACCGTTTAGTCAGCTACATAGCCCATAGGTCACTTTTCCAGAAAAAGGATTTTTTTTGACTTGTTAGACCAATAAATGGGGCATAAATATGGGTATTAAACGGCACCATTTAACATCCCTGGGTTCAGTCAAGCGGACTTTCTTTGTAGAGGTTTTCTGGTCACATGTTCTAACTGTTATGAAGAAGCTCCAACCAGATTTTTGCCCCAAAAGAAATAACTACCCATGACTATGTCAGTCTTCTTCATACCTTCACTTAATTCTGACTTTTGTTTACTTGTGCCTCACCAACACATATTCTAAATACACAATCTGATTGTGGCTGCAATGTAATTTGTCAAAACCTACATATGCATTCATTATAAAACAAATTGTTACCGCTCAACTAGCCAAATACCTTTGGGATGCTTCAACAGTTTTTTTTTTTTTTTTTTTTGCATTTCTTGAGTTGTTTAAATTGTGTGTCTAGTAGATCTGAACTTTATGCAAATTAAATAATAATAATCTAAAATTGTACAAGTAACCAAAATATAACGACACATATGTGTACTACATAAGATATATGGTAATTGTGGTTATTAATCTTGGCAACTTAAGAGGCGATTTCATGGTGAACGGACATCCACCAACTCAGATATGTACAAGAACAAGGATGGAGACAAAACGAGCAAAAATTGTCCTAAACAAACATAAATCATCATTACCCTGAAATTTGTGATAAATATTTAACCTAGAAATAGTCTGGTGTAGTTGCTACAAGAATTACATGTGTTTATGGATCATAAAGCTCTTGTGGCGCCATTTTGTCCCGGAGGACTGACTTGACAGTTAACTTTTTCATTTGCATATTTTTACTGCTTTCCACATGGAGTATCTTGCTTTTTTTAGTTGTGAAATTAATCAGAAAATATTGCTACTGCTACATGCATTCCCTCCAAGATGTCTAACATCTAAAATAGACAATCACAGGTGAACTATTACTTGCATTTAACTGAAATACAAATTTCTAAAGAGTTGCTTAAAGTTCACATGTGAACTATTACTTGCAGCCCAGCAAGAAAGTAAGTTCAGTGTGAACTGAAAATACTGAATCGCACATAAGATCAGGCAACATCCAGCTCCTCAACTGTTTGGTGCATTTTGAGTGACTTCCAGCTCCTCAACTGTTTGTTCATGCAACATCTCATTAAGATCAGGCAATGCAGATTTCTTTGCTCTATGTTGCTCATCACCAAATAGTAGGTAGTGTGCTGATCATACTCCAATGTTGTAAGTATTGCTCTTATTTCTTGTTGGTGCAGGCTGCATTGTTGAGCTTGAATCTTCTCGTGCTTTTCTTTTCTTACCTTCTCTTCTAGCTACGCCTTGCTTTGCTGGTGCTCTGCTCTGCGCTGGCTCAGTTGATGTTGCTCCATCTGGTTCCTTATTTTTACTTTTCCCTCTGCTTCTGCCTCTGCCTCCACCTCTTCCTCTTCCTATTGTCTGGGAAGTTGTCACTCTAGGAGCAGGAATTGAGTCCCTTGCAGCTACCACAAATGAAGTTTCATCAAGGAAAGGTTCTTCACATCTTGGTAGTGGAATATGTGCCTTGTCCTGCATTTTCAAATATACCAAGAGTCGGGAAAAAATAAGGAAAAAATATACCAATAGTCAGGAAAAATTAAGGGAAAAATATGTAGCAATGCATTTGCCTCCTGAGCCATAATGTAAACCATGCTATCCACTTGTTGGGTTGGATCAAATGTGGGGTTTGGATTTCTGGGAATGATATGCTCCAATATTGATGGATCATCTGCATCCTCAGCCTCTTCTTCTTCCATAACCACATTATTCCCCACTTCTTCCATATACTTGGCATGACCTTTCTTATTGTGGTTAGCTTTTCCACAAGTTGAGCAGTGCATGATCAGGCCAGCTCTAGTAACATATTTTACACCTTTCTTCTCTTTTTCCTTAGGGGTTTTCCTTCTATTCTTTTTGGACATGCCCATTACCTTGGTGTACAAAGGTGGGTGCACAAACACACCATTCATTTTCTCCAAATGTACCATAGATCTGAGAGGCACCATGTTGTATGCATATGCTATTCTGTATGTGTCAATGCTATAGCAGCTGTGCACCATCTTGTCTCGATCAATTCTCTCATTTCTACAACATACTATTGCATGATGGCAAGGAATGCATGACAACTGCCACCTCTTGCAATCACAGCTTCTGCCAACCATGTCAACATTATAGATTCTTTCATATTCCCCTGATGTGACATGGAACAAACCATTACCAGCATACACCATAGTGCAGTTAGCTGCAAATTCTATCAGTTTCTCTACCTTCTTCTTGATTTTAGGACAAATAGCTCCAGGCCAGCTGTCACTCTCTTTCTGTTTTGTCACAATTATGTGCATCATCTTGTAGAAAACATTCTCAAGCATGGATAACATAGGCATTTCTCTAGCCTCTAGAATGTAGCTGCACAAGTAAATACAAAGCAGAGGTTGGAATATTGGTTTCTGACAGTTAGTATATCAAAAGGTAGATACAAAACAGAGGTGCAGGTGACAATTACCTGTTAAAAACTTTAGAATGGTTGTTTAACAACATGTCGCATTTAAAAAATTCATTGAAAAAGGCCTTCACTCATGTGTTTGGTTGCAGTTCTTCAACCCACTCCCATGCAGATTCACTGTCTGTTTTTAGCTTGTCCATGTTTCTAGTCCAGGTTGGTAGATTGGTGGATCTTGCAATGGCCCACAAATCGTTTTTCAATGTCTCCCCTTTGTGGAATTTATGAAAATTTTGGTACAGATGCCTAACACAGTGTCTGTGCTTTGCATCAGAGAAAACTTTCTTCACTGCATTTATAAGTCCATGCAAACATTCAGTGATTTTTCCTTCAATTTTGGTGCAGCAAAAAATCAAATGAAAAATATAAGTGTACTATGTGCACATGTCAGAGTGTTCAGTAATTTTTCCCTGAATTTTGGTGCAACAAAAAAAATCAAATAACAAATACAAGTGTATTAAGTGCACATGTTAGAATGTTCATTGATTTTTCCCTGAATTTTGGTGCAGCAAAAAAATCAAATAAAGATTACAAGTGTATTAGGTGCACATGTCAGAATGTTCATTGATTTTTCCCTGAATTTTGGTGCAGAAAAAAATCAAATAAAAAATACAAGTGTATTAAATGCACATGTCAGAATGTTCATTGATTTTTCCCTGAATTTTGGTGCAGCAAAAAATCAAATACAAAATACAAGTGTATTAAGTGCACATGTCAGAATGTTCATTGATTTTTCCCTGAATTTTCGTGCAGCAAAAATCAGATAAAAAAATACAAGTACCTTTTGCTTGTCACTCATTATGGTGAAGGGAGAAGTATTTGTAATATTTAGATCATCTCGTAGTGTGGTCAAAAACAACTCCCATGAGCTGGTGCACTCTACCTCAACCAGTCCCATAGCAATTGGGAAGATGCAATCGTTGGGATCAATGCCAACTGTTGTAAGCAATTGCCCTTTGTATCTTGTCTTTATGTGACATCCGTCAATGCAAATGAAAGGTCTGCATCCTTTTAGAAACCACCTCTTGCAAGCATCATAGGACCAGTACAAGGTTGCTAGATGTTCCTTTGGAAGCAGATCAGTCTGCTCTTTTATTCTATTGGTGCTTAGGAAAAATGTGGAGCCATGATTAAATTTTCTCAACTCTTGCCCATAATCCCACAACAGCTTTGAAACAGCATGGTTGCCCCCATATGTTGTTTTGGTAATTAATGACAATCTCTATGGAATAATGTGTGCTTTGAGTTATATTTGTAGTGTTGGTCCATAAGAAATGTTTGAACTCCATATGTTGGAGTCAAGGCTAAAAGAAGAAGATTATATGTTGATCAAGGCTAAGTGCAAGTTGATCAACATACAAGATAAGGGCATGTGAAGATATGCGAAAGAGTGTCTCTCCCATATTAGTGTATGGGGGAGCAATATGCGAGTCCTCACCGAGCGGAGCACAATCAAGAAAGGTGATCCACGTGAGAGTAGATCAAGATCGTCATCATCTAGCTCAAGTGGAATGCGCAAGGAAAAGGTATGATCTTCATAGGGTTTCTATTTTGCCGGTCTCGCGGTGTAGTTGGGAGACCGGGTTTTAGGATAGGTAACCGTACTATCAAGAGGGGCTCTCAAGTGAGCTTTAGCGTATCGGTCATAGAGAGCTCAAACCTTTGCATCCTTGGCATCATCTTTATTGGTTCCTATTTGTATCTTATCGTAGTGTGGTATTGGTGCTTGTCGTGTTTTTCATGACAAGGCCAAGATCACCGAAAACGGTTTTCATATGTGTCTCCTATTGAGTTTTCGGTGTCGGAGATTTTGCCGGTCCATCTATGCGGAAGGTTTCACTCTTCCATTTATTAGCAAAATCTCCCTTGCTTGGTTTCAATATTTTCACTTGTTATTGGGTAGCATTTGTCGTCCTCTTTCCAACAAAATTGGTTTCATGTCATTCGGACTTCATTTGCAAAAGATATGGTTTTCCGGTTTTCAATAGAAAGGTTTTACCTTTCATCTTTTGGTTTTACCATATCCTATTGAACAATGATGTTTCTCTGCATAATATTGTAGAGCTCGTTGTGACGATTCCAACGAGTCCAAGATTATCGGAAATGGAGTTCGTATGTGAAAGTTATTGCGTTTTCGGTTTCGAACGTTTTTAGACAGAAAATTAGAAGGCAACGCAGCAGGCTGGCCGGCCCCCTGGCCGGCCCAGGCCGGTCTCCAGGCCGGGCGGCTCTGGGGGTGGCCGGCCCTGGCCGGGCACCAGGCCGGGCGGCTCTGGGGGGTGGCCGGCCTCCCAGCCGGCCCAGGCCGATCCACAGGCCGGCTGCCCTGTTTGCCCTGCGTGAAGATCTGTGGCCGGCCCCCCGGCCGGCCTAGGCCGGCCACCAGGCCGGGCACCCTGCACACTGAAAAAGCTTCCCAACGGCCATATTTTTGGCCTCCTATTTAAGGGGTTTCTTCCCCAAATAAACCCTAACCTTTTGCCAACTTCTTGAGCTATTTCTCCCCTCCATTGTTGACCCTCTTGAGCTTGGTTATCTCTCAATCCCTCCAATAGTTCTTGCTAGTTTTTGAGGGAAAAGAGAGAGGAGGTCTAGATCCACGTTTCCACCGATTGATTTCTCCTCTAAGTGAGGGGAACACTTTGGATCTAGATCTTTGGAGTTTCTCCTTTGTTCTTCCTCTCAAATCCCTCCCAAGCATTAGTTGCTTTGGTTGGATTCGGGATGGAAGAACTTGACCACTTAGTGTGTTCTTGCCATTGCATCGGTTGCATCGGTTTGAGTCCTCTACGGGGATTCGTTGAGTGAAGTTGAGAAGCTTGTTACTCTTGGGTGCTTGGGTGCCCTAGAGCTTGTTCCTCTAGGGCACGTTAGACGGTTGTTGTTTTCTCGGAGTCTTGGTGGCTCACGGGATTTGTTGAGAGCCTCCAATTAGGTTGTGGAGTGAGGCTCAACCTTGTTCGTCTCGGAGCTTTGGTAGCTACGAAGACATTGCCGGGAGCCACCAATTGAGTTGTGGTGTGTGCCCCGGCCTTGGGCATCGAGTCTTGGCGGCTCGGTGCATTTGGTGAAGACCCTCCAACTTGTGGAGTGAGCTTCATCCTTGTAAAGGTTCTAGTTGTCAACCTCAACGACAACATAGTGACAAGTGCCTCGCCACATCGGTGGTAAGACACAACAGAGATACGGTGTGCCATATCAAGGCTACTCGGTGTTTCACTTTGGTGAACACCGCGCCGCTCCAACGGAGACTAGCTTCCATTGGGAAGTGAACTTCGGGATAAATCATCGTCTCCAAGTGCCTCGGTATTTCTATATCCGAGTTTCTTACTTATGCTATTTACTTTGTGATAGCCATAGAGGTTGAAGTTATATATCTTGCTATCACCTAGTTGATTATATTGCTTAGCATAAGTTGTTGGTGCACATAGGTAAACCTAGCTAGTTTAGGTTTTGGCTTGATAAATTAAACATTAGTTTTATTCCGCATTTATTCAAGCCTTAACCGTAATAATTTTAAATCGCCTATTCACCCCCCCCCCCCTCTAGGCGACATCTGTGTCCTTTCAAGCTTGAATTGCTCTGCCTCATCACCGTGTATAGCATTCAATGCTGCCTTCCTAGCTCTTCCCAACTTAAATCTGTTTGGGCACATGTTGAATTTCCTTTGCACTTTAGCAGCAAATGTTTGCAAGGACATCTTCTGGTTATCTATGAACTCTTCTATAAAATATTTAGTCAGAAAAGGAGCTGTCAACACCTTGAGCTCCCAAGCTCTCTCACAAGTGTGTGTATCAACATATTTCCTCACAATAATTGCTTCTGTCCTGGTATTCTTTGAGACTTTTAACATCCAAGGGCAACCTTCTTGGCAGATAGCAGCTACCCTGCTAGCTTCATTCCTGGGCTTGTTCACCTTTACTCTGTTGTTGATACTACATGCTGTTAAAGCATCTCTGAACTCTTTCATGCAAGAGAAAGCCATGCCTACTTTGAAGTCTGGATTTTCCATTTCCACCTCTGGATTGAAGACTTTGAATTTGTATTTCAACTCCATGTGTTGCTCCTTTGTCAAGTTCAAATCCTCATGCTCAAGACCTGCATCATCTTCCTCTTCAGATATCTCCACCTGCTCATTATTATCACCAACATCCTTGTCAACATTTTGCTTCAAAGATATCATCATCCCCATCTTCTGCATCATAGTCACTGTCATAAAATTCAGAGTCAGTTTCCCCATCTGAAACTGCCACAAAATCTTCACTATCTTTCTCTGATGAACAAATTCTTGCATTGCCTGCTCTGCTTGAATTTGCTACTTTCTTGGGGCTAATAACAGATGGCAGTGCTAGCCCCCCATTTACTAGTACATCATCCCTCAACCCTTTCACAAAGTTTGTGTGGTCAACCAATATGCTCAAGATTTTGTGCTCCTGAGCTGCTTGTGTCATTGCAACTATAACAGCATCTCCACTGATCCAAACCATTCCATCGACAATAATTTTCCAGGAGGACACCAGTAAACATGTGTTCTTTTAGTGCCCTCATGTCCTAACTGTTTAATGAAATCTTCAATGCACATTAGGGAGAAATATTCAGTACTGCAGTTGTCAAAGAAATCGACAGTCCCATCTATGTATGATATGTTCTCGTGCAGGCCACACAAAAATCCATTGTGCTCCATTTGAAGTGTGAACTTATCAGGATCATCTGCTCCACAACATAGCACAGTAGACAAATTACAAAGTTGACAGATTTATACATTGTACTAACACAATAATCAAGCCAAGTACTGAAACAGAACATGTTCAGTAAAAATGAACACTTTCAGGCTTAATTTACACTGAAACAGGGCATCTCCAAATTCCTTAATTTCTTCATCTAACAGTTGCATTACCGCCTAAACATGAAGTAATCAATGATCAAAACCGAACACATGCCCTAGCAGAGTCCAATCAACAAAAAATTTGATGTCCTGCGGCATGGAAGCAGGGCAGATAGCCGGTGCGATGGAACCACACATGGACCTTCCCACACGAGCCCTAATCGCATTGATTTCGCATCTCCTTGCAGTACGAGCCCTAATCGCATCGATTTCGCCGCACGCCTCTGCTCACAAAAACCCTACGACGTAAACCCCGAACCGCACGCCGCAGGCCATGGAAACAGACATGCGGAGGAGAAGAAGTGACCAACAACGCGAGGGAGGAGGTCACTAACTGTAGTGTGGAGGGGATTCGTTCCATCTGCGGAGGTGCGGATCATCCACCATCGCCGAGCTCTGCGGAGGTGCGGAGCGCTCGAGGTAACTGCAAGAACAGACGAGGAAAGAAATGAGGGAAAGCGTAAATTGCATTGGGGTGGACTTAATTGTAAATACGGAAAACAACGGTGTCGTTTTTGTAAAACGTACGCTGCCTGGCCGAAGAGCTTTTAAGCAAAATCATCGCTCCAACGTGGCAACACGTGTCGGTTTCAAATTGTTTCGGACTATTTTGTATGAAATTGCAGCTTCCTAATTGACGTGGGGTTACCACGTCAAATCCCTCGGATGGCATCCTCGTGTTCGTGAAGAAGGGGGAGGAAGGATGTGGTGCTTGTGAATCCGTCGGCTGACAAGAGGAATTACCCAGGTTCAGGCCCCCGAAGGTCAAAGCCCTACTCCTGCTTGTCTGGTATTGATGAGATCGATTACAATGGCGAGATCAAGGGTGTTGAACTCACTAGGGTTTCTAGGGTATCCGATTGCGTACCTAGGTCGGCGGCCCTCCCAGCCCTTTTATAGTGGGGCTGGGTCCCGGGTCCGTACCGACTTAGGTTTACATGTTGGGCCCTATGACCTAATAGTCCGTCAGGCTTTCCATCCGGGGCCTCTTTCTGGGCTTCGCACCCAGTGGGCTGCAGTCTTTACCGCACCGGGGTGGTCCACGGTGGTACACCCGATCGGTGTCCCCACGTCAGTAGCCCCCGAGGACCTGGTAAACTCAGAGAGTCTGGCAGGGACTCCCCCGCTGCGCTTCATCCTGGTGCGAGTCTGCACTCTTCACGCCTTAGCGTGTGCCTTGCGATTAGGGCTCTTTGTGGTGGATTTCACATAGTACGCCTGGTACACTTCGACAAGGTCGGGACCAGTTAAGTGCTCTTGGGCACAAACATTACTAGTGTACATCAAACTCGAGTCCCCAGGCTCGAGCTTGGAGGCGCCCCTCGACTCCCACCGCCCGGGGATTTTACAGAGTCGAGATCGGCCTAAAGGGTTACCCAACGCGTCCGTCGGGATTTCATCGCAGCTGTTCGTGCGGTAACCAGTGCAAGCTTCCACGGCTGTTGCCAGTGGGCCTGGCCCTACACGACGGATCGGTGGGTCTTACCTTTGTACCTTGGGGTACAGCATCCGAGGGTCAGCTGTGTTTGACTCAACTCAGGTACGATGCTCGGGTTAGACGGAGTCGATAACCAATCGAGTGCGCGATCTAGCGCCGTTGCGGGAGTCGCTTCCCCTTTTCTTGGCAGTCGGGGATGTCACCCGTCCGCTTTTTCAGCCGAAGAATACGGGAGTCGGTACGCTCCCGATGGGAGTTAGCAGGTTATGACCTGCTCGTATTATTGTCCTGCGGGCAGTCGATAAGGGCCTCGACTGCTCTTGTTCTGACGCCTGCCACGTTCGAACTGACATGACGCGCATGCGTCACGCCAGCAGAGCATCCTGCCACTCGGTCTGCCAGAAGTGACCGCACGACGGGTCGTGTCAGTTTGACCGATAATGGGCGCGAGATTTTTGGCACGCCATGATGACGACCTCCTTGGTTCCCGTGCGTAGTGGGCGACGCGGTCGGCGACGGTTGCCCTCCGTGGCCGCCACGTGGTCCGTTGGATGTGCGCCGTTTCTCCCGAGGAATGGATGGACGGTGTGGATTCCATCGTCTTCGTTGTTAAATAAGGGATACTTGGCGATGGGAAGAGCACGCCTCCATTCCCATCGCTTAGCCAGAGCTCTTCTTGCATCCTCCGCCGGCCACAATGAAGAAAGCCGCCGCCGCCGATAAGAAGAGCGCGAGCGCCGCCACTAACATCAGCACCGCCGGGCCTTTGAAGAAGATCCCTGGCGGCTGGCAGCGCTCCAGCGTCACGGAGCGCACGCTGACCACTCTCCGCCGCGATGGCTTCCTGCCGGCGCAGGAGAAGATGCCCACGCGCGCGCCCGGCGACGAGGTGGAGCCCCGCCCCGAGGCGAACGAGCGCGTGTGCTTCGTGGACTTCGTGCAGAGGGGGTTCGCCCTCCCTGTGCATGAATTCCTTCGTGGGCTGATGTACACCTACGGCATCCAGCTCCATGATTTCACGCCAAACTCCATTCTCCATATTGCTTGCTTCATCATCCTTTGCGAGTGCTTCCTTGGGTTGCGCCCGCATTGGGGGCTGTGGCAACGCATATTCAACGTCAAGCGCAACTCCGGCGCGAATGGCGTATATCTCGTTGGCGGGTTCGGGATCCAGACCCGCGCGGACGTCGAGTACTTCGACCTTAAGCAGCTCGACTCCGCGCAGAACTGGCGCAAGAAGTGGTTCTACGTCTCCGACGTCCGCATCGGCGGGCAGCAGTACGGGCTGCCTCCCTACCGCGCCGGGGCCGTCGTGAAGAGGAAGCGCTCGTGGGTGCACCGGCCCGACACCCGAGAGTATAGCGAGTCCACGCCACTCCTCTCTCGGGTGTCAGATCTGCTCAAGACCGCCGGCAAGGAGGTAAGTGGCGTTCACCTCATTGCCACATTTATCAGGAGGCGGGTGCATCCCATCCAGGCTCGGGTGCACCCGCTCTTCGAGTACGACGGGGCTGCCGACGCGACTCGAGTGTCGTCGGAGGAGTTGCCGGCGGATGAGGTCGAGGCACGCGTGTGCCAGATAACCGTCCTCAAGGCTGGCGAGGGCGGCAGTCTCGAGCCGCCAGTCCAGCCCTTCAGCAGCGACAATCCTGCTCCCCAGGTCAGTGCTTCCTTTTCTTGTCGCTATTGTGCCTCGTGCCTTGGACGAGTTCTTCTCCGTTTCTGATTTTGTCTCGTGTGTTAACGAGCTTTATACTACTTTCTCGTTTGAAGGATTTCGCGAACTTCTTTAGTTATCCTCATCTTCCGGAGGGAACTTCCCCTCTTCCCGACCTTCAGGAAGATCCTGACGACCGGGATATATCCGTCGCGTCCGCTCACTCGACGGAAGACGCGGCAGAAGATGACGGCGACGACGACGTGCCCCTGAACCAGCGCAAGCGAGGCCGCTACACTGCTGCCAAAGGCGTGGTGAAGTCGACCCTGGCCGCTGCTGTCATGGAGGGATCAAGCACGTCGCAGCCCCCGACTCGTTCGGTCGAGGAAGCCGCTCGGGCTAGTGATCCTATGGCGCCACCGTCGAAGAGGTCTCGCCCGTCGTTGGACTTTTTCGACCCGGCGAACCTTATGGAGATCAGCTCGTAAGACTCGTCTCTTTATTTATCTGCAACCTGTCTCTTGTCTTCGACTTGCCTTTATGATCTTTGATTTTAGGGGCTCCGACGGTGCGGAGGGATCGCCTGCTCGTGCTGCTCCGTCGCCCGACGAAGCTGATAGCTCGGAGACGCGTCGTAGGAAAACGGCTGCTCCTCCTACCCCGCCAGGTCCAGCTGCTGCCTCGGTCGCGACGCCCTTCATGCCTGGTGACACCCTTGTCACCGTCGCGTCATCTCCTCCTCCATCGTCACTTGAACACGTAAGTGTCTATGCCTTTAATTCTTGTTTTCTATCGGGTGCGCGACAGCGCTCCCGATGGGAGTAGCCCCCGAGTCTGCGGCCAACATGGAACAGTTGGTCGTAGACTCAGAACTTTCTTCTTCTGTCCACCTTGTCTCTCTGCTGTGGTGTCATCGGGTGCGCGACAGCGCTCCCGATGGGAGTAGCCCCCGAGTCTGCGGTCGACTGATTTCGGTCGTTCGTAGACTCAAATGCCGTTTCTTTTCTGAACTTTCCCTGTTTGCCTTGTCAATTTCAGCCCGTGACGCGCGAGCTGATGGGCTATGGCCGTCGCTTTGCTGCCTTGGAGGCTGAGAAGGCTCGACTCGAGCAGGAGTTCGCCAAACTCCAAGGTCTGTATCTGTTCGTCCGTTCTCCTTTTGCTGGTCTTCTGCACTTTGTTCTTGAAAGTCCTTGTTCCTTGCAGAGCTGCTGACGGAGTCCCGTGAAAAGGAGAAGGAGTCTTCGCAGCAAGCGGCTACCCTTAAGCAGGAGCTGGAAGCTGCTGCCTCGTCTAAAGAGGCAGCCGAAAAGCTTAAGGAACAGCTTGATGCTGCCGTCGCCGCTAAGGAGACAGCCGACGCTGATGGGAAGCTGCTTGCACAGCGGCTGTCGTCCGTTGAGACCTCCCTCCTAGGTAAGTAGCTGTGCCCTTCGTCTTTCTGGATTTCACTCTGCTCTTTCAATGCTTTACTTTGTTCCATTGTGTAGGACACTCCGGAGCCGCACCGAGCTCCAGCGCTCCTCCTGCCGATGGTGACCTTGTTGGTGCCGTCGCCGCCGTAGAGGGTGCGAGCCGTCGAGCGGGCGACCTTCTTACGAAGGCAGCCAGCGTTCTGTCCCGTCTCCACACTCGCCTATTCCCCGAGGGGCAAACGCCTGCCACCCTCGAAGAACTTGCGGATGCCGTTGGTGACGGTGCGCTCGACTCCTTCCAGCGCGAGCACACGGTACGTGGCTCGCAGACCACCCTGCTTATGCTTCTTGGGCATGGGTTCGAGGGCGACTTCGACAAGGCGCTGTCCGGGCTTCCTCGCGGGTCTGATGGCAGGCCTGTCCCCCTTGGTGACTTCGCCGGACGCTCCCGCGAGCTGGCCCTTAAGCTGGCTGACACGCTGGAGAAGACGGCGGCGAAGCGTGCGGAGAAGGCGAAGAAGTCCGCGAGCCAACCCTAGATAGTTTTTATGTTCTTTGTACTTTGTAGTTGCGGCGAGCTAGCTCGCCTTTTTGCTGTAACGACCGCCTGGCGTGAATATAACTTTATTCCACTCTATGTGATTTCCTTAAGCCCCCGAGTCTTGTGTCGATCTTCGACTCATAGCGTTTGACAACTTGCTTCAGGTTACGCCGCCGATTGCTTCCTCTTCAACTCACGCCACGCCGAACCCTCCAGCCAGCGCGGCTACTGGTTCTTTATCTTGGTCCCAAGGGAATGACGCTTATCGATTGACCATGCTGCGCGACCGCTGCGTTCGTCTTGAGCAGGAGCTTAAGACAACGCAGGGTGCCTTGGCGGTGCTGAAGTCGAAGCAGCCTCGCCCTGCTAAACGGGAGGCGTTTCTGCTAGAGGAGCTGGAGAAAGCCAATACAGAATTACTTTGTAAGTGCCACGAGCCCCCGAGTGTCTTGTGTTGCATCACTTCTTCTTCGTCCATTGACTGTATCCTTGCTTGTTCCTCAGGTGTTCGACAGGACGCCCAAGCTGAGGCCTCCCGTGTGTCCAACCGCCTTCGCCATATTGCCGAGTTTGTTGGACGTGACACTACGTCCTTTTGGTCGGACCCAGCTCGCGGCCGAGTGCTGGCTCTGTTGCAGGACCGGGTGAGCCAAGTGACCTCCTTTGCCGGGGCATGCCGGTCTGCGTTGGCTCTTGTCTATAAGTCTTTGTTCCCGATGGATCCGCAGCCGCAGGGCCTGAGTGCTCTCATGGCGCGATTCCGCAACGGCGAGGCTGCACAAGAGTTTATCCGCTCCCAACTTGTGAGCGGCGCGGTGTATGCTCTGGCGTTTGTTCGCCGGCGTCATCCGTACCTTGTCCTAACGGGGATAGAAGATGTCCCCCTCAGGGAAGATGGGCAGCCAACACCGATGGACCACCACTACCGCGCCGTGGAGGACGTAGCCATCAGGTTGATCGGGAAGCTAGAGCATGACACCGAGGTCTCCGCAGATTATGATATGTTGCGGGTGCCCAAGGGCGAACCCGTAGATTAGGGCCTTGTAAAGACTTTGTATAGATACTTCAACCTTAAAGTAGCTGCTTTTGCAAAGCTTCTCTGTTCGTGTTATGCGCTGCTTGCAGCCTTTATGTTTGTTTTGGCTCGAACAGCGCCGCTCCCGAGTATCGGGTGCCGCCGCCGGAGCTTTATGCTTGTTCGGCTCAAACGGCGCAGCCCCCGAGTATCGATTGCTGTCGTCGGAGCATGATGTTTGTTTTGGCTCAAACGGCGCAGCCCCCGAGTATCGAGTGGTGTCGCCGGAGCATGATGTTTGTTTTGGCTCAAACGGCGCAGCCCCCGAGTATCGAGTGCTGTCGCCGGAGCTTGTTATTGGGTCGCGTTTGGGCGGCGTAGCCCCCGAGTGTCGGGTGCCATTACCGAGGCCCTGCGCGATTGTTATGCCCTATCGGGTGATTGTCTTCGTGTGCTATGTGCTTGCTCAAAAAAAAAATAGAGGAACATTGGACTTTATTGCTGGGGAGAATGTCCCGACTGCTTACAGGTGCGGCTCTTTCAGCCTTTGCTTATGCCTACTTTACGCGTAGAAGCGTCGTAGTTGAGCCGCGTTCCATGGGTTGCGGATGAGTTCGCCGGTTTGCGGGTTCTTCAGTCGGTAGGCGCCTCCGTCGATGACCTCGGCGATGATGTAGGGACCCTCCGATGGAGAGGCAAGCTTGTGCACCGTCTTCTGCTTGAGCCTGAGTACCAGGTCTCCTTCGACGAAGGCTCTTGTGCGCAGCCGCCTACTGTGGTAGTTGCGGAGGTTCTGCTGGTAGATTGCTGTGCGGGAGAGTGCGACATCCCGTGCTTCGTCCAGAAGGTCGACGTCGTCCTCGAGTGCCTTCTGGGCCTCCCCCTCGTCGTACCCCACAATACGGGGTGCGCCGAAGCGGATATCATGTGGCGGGACCGCCTCCTCTCCGTACACCATGAAGAATGGTGTGTATTGAGTTGACCTGTTGGGTGTAGTGCGGAGGCTCCATAATACAGAGGGTAGCTCGTCCACCCAAGCTCCGGCCGCGCGCCGTAGTGGCACCAGGAGTCTCTTCTTGAGTCCTCCACACACGAGCCCGTTTGCCTTCTCGACCTGGCCATTAGACTGTGGGTGCGCGACGGAGGCGTAGTTAAGCTTGATACCTTGCTTTTGGCAGAACTCCTGAAATTCCTCGGCTGTGAAGTTTGTCCCGTTGTCGGTGATGATGCTGTGAGGCACCCCGAAGCGGAACATGATAGATCTGATGAAGTTGACAGCTGAGGTAGCTACGCAGTTGGTGATTGGCACGACCTCAATCCACTTGGTGAATTTGTCGACTACGACCAGCAGATGTGTGTGTCCTCCTCATGATGACTTGCGCAGTGGCCCGACCATATCGAGTCCCCACTGGGCGAAAGGCCATGCTAGGGGAATCGTCTTAAACTCGGACGCCGGGGCGTGAGGTTTAGTTGCAAACTTCTGGCAGCCGATGCATCGCTTAACGATGTCTTCGGCTTCTTGCAGTGCTGTAGGCCAGTAGAACCCAGCCCGCAAGGCCTTGGCGACTAAGGCCCTGCTACTGGCGTGATGTCCGCAGGTGCCAGCATGTATCTCCAGGAGCATGGCTCTACCGTCTTCTGTTGCTATGCACCGTTGAAGGATGCCTGATATGCTGCGCTTGTAGAGCTCGCCGTTGATGATGGTGAATGCTTTGGTCCTCTGGAAGCTCCTGTCGGAGCATGTATGCCAGAAAAGGCTTCGTTCAGAAGGGCTCGACGAGGAACACCTCGATTGCAGGCTCCCCTATCTTGGTGTCGCCGACGTCTGCACCTGCGGTTCCTGTGGTTGGTGTAGGGGAACCGCGGGCTGCGTCAGCTTGATTGACCTCTTGTGTATTTTCTCTAGGAACACACCAGGTGGGATTTTGAGTTTCTGGGACCCGATATTGGCGAGTGTGTCCACCTCTTCGTTGCTTGCTCGCCCGACGTGGCGGAGCTCGCAGCCGTCGAAGTTGCCTTCCATGACATTGTACAGCTCTCTGTATGCTATCATGTTTTTCTGGGTAGCATCACATTCCTTCATGGTTTGCTGGACCACCAGATTGGATTCGCCGTATATCATGAGGCGGTCTGCACCGCACTCTTTCGCCATCCTCATCCCATGGATTAAAGCTTCATACTCAGCTTCATTATTGGACGGCTTCTTGCACTCCATCTGCAGCACATAGCGCAGCTTGTCGCCTTTGGGGGAGATCAAAATTACTCCTGCGCCTGCTCCCTCGTGCCTCTTGGACCCATCGAAGTACATGGTCCAGGAGCTCGAGGTATCGGGTATCGAGGGCAGCTGCATCTCCATCCACTCCGTAGTGAAGTCCGGGAGGACCTGTGCCTTGATGGCTTTCGGAGACTTATATTGTAGGTCCAAGGGACCCAGATCGATGCTCCACTTTGCAACTCTCCCTGTCGCCTTGGGGTTGTTTAGTATGTCACGTAAGGGAGCATAGCTCACCACCGTGATGGGGTGCTCTTGAAAGTAATGAGTCACCTTGCGGGAGGACATAAACACTCCGTACGCCAGCTTCTGGTATTGTGGGTACCTTTCCTTCGACTGAGATAGCACCTCGCTGAGGTAGTAGACTGGCCTCTGTACTCCATGGGCCTTTCCTTCTTCAGCTCGCTCCACCACGAGTACTGTGCTGACCACCCTATTTGTGGCCGCCACATACAGATACAGTGGTTCTCCCTCGAGTGGTGCCACCAGGACCGGTGGCGTCGTCAGGGTGCGCTTGAGGTCTTCAAAGGCTGCTTGTGCTTCCTCTGTCCACTCGAAGCGGTCCGTCTTCTTCATCAGCTGGTAGAATGGCAGCGCCTTTTCGCCGAGCCGACTGATGAATCGGCTGAGGGCTGCTACACGTCCGGAGAGCTGCTGCACGTCCCTGAGTTTGGAGGGTACGGGCATCTTCAGCAGTGCTTGTAGCTTCTCCGGGTTTGCTTCGATGCCTCGTGCGGACACGAGGTAGCCTAGTAGCTGTCCGGCTGGAACGCCGAACACGCACTTGGTAGGGTTGAGCTTGATGGAGTACTTCTTCAACGCCGCGAATGTCTCGCGGAGGTCGTCGAGTAGCGTTTCCTCCTTCTTCGTCTTGATGACGATGTCGTCGACATAGACCTGGACATTGCGTCCGATCTGCTTATTGAGGCAGTTCTGCATCATACGCTGGTACGTGGCACCCGCGTTCTTCAGCCCGAAGGGCATCGTAGTATAACAGAATACACCAAAGGGGGTGATGAATGCTGTTTTCTCTTCGTCTTCTTTCTTCATTCTGATCTGGTTGTAGCCCGAATAGGCATCCAGAAAGCAAAGCTTCGCGCAACCTGCGGTAGAGTCGACAATCTGGTCGATTCGAGGTAGGGGGAAGTGATCCTTGGGACAACACTTGTTTAATGAAGTGAAGTCGACACACATGCGTAGTATGTCCGTGTTCTTCTTTGGCACCAGGACTGGGTTGGCTACCCAGTCTGACTTCTTGATCTCACGGATGAAGTTGGCCGCCAGGAGGCGGTCGATTTCCTGCCCGATGGCAAGACGCTTCGGCTCGGCGAAGCGGCGCATCCCTTGCTTGACGGGTCTAGCGTTGGGTAGAATCTGGAGGGCATGCTCGGCGAATTCCCTGGGTATGCCTGGCATGTCCGCTGGACACCAGGCGAAGATTTCCCAGTTCTCACGCAGGAACTCGACGAGCGCGCTTTCCTATGCAGGGGATAGGCTCGTCGACACAAGGACCGTCTTCTTCGGGTCCGTCGGGTGCACCTGGTGCTCCCTTGTATCATTCGTCGCGCTGAAGGCTGAGCCCGGCGCGGATTGTTTGCCCTCGGGGAAGAGGGTGCGGTCGTTGGTAAGAGCGAGCTCCCGAAGCTGCTCCTGTGCTCCGAACGACTCGGAGATCTTGCTGAACTTGCGATCGCATTCATCTGACCGCTCGAAGTCGCCATCGACGGTGATGGTTCCGTATGGTCCTGGCATCTTGAGCTTCAGATAAGCATAGTGTGGCACCGCCATGAACCGTGCGAAGGCTGGTCTCCCAAGGATGATGTGGTACTGCGACTTCCAGTCCACTACCTCGAACTCGATCTTCTCCCTCCTGAAGTTAGCCGGGTCTCCGAATATCACATCGAGTGAGATCGTTCCTAGGGGGTACACTGGCCTCCCTGGTACTATGCCGTGGAAGGTGTTGACGGAGGGTGCCAGGTTGGACGTTATTATGTTCATGCCACGGAGAGTGTCGGCAAATATGATGTTTATGCCACTTCCACCATCCATGAACACTCGACTCATTGTGAAGCCGCCAACCTGGGCTTCCAAGACCAGGGCTGAGTGGCCTGGCCTCGGGACTCGGGGCGGATGATCCTCCCTTGTGAATGCTATGCTGGCTTCCGACCAGTCGAGATACTACGGCACTGCCGGTGGCGATCTGACGGCGAGGTGGACCTGCCGCGTTATCAGCTTCTGGTCCCTGTTGGAGGGACGGCCCTTCTGGATCATGTACATGCGACCGACGGGCCTTGGGTAAGCGTCTCCCTCAGACCTATCCTCGTTGACTCGCGGCTGATATTGCACCGCACCCGCCATGCGGCCCGGGAGCGATGGCGGCGGCTGTGGCGCACCTATTGCCAGCGCCCCAGGGACCGTCTGGGCTTGCTGTTGCTGCCTCTGCTCCAGTAGTCGCCTGTAATCCTCGTAGAGCTGATGGAACTTGTCGCAGTCTTGGAGTGCATGCTTGGAGGTGAGGTTACCGTTGTCATCTCTGTACATATGGATGCGGCACGCATCCTGGAGCGTAGCCGGAGGCCGTGTAGACTTTCGTCCGCGCGACTCGCGTGGTCGCCATTCACGCTTGATCTCCTTTCCTTTATGACCAGCTATTCGACTGTCGCGATCGCCGCGACTGTCGTCATGGTCTCGTTGCTCGCGACTTGCAGGGAATCCTGCAGCCACGAGTTCTGTGCCCTCGTTGTTATCATACACACGGGACTTCCTCTTGCGGCGTCGGTCGCTGCCTCGGCGACTCCATGGCTCAGAGTCGCCATCGCCGCCTGGTGTGCCGGCGCGCTCGTGGCGCACCGCATCTTCTCTGTCGGCCCAGTCACTCGCCACCTGCATGAGGTGGCCAATGGTCTTCGGCTTGACTCGCCCAAAGTGCTCCCTGAGCTCTACGCGATACACTCCTCGAGTGAATGCGTATATGGCATTGTCGTCCGAGATCTTCTCCGCGCTGTTGCGGAGCAGGGTCCATCTCTGGATGTACCCGCGCAGCGTTTCGTCGGCGCGCTGCTTGCATGCCCGCAGCTCCTCATATGAAGCGGGTCGCTGGTAAGTGCCTGCGAAGTTGTTGATGAAGTCCTCGCTGAAGTCCTCCCAGCATGTGTAAGACCCTCTCGGTAGGCCCTTGAGCCACGCTCGAGCCGATCCCGAGAGCATCAGCTGTAGGTACTGCATGGCAGTAGAAGTCGTTCCCCGTTGGCATTTAACTGCCGTCAGGTAATCCTCCAACCAAGCAGATGGTTCTTGCAGCCCATCATACTTGGGAGTCTCCGAGGTCAACCTGAATCCTTTCGGCATTCTGGTCTCCCGAATCAGTCGGCTGAAACACAGTGCTCCGCATGGCTCGGGGTCGTCCCCGGATGTGGAGCTGTCGCTCTCCTCTCTGGCTTGTCGCCTGCTGCGACTTCTCGTCACCTTATTGTGCGTGATGGCGTTACGCGCGTCTTCTCCTTGCGCCAGCTGGTACCGTTCTTCTCGACCGAGACCCCCACGGTGCCTCCTTTCGCGGGTGTCGCGGTTGTTATGCTCCGCAATCGCGCCTCGCTCGTGAGCGCCGCGGGTGACTCGGTTTTCCCGATCGCGGGCGGGGGGATCAACCACCGTGCGATTTCCTTCCTTCAGGCCGCGGGTTGAGCGGCTGGCGGCTGCCCGCTTCGTTGCCGGCTGCTACAGCTGCAGCCGGTTGTGGAGGCGCTAGGACTGCCCCCATTGCTCCGATGTTCTTGATCTGCTGGCGATGCGCCGCTGCCAGCGGGTCTCCCTCCGGCGGCTGAGTGGCCTGAAGGTAAGTCGCCACCGACATGAGGGCACCGGAGACAGTTTTAGGGACTGGGACTCCCTGGTCATCCACGGACATAAATGACGCCTCTAGATTGCGGGCGACATTGTTCCGATCTGCTTCCGGCATGCGCAGGAAACGAGATCCTCCCGGAGGTGGCTGAGAGCCTCGAGTGTGCCCAGATGATTGGATAGACAACTCGGCCCGTCTTCTGCTCGACTCGCTGGCTTGCCTTCGCCGCTCCAGGAGTGCCTGCTTTGCGGACTCCAGCTTGATGTTCTCCTGCCACAGCAGGTACGCGTAGCACGCCAGGTCGTCGTCGTTGGAGTCCGGCTCTGGTCTCCCTTGGGCCATGGCCCTGATAGCCTTCTCACCCATCTCCCTACTGATATGGAGCTGGGTGCGCCCGTTCTGCAGAGTCACCACATATGGGTAATTCTGCTCATGGTTCCCGTTGGGCGGAGGGTCCGCGTTGTTGTTTGCGGGGTTTGACCCGTTCGCGGCTGCTCGCGCCGCCGCCTCTTCTGCGCCTCTCCTTGCGCCGGCGGAGGCTGTCTCGCTTTCGTCTCCCCCGGCTACGACCGCCATGAACACCTCGACGGGAGGAGGACACGGCGTCAGGTTGTTGGAGTCGTCGCTGGGGGCGGACTCGGAGTAAGCCGAGGCTCCGTTGACGGAGTACGCGGGGCTTGAAGGAGTGGACGCCACAACCGACTCCGCGATCGAGCGCGCGAAGTCGATACTTTTCGATGTAGATCGCGATGCCGCAGTCGAAGACGACGCGGGTTTTTCCACGCATTGCGCGTGGATTGGCGGAACGTCCGCCGACGCAGCCGAAGGTGCTGCGACTCCCGCCGATGAAGTCGATGAAGCGGCAGGTTCCTCCAGCGTAGCCGAAGGTGCATCTGTGAGGCGAAGCGTGCCCCACTTGTTGACGTAGTAGCGCAGCGAGCCAAAGCTCACTTCCATGCCAGATTGCAGGTCGTCGAAGGTCGATTGAACGACCGGTGAGTGAGGGTTGAAACCCAAAGAGCCGAAGAAGATCGGCTGTTGCAGAGTCGGCGAGTCGCCGATGGTCGCTGATGAGGCCGCCGAATCCGTAGATCCAGCACCCGTCTTTCCCACAGACGGCGCCAATTGACGTGGGGTTACCACGTCAAATCCCTCGGATGGCATCCTCGGGTTCGTGAAGAAGGGGGAGGAAGGATGTGGTGCTGGTGAATCCGTCGGCTGACAAGAGGAATTACCCAGGTTCAGGCCCCCGAAGGTCAAAGCCCTACTCCTGCTTGTCTGGTATTGATGAGATCGATTACAATGGCGAGCTCAAGGGTGTTGAACTCGCTAGGGTTTCTAGGGTATCCGATTGCGTACCTAGGTCGGCGGCCCTCCCAGCCCTTTTATAGTGGGGCTGGGTCCCGGGTCCGTACCGACTTAGGTTTACATGTTGGGCCCTATGACCTAATAGTCCGTCAGGCTTTCCATCCGGGGCCTCTTTCTGGGCTTCGCACCCAGTGGGCTGCAGTCTTTACCGCACCAGGGTGGTCCACGGTGGTACACCCGATCGGTGTCCCCACGTCACTAATTAGGTTTTGTACCGCGGTAACACATTTTGCAACTTTTTGTATGAAAGTGCACCGGCTGGACAACTATTTGTACTACCGGTGCAATTACCTCTCCTATAAAAGTGCCATGGAACTCTACAAGACGTGAAGAACCATTAAAATCAATTCCTCACGCTAGCATCTCGCAGTCAAGCTCGGGCGCGAGGAGCAGGGGATGAATGCGGATGACGCCAAGCTTCTCTATGCAGCAACGGCCAGGAGGAGCGGCAGCACGCATGGATCACTCGTGCAGAAGAATTGAGGGCGGCGTACGTGCAACAGAAGTGGTCAGGCTCTCAAGTTTGTCGTCTACGCCGTCTTGCACGCTCAACATTTACTACCACACCACGGGAGGATACGCTCCTACCTCGTCTTCCTCCTCTGTCTCTACCCGTGCGCTGGGCTGCTCTGCTCTGCTGTGCGCAATTAATCAGAGCGCTCCGCTCCGAGGAGGAGCTAGTGACGAATGGCCGTGCCAATTTACTCCCTCCGGTATGCGTCCCGTGTGCCGGCCGTCGATCCTCACGAGACCTCCCTCCCCGTCTCAAATTCGCCTCCCGCTCCCCTCCCCCTCGCTGCTCGCTTCATATACAATTCCGGTTCCAGCCGCCATTGCAAACCACAGCAAGCAATCACCTCAATTGCTTTACGTAGGTTAGAGATCAAGATTCAGGGAACCAGCTAGCTAGCTATGGGTTTCCTCGACCTGTTCGCCGGCCACATGCTCTTCTTCCTCCTCCTGTCGACGTTGCTGCTGTTTCCGGTTCTTGGCGCTGCAGCAGAGCAGCCGGCTCTGCAGAGCTACATTGTGCAGCTGCATCCGCGCGGCGGCGAGGCGCCCGCCACCACCGACCACGATGACTGGCACCTCTCTTTCCTCAACAAATCCGTGCATTGTTCTTCCGAGGAGCAGCAGCAGCGGCCGGCGTCGCGGCTTCTCTACTCCTACCACACCGTCTTCGACGGCTTTGCGGCGCGGCTCACGGCCGGCGAGGCGGCGGCGCTGCGCGCGTTGCCGGGCGTCGCGTCGGTGCGGGAGGACCGCCGCGTGGAGCTGCACACCACCTACTCGTACCGGTTCCTGGGGCTCAGCGTGTGCCCGACCGGGGCGTGGGCGCGCGCGGGGTACGGCCGCGGCGCGGTCATCGGGGTGCTCGACACCGGCGTGTGGCCCGAGAGCCCCAGCTTCGACGACCGCGGGATGCCGCCGGTGCCTGACAGGTGGCGGGGCGCGTGCGAGGCCGGGGAGCGGTTCAACGCGTCCAGCTGCAACCGGAAGCTCGTCGGCGCGCGGTTCTACTCCAAGGGCCACCGCGCCAACTACCCGACGGACCCGTCCGACGCGGCGGCATCGGTGAAGGAGTACGCGTCGCCACGGGACGCGCATGGGCACGGCACGCACACGGCATCGACGGCCGCGGGGGCCGCCGTGGCTGGGGCCAGTGTCCTCGGTGCCGGAGCAGGGGAAGCGCGCGGCGTGGCTCCCGGCGCGCACGTCGCGGCGTACAAGGTGTGCTGGTTCAACGGCTGCTTCAGCTCTGACATCCTCGCCGGGATGGACGACGCGGTGCGGGACGGCGTCGATGTGCTGTCGCTCTCCCTCGGCGGCTTCCCCATCCCGCTTTTCGAGGACAGCATCGCCATCGGCAGCTTCCGCGCCACGGCTCGCGGCGTGTCCGTCGTGTGCGCCGCCGGGAACAACGGGCCGGAGCCGAGCTCCGTGGCCAACGAGGCTCCCTGGGTGCTCACCGTCGGTGCCGCCACGCTGGACCGCCGCTTCCCGGCCTACGTCCGTCTCGGCAACGGCCGGGTCCTTTACGGCGAGTCCATGTACCCGGGGAAAGTCGATTTGAAAAATGGCGGGAAGGAGCTGGAGCTGGTGTACGCCGCCGGTGGGTCCCGTGAGGCGATGTACTGCATGAAGGGGGCCCTCTCCGCGGCGGACGTCGCCGGGAAGATGGTGGTGTGCGACCGCGGCATCACCGGCCGGGCCGACAAAGGCGAGGCGGTCAAGGAAGCGGGGGGTGCGGCCATGGTGCTGGCCAACTCCGAGATCAACCGGCAGGAGGACTCCGTGGACGTGCACGTCCTCCCGGCCACGCTCGTGGGCTACCAGGAGGCCGTCGAGCTGAAGAACTACATCGCCTCGACGCCGCGGCCGGTGGCGAGGATCGCGTTCGGCGGCACGCGGATCGGCCGAGCACGCGCGCCTGCGGTGGCGCTGTTCTCGGCGCGCGGGCCGAGCCTGACAAACCCGTCGGTGCTGAAGCCCGACGTGATCGCGCCGGGGGTGAACATCATCGCGGCGTGGCCAGGCAGCGTCGGTCCGTCGGGGCTGGAGTCCGACGCGCGACGGTCCAACTTCACGGTGCTGTCGGGGACGTCGATGGCGTGCCCGCACGTGAGCGGCATCGCGGCGCTGGTCAGGTCGGCGCACCCGTCGTGGAGCCCGGCGATGGTGCGGTCGGCGATCATGACGACGGCCGACGTGGCGGACCGGCAGGGCAAGCCGGTCACGGACGGCGACGGCGGGCGCGCCGACGCGTTCGCCATGGGCGCCGGGCACGTGAACCCGTCGCTCGCCGTCGACCCCGGCCTGGTGTACGACATCGGGCCGGCCGACTACGTGACGCACCTGTGCACGATGGGGTACACGCAGCGGGAGGTGTTCAAGATCACGCACAGCGCCGTCAACTGCAGCGAGCTGCTGCGAGACAAGGAGGGGTTCACGCTCAACTACCCTTCCATAGCGGTGGCGTTCAGGGACGGATCGTCGGCGACGACGGCGGTGCTGCGGAGGACGGTGACCAACGTGGGCGCGGCGAACACGACGTACACCGCGCGGGTGGCGGCGCCGGTGGGGGTGAAGGTCAGGGTGGAGCCCACGAGGCTGGCGTTCGCGGAGTTCGGCGAGAAGAAGAGCTTCCAGGTGTGGGTGGACGCGTCGGCGGCGGCGGCGGAGAAGAAGGACAGCGCGGATGGTTACTTGGTGTGGAAGCAGGAGAGCGGGGGGCAGGGGAGGCGGCGCACGGTGAGGAGCCCCATTGCCGTGACATGGCCTGTAGAATAGTAGTAGGTGATCAGGATCAGCGGCTAGCTGGTGCCTGATTTCTCTAGTCTGTCTGTCTGTATCCAGAATTCGATTATTACTACCACCAATGGGGGAAAAACCAATGTAGAGTACGACGGTGTCTGAAACCAGAGCATCGCATTTTTATTGAGTTGGGATAACAGTTCCATTGTTCATCGACATGGCATCGCATACATTGGTCACAATTGTCTGGAAAACACACACACACACATATGCTGCTATCTTACTTACACCATGACGAATCATGTATGTGACCTCTCTTCAGAGAGTTACTGTCAAATAAGAAGAAACAAGAAAAGCACAAGGGCCTGTATGCAGGTCCAGCTGACGAGGCAAGCAGTAAGGCATGCGACATCTTGGGAAGAACATGCTGCGTAGCGCAACCTCGAGGAATATCTCCACTGAAGCTCGGTTCTTCCCTGAAGAGTACAAAATTTTCAGAACAAACTTGTAGCAGATACGGACTCGCTTCCGATACTTTGGGATCGTACCCCTCAATCGAGAGATGTCTTGGCAAGGAGAAGGGGGTCTGCTTTGTTAAGATTAATAACAACATTAGGTGTAACATAATGTGTGCTGATTGCCAACAGTGCACCTAATCTACATTGAGAGAGAGAGATTAGGGTATAGCTTACGAGTGATTGGAGTCGACATCTTAGCCTGCACGTTGCAGGCTTGGTGAAGAGACGATGGAGTCAATGTAGTGGTCGATGACGATGTAGGGATCCTCCTGATCCCCTCAGGCCTCCACCGGCACTGTCCTGGGACGGCATGGCGAGGCTCCAGCCTTTCCCGTTGCTTGTGCGCAGCCTGCGATCGAGGCAGAGTTTGGGAATTTTGGGGGAGCAGCGAGGCTAGGCACTAACGTGTAAATTGCCAGCGGTCGGACTCCCCCTTTATATATGCGCATGCAACAGGGGCTAGAACCATTAGTTGCGTACGTGAAGGTCACAAACGTTGGTTCGTGGGCCTTCACCTATCTCTTTATTTTCGTTATCCTTATCTCTTTATTTTTGTTATTCTGTTTCTAACGTTTATCTTTAAACCGTCAGATCAACCAACATTCTCCCCCTTGATCGTTAGGTTTAACATCATTCGTCCATTCTCCATAGGAATAATACATTAAAGTGAAGTGTTTCAATAGCCAATGAAATGTTGTTGAACATCAACACTTATGGTGTATCAGCCTATGTCGAAGTGGATAACATTTAACTTACTCGGAGTGGTTCTCTATAGGGTTTTTTATTTCTCGGCTCTACTTCACTTAGTTTTCCTCGTTCTAGCCCCACTTCCTTAGCTATCCTCGCCTTTGCCCCACTTCGCTCTTTCGAGGCTCAAAGATGGCCGAACGGTGCGTTTCCGTCTGGTCAACCTCGTTTGACCGTTACTGCACTAAAGTATGTCAGGTGTGGGACCAGCGGAGTACATGCACCCGTGCGCGTTTGCTCCTGCTCCGTTGGTCCCACTTAAAGCTTACAAGTGGGACCAACAGAAAAGGAGTGCATGCACCCGTGCCCGTGCGCGTGCATGCCGCACGCTGGCCGGCAAAATTAGCGCGCCTTCAATGCCGGCAAAAAGGCCGCATCGCCGCCTATGCTGCCAGCCGTGCCGCCCATCTGCTCCGCCGCCTTCCCTTCTGTCTTGCCTATTCTATGCCGCCGCATGCCGAGTCTAGCGGCCCTGTCGGCTGTAGGCGCGTCGCCATTACTGCCGGTCCGAACGCAGATGTCTAGAAAAGGAGCCCTTTTCATCTCCCATTGCACCCACGTCGCCCGCTGACCTCCTCTTTCTCTCCTTTGCCACCCACGCCCCGGTCCTATCTTTCCATGGCTCGTGGTGGTGGTGGCCGCTCCACTCCCGGTCGCGGCGGCAGATCCAACCGCTCCACGCCCCGTTCGAGCAGGACCCCTCGGTGCTCGAGCAGTGGCAGGGGCAGCTATGCCGTCCGTCGGGCCATTGCTTCCGATCCAATTTCCTTCATCGATCTTGAGTCCGATGAGGAGGTGATGGGGTCGCAGCATGGAAAACAAAAATTTTCTACGCGGCAAAGCGGAATAAACCCCAAGGATCTAGATCTACGAGATGAAGATAGCGAAGATGAGATCCAATCTCTTACCCTCGAAGATCAACAAACGCGTTTTGTCGGTGCAGGGGTTGGCTAGTCGATCCCCGCAACTAGACTCGTCTAGTCGCGAGGAGATGTATTATCCTCGAGATCCAATCCGGTGAAGTGCAGCAACGGGCAGCACCTCCGCGGCGTCCACACGTACAGCTCGATGAAGACGTCGACTCCTTGATCCCGCAAGCGAGACGACGTGGCCTTGATGATCTCAGCAGCACGACGGTAGTGCCGGTGACGATGACGGTCTCCGCGAGCAGGGCTTCGCCAAGCCAAGCAAGAGGAGAGGGAGAGGAGCAAGGTGGCGCAGCCCCTAGGGCAAGGGGGTGCGGCTAGGTGTGGAGGTTGGATGGCGGCAGCCCTCCGGGAGAGGAGGGGTGCGGCTAGGGCTAGATGGGAGAGAGAGAGAGAGAGAGGGGGTCCGGCTGCCTCCAAGGGGTGTATTGCGCCCCCCCCTCCCCTCCTTTATATAGGTGGCGGCTAGGTCAAGGGGAGGGGGCCGGCCGGCCCCTCCTTGCTTGCCCCCCAAGTTGGAGTCCAACAAGGACTCCTCCTTGGGCCCCTTTCCTAAAGGGGTGGGAGCCCACCTCCTAGTCCAACTAGGAGTGGGACTCCCCTCCTACCTATGCCGCACCAGCCCATGTGGGCTTAGGTGGTGCGCCCCACCTAGGTGGTGGCTGCACCCCTTTGCACCATGTGGGCCCCATACAAATTATGGCCCCACTTCTAGACCCTTCTAGAACATTCCGGAACCTTCCGGTACCCTTTAAATAATTTCCGGAACTTTTCCGAAACCTCCGGAAACCACTTTCCATATATGAATCTTATTCTCCGGACTCCTCCGGAACTCCTCGTGATGTCCGGGATCCCATCCGAGACTCCGAATCACCATTCGTTCACTTCATCATTTAATTCATCGCAAAACCTAATTTCATCGGAACGTTAAGTGTGTGACCCTACGGGTTCGAGAATGCATAGACATGATCATATCAATAATTAATAGCGGGACCGGGATGTCCATATTAATTCCTATACACTCAACGAAAACCTTTTCTCGATTGAACCACAATGCCGAAGATTCAATTAATCTCATATACGATTCCCTTTGTCTCACGATATTTTACTTGCCCGAGATATAATCGTTGACATCCCCATGTCTAGTTTAATCTCGTTACCGGCAAGTTCTCTTTACTCGTCCATAATATAGGATCCCGGTGATTACAACCTAATCACATGTCTGCAGACTCTTGATGCTATATTACCGAGAAGGCCTGGAGATATCTTCTCCGTCACAAGGAGGGACAAATTCCACTCTCGATTCATATCACCCAACAACCCACCATCGGAGATACCTGAAAGCCACCTTTATAATCACCCAGTTACGAAGTGACGTTTGATGTCCACAAAGTATTCCTCCGGTGAACGGGAGTGATATAATCTCATGGTCTAAGGAAACTATATTTGGCATATTAAAAGTGTTGACAACAAAACTTTTGTGACACGATTAATTGCAACTCTTTATTTGGGTCATGTCCATCACACCATTACTCCTAATGATATGACTCCGTTATCAAGTGACTATAACAAGTCCATAGTTAGGAAACTCTAACTATCTCTTGATCAACGAACTAGTCCTGTAGAGGCTTACTAGGGACTCCGGGTGTTTACATTCCACACATGTATTATGTTTCCATTTAATACAATTATAGCATGGATAATAAACCATTATCATAAACTTGAATATGCTTAATAAACCATTTTATTATTGCCTCTAGGGCATATTCCCAACAGTCTCCCACTTGCACTAGAGTCAATAATCTAGTTTACATTTCCTCGATCCAACACCCATGGAGTCTTACTCATGAAGTCTCAGTGCTGATCATGTTTACTTGTGGAAGAGGTTCTGTCCGTGCTCTGTACTTTACAGCTTTTTATGTCCTTTGCAAAATTGTAACTGTCACCTAAATTGACATTACTTTATCATCATATGATAAACTTCCTATCATCCCATGATAAAACCATTATCATATAATGCATATAATATGTTTGGTTATAGAGTGAGATAATCATATCCTTTCATGCCCATATGTATGATTAGTCAATTGGACTTTCTCATAACACATGCATCTGGAACTCACTCAATCTTGAAACAACTTTCTCAAACCAAAAAAATTATATCTCATTTCAATCCTTGAATTAATCATATACTCCTATATGTTGTTGACTTAACAAATCAACAGTGATCCTTGTCACTTTGATATTTCTGATCATGCTTTCGCTGCGCTGCTTTGACTCTATAAGATCTCCAATTTAGTCCGGCTTTATGACTTCAACCAAGTCTACCATTTTCTAAATTTATCTCTATTTCATGAAAAATGACTCCTCATTCAACATGTTCTTACAATTAAGAACTTGGGTCATATACCGTCATATACAAACATATGGTTCTTATATGTTGAGATCTATGAACAATTCATATTGAATTCCAACATATCCTCCAACCATCAATTTTGTACTGAGTTCTCCAACTCAATGCTTCACCTATATGCCACAATGAGATGAACCATTCTTCTCTTGTTTCATTTTGAACTCCTTCAAAATATCTAGGTTAAACATCTGACTTTAATGTTTATCAAACTTATCTATCCTCCATAGATACATTCATCTGCATGAATATTTGACGTTCAAACTAACTTCATAAGTTATGCATTGGTCCATGTCACCATTTACAACATTTATGAAATCTCCATTTCATTCAAAAACACTATGTTGTAAACTCCCACTCAAATATACCTCATACACATATTAAATTGTGAAGCCACTCTGGCTCCCACTCAGAAATATGTTATCTTTATATTTGACAATGATTAATTAGCTCCCACTCAAACATATGTCACCACATATTTTGATTATGGAAATTAATTTCTGCTCTAACTTAATATATGTCACCACATATCTTAATTAGATCTCACTCAGTTTCTTACGCACTTTCTCGACACTTTGGACTCCTCCAAAACTCTTAACCCTTAAGATTCGAGAACTCATATACGAAACACCAGCACTTTGCTAGCTTTAAGTTTTATTTATTCCACGCAAACTCTTTTGCCAAATAAATATGTGAAACATTCTTTTCACAAAATCAAGTAACGATTACTTTATGATTTAAACTTAAAGTAGAATGACTCTTAGTCACTTTCGTATTTAAAATTTCTATTTCTTCTTTTGTAGTTTTGTGGGTATGTCTTGTTTCTCAAACACGACAAGTAAATCATGAATATTATTTTGCAACTGTTTGACAAAATTCATATTCTTGAATCCTACTTCTCTTTAGACAAGCTAAACCAGAATTCAATGATCACCATCATCAAAACCTTTTATGTGTCAAGTTTTAACCAACATAGCACTTTTCATATGTGCCACTTGATACATAAACATGCAAGGTTTAATCTTTCTAAATTCATTCCAACAATTCTTTTATCCATGAAACAATTTCACGATAAAGCCACTAAAATACACAACATAACCAAACACATTGGTTTGTTCCTTTTAGTCTCACATTGTGGAATCTCTATTCATAATCTCATATGAACATTCTACAAAACTTTATTTGCTTTGGTTTTTAATTATCTCATAATTATTGAAACCACTATTTCACATAACTCATATGCGAAATGCAAATCATTAAATAGATCCTTTATTTAAAACAGAGTGTTATCAAAATAAATCTAAATGATACTAATGAAACCTTAAAACCTAAGACCCTTCTTTTTATGACCACATAATATCAAATATAATGTGATTACAATTCTTTAGGTTTATCAAAACACCTTTTGAATAATCTCTAAACATTGTAATTTGTGATAACACTTGTCACAAGTCACCATACTAAACAATAACTCAAATATTTTGTCTCTTTTGATCAAATCGAAAAGACTCAATTATCTTGTTAACTTAGTATCCTCTACTTCCAGAATCTCATCATGACATGAATAAATACTCCTATTCACTCATCCATGATAAAATAATGATGTCTTTTTATTTACTGAAAAATACAACCAACACTTGTGTTTATTTTCAGCAACTCATGGCATTTTCAGAAAATGGCATTTTTAATCACACTACTTAGTGATGCGCATCAACATGCTCTTCAGCACTAATAGTACAATTAAAACAATTCTCATCATTAAGTATTGGATATTTTAGCATGTCTTTATTTTTATAAGTGTTTAACTAATTATCGTTTAAATCTAGCAAAGGACAATAATCTCATAATCGAAACGTGATCTCCAAAAAAGGATTACTCATGAAAATAGAACAACCACTTGTCTTTAACATGAATGACCGTCTCACAAACCGAGACACACTAATTTAAGATCACACTTAATTCGATTACAAAACTTATTCAAATCCTCTAATTTAAAACGATAAATGTAGAAGTGAAATGACGCCAGCATCAACTCCTTGATTGCCATCTTCCCGCGAGATCCACTCAGTCCCTCCATGCACTTCTCAAACGGCAGGCCCTGTTTTCATAAAACAGCACAAGTATCAAATACTTAGCTCACCATAAGTGTAAATGGGACATTTAAACATTTATAACTAGTATATCAAAATATACCTTCTGCATTGGCTTCTCCGCCTGCTACGGGATTCCTTTCGATCTGACGAAGTCGAGACATCAGTTCCGGATAAGTGATCGAATCTCTTTCCTTCACATAGTCTCTGACACAATTCTTGAATTTGGGATGAAGCGAATGCAACAACCCATCTATCGCGAATTCGTCACTCATCTCCATATCCCAAGCATCCATCAGAGTGTGATATATCCTATACATTTTCTTCAGATGATCCTCTAAGCGATCATTTTCTTCCATCTTAGTTGAAAGAAACACACCCAGACCTTCAAACCTTGCAATTCTCACTTGTGCTATGAACATTTCCTTTAGCTTAGTGACAGTCTCAATGGCACTCAAGTTCTTGAATTGTTTGGATAGGTCTGAATTCATGAAGACACTCATCAACCAATTGACTTGAATGTGAGTCTTACTCCGGCTGAGCCAATCCATACGTTTGTTGTAACTCGCAGAAGCATCGGGTTTTTCTTCTAAGGGTTCATGTAACACGTAGAGCTGATCATTGGTTGATAGGACTTCTCTAAGACGTTCGTACCACTCGATGAAGTTTGACCCATCAAGACGCAGCTCCTCAGCAAGAAACATACTACTGTAGTCGGCCATGATCTACAATGATTTTGCAAAGACATCTTTAGGACACTTGTTTATGATAATTTTAGTTCAAATTAATCAAATTAACGAACTCCCACTAAACTCAACATCTCTCCGGTTGATTAGTGACACACGATCCAAATCCACTACACCACCACCGATCATCACGTGAGATGATGTAGTTTCAATGGTGAACAACTCAGTGTTGATCATATCATTTATATGACTCGTGTTTAACCTTTCGGTTCCGTGTTCCCGAGGCCATGTCTGTACATGCTAGGCTCGTCAAGACAACCGTAGTATTTCCGCTTGTGCAAACTGGCTTGCACCCGTTGTATGTGAACGTTGAATCTATCACACCCGATCATCACGTGATGCTTCGAAACGACGAACTTTCGCAACGGCGCATACTAGGGGAGAACACTTAATTATCTTGATATTAACATGAGAGATCACCTTATCATGCTACCGTCGCGATCACATCTAAGCATAACAATAAGGTGCATAAAAGGGATTAACATCACATGCAATTCATAATTGTGATATGATATGGCCTTTCTTCATATGCTCTTAGATCTCCATCTTCAAAGCACCGGCAAGATCTCCATCTCCGGCATGATCTCCATCATCTTGGCGCCATCACCATGGTTGTCCACCAACTATTGCAACTACAACTAATGCTACTCTTAGCAATAAAGTAAAGCAAATTACATGGTGATTTCATTGACACGCAGGTCACATAAAATAATAGACAACCATATGGCTCCTGCCGGTTGCCGTACTCGTCGACATGCAAGTCGCGAAATATTACAAACATGATCATTGCATACATTATCACAAATCACATTGGCCATATCACATCACTTGACCCCCTCTGCAAAAACAAGTTAGACGCCTCTACTTTGTTTATGCAAATTTTACGTGGCTTGGGTCAACGAGTTAGAACCGTTCTAATCTACGCAAAAACCACAACGGTGATATAATAGTTGCTTATTTACTCATCCTTTTGAAAGGCCTTCCATTGAAAATTGCATCCTCACTAAAGCAAGAGAAACAGACACCCGCCAGCCACTTATGCAAAACAAGTTGCATGTCAGTCGTGGAACCGGTCTCTCGTGCGTGGACGAGTAAGGTTGGTCCGGGCCGCTTCAATCTCACAATACCGCAAAGATGCAAAGTGCACGCGAGAAGGTAGCAACATAAAATATCAACGCCCACAACTCCTTGTGTTCTAATCGCATCAACACCTACGTAGATCATCGCTCTGATACCACTGATGGGGTCGCAGCATGGAAAACAAAAATTTTCTACGCGGCAAAGCGGAATAAACCCCAAGGATCTAGATCTACGAGATGAAGATAGCGAAGATGAGATCCAATCTCTTACCCTCGAAGATCAACAAACGCGTTTTGTCGGTGCAGGGGTTGGCTAGTCGATCCCCGCAACTAGACTCGTCTAGTCGCGAGGAGATGTATTATCCTCGAGATCCAATCCGGTGAAGTGCAGCAACGGGCAGCACCTCCGCGGCGTCCACACGTACAGCTCGATGAAGACGTCGACTCCTTGATCCCGCAAGCGAGACGACGTGGCCTTGATGATCTCAGCAGCACGACGGTAGTGCCGGTGACGATGACGGTCTCCGCGAGCAGGGCTTCGCCAAGCCAAGCAAGAGGAGAGGGAGAGGAGCAAGGTGGCGCAGCCCCTAGGGCAAGGGGGTGCGGCTAGGTGTGGAGGTTGGATGGCGGCAGCCCTCCGGGAGAGGAGGGGTGCGGCTAGGGCTAGATGGGAGAGAGAGAGAGAGAGGGGGTGCGGCTGCCTCCAAGGGGTGTGTTGCGCCCCCCCTCCCCTCCTTTATATAGGTGGCGGCTAGGTCAAGGGGAGGGGGCCGGCCGGCCCCTCCTTGCTTGCCCCCCAAGTTGGAGTCCAACAAGGACTCCTCCTTGGGCCCCTTTCCTAAAGGGGTGGGAGCCCACCTCCTAGTCCAACTAGGAGTGGGACTCCCCTCCTACCTATGCCGCACCAGCCCATGTGGGCTTAGGTGGTGCGCCCCACCTAGGTGGTGGCTGCACCCCTTTGCACCATGTGGGCCCCATACAAATTATGGCCCCACTTCTAGACCCTTCTAGAACATTCCGGAACCTTCCGGTACCCTTTAAATAATTTCCGGAACTTTTCCGAAACCTCCGGAAACCACTTTCCATATATGAATCTTATTCTCCGGACTCCTCCGGAACTCCTCGTGATGTCCGGGATCCCATCCGAGACTCCGAATCACCATTCGTTCACTTCATCATTTAATTCATCGCAAAACCTAATTTCATCGGAACGTTAAGTGTGTGACCCTACGGGTTCGAGAATGCATAGACATGATCATATCAATAATTAATAGCGGGACCGGGATGTCCATATTAATTCCTATACACTCAACGAAAACCTTTTCTCGATTGAACCACAATGCCGAAGATTCAATTAATCTCATATACGATTCCCTTTGTCTCACGATATTTTACTTGCCCGAGATATAATCGTTGACATCCCCATGTCTAGTTTAATCTCGTTACCGGCAAGTTCTCTTTACTCGTCCATAATATAGGATCCCGGTGATTACAACCTAATCACATGTCTGCAGACTCTTGATGCTATATTACCGAGAAGGCCTGGAGATATCTTCTCCGTCACAAGGAGGGACAAATTCCACTCTCGATTCATATCACCCAACAACCCACCATCGGAGATACCTGAAAGCCACCTTTATAATCACCCAGTTACGAAGTGACGTTTGATGTCCACAAAGTATTCCTCCGGTGAACGGGAGTGATATAATCTCATGGTCTAAGGAAACTATATTTGGCATATTAAAAGTGTTGACAACAAAACTTTTGTGACACGATTAATTGCAACTCTTTATTTGGGTCATGTCCATCACACCATTACTCCTAATGATATGACTCCGTTATCAAGTGACTATAACAAGTCCATAGTTAGGAAACTCTAACTATCTCTTGATCAACGAACTAGTCCTGTAGAGGCTTACTAGGGACTCCGGGTGTTTACATTCCACACATGTATTATGTTTCCATTTAATACAATTATAGCATGGATAATAAACCATTATCATAAACTTGAATATGCTTAATAAACCATTTTATTATTGCCTCTAGGGCATATTCCCAACAGGAGGAACAGGTGGTTGACCTAGGTTTGGCATGGGCTAGGACCGATTATCAAGCCACGGAGCATGCCAGACATTCTGTTGAGCAACGATAGCTCATGCATACTATGGTCGATTTTGTGGTCAATGCGGAGCTGGCCAGAGCCGCGGAGCAAGCAAGAGCCGCGCAGTATAATTATGTGGAGTGCAAGACCAAGTGGTAGTTCATTTTAGGGCACCCTATGTATAACCCTATGTGTACTTATGTTAGAGAAATCAGTCAGTGAGGAATATTAGTAGTAATTATGTTGTCTGGTTATATGTTGGGAAAAGTAATGAACTGGCAGTACCACAATATTTGACAACCTTGTCTTGTATGAAGATTCATGGCTTCAAGCCAAATGACCAAGGTCTACTTTTGTGCTATGATGACCATACTCGGCACAAACATGTGTTTTGACATTGTAAACAAGATTGTCAAAGCAAGGTTTCCAAGATTTTTTTGAAATTTTATATTTTTATAATTTTTAGTGCCAAAATACCCTTTTTGTGTGAAGTAGGTACCACAAATAAGATTTAAAATTTACCTCTTACAATTATCACACAAACGATATCATATGGGAGGCATAACCCCTGAATATCATGGATTTTTTTAGCTTTTTAACTACAAATGAGTTTAATAGCATTTACCGACAAAAATAATCTCATAAATCGAGCAAAGATGACCTTGCAATAAAAATCTTCCTTTTTAGTGTACTAGTATCAGTATCAAGTAAAATCCATAAACTTGCAATAACACAGTATTAGACAACCTTGCCTTGTATGAAGATTCATGGCTTTCAAGCCAAATGACCAAGGTCAAGTCCATATCCATGGCTACCTTTATGCTATGATGACCATACTCGGCACAAACATGTGTTTTGACATTGTAAACAAGATTGTCAAAGCAAGGTTTCCAAGATTTTTTGAAAATTTAATTTTTTATATTTTTTAGTGGCAAAATCCCTTTTTTTGTGAAGTAGGTACCACAAATAAGATTGTAAATTGACCTCTCACAATTATCACACAAACCCTATCATATGGGAGGCATAACCCCTGAATATCATGTTTTTTTTGAGCTTTTTAACTATATTCCACTCATTAAATGAGTTTACTAGCATTTATCTGGAAATAAAGAAATTTGAACTACAAGTGTGTTATAGTTTGGCCCCAAAATTATATAAAAATCAAAAAAACGTAATATGTCACGATTGTAGGCTATTGCAAAGAAAAAAGTACAAAAACGTAACCACTAGCTACGATTGGTCAAACAGACAATTTTGGCCCTGTTTTGAAAAAACTCTAATAAATGGAGAAAACATCAGAAAAATATAAAACCAGGGGGAATCTTCCTTTCTAGTGTACTAGTATGGATAAAAAAATCATAAACTTGCAATACCACGATTTAATAAAAGAAGTGTTCACAAAATAGACAACCTTGTCTGAAGTTAATGGCTTTCAAGCCAAATGATCTAGATCGTGGCATATCCATGTCTACCTTTGTGATATGATGACCATACTCGTCACGAACATGTGTTTTGATATTGTAAACAATGTTGCCAAAGCAAGATTCCAAGATTATTTTTTATTTTTTATTTCCATTTTTTAGTGGCTAAATCCCCTTTTTTGTGAAGTAGGAACCACAAATAATATTGTAAATTGACCTCTCACAATTATCACACAAACCCTATCATATGGGAGGCATAACCCCTGAATATCATGAATTTTTGAGCTTTTGAACTATATTCCACTCATTAAATGACTTTACTAGCATTTAACGACAAACAATTCCCATAAATTGAGAAAAAGGTCATAAAAATTGAAAAACTACGAGAATATTCCTTTTAAGTGTACTAGTATCAAGGGAAAATCATAAACTTCAATTTGCGTCCAATTCGTGTCCAGAGCGCGTCGAGAGCGGGCAAGACAGCGCCACGGCGCGCTCTGGACGCGAACTGGCATGGCATGAATGAAATTATCGTGCCAGTTCGCGTTCAACATGGTCAAAATGGCTCACATTGTTTTTGGGTTCATTTTGATAAGGTCAAAAAAAAAACTTGCTTAGGAATGGGCTGTTTACCCTAGCTTTGGACCTCATTTGGACTTCACGAAAGTTTGCAACATCAATACCCCAAAGATTCTTTTCACAAAAAATGTTCAAAACAAAAATACCACACAGATAGGCTTGTGACGCCACGATGGTCAAGATGCTTCTACTGTCCTGTCTTGTCAACCGCAGGCGTTGTGAGACAAATGCAATCTTTCCGTCGATTCTACTTCTGCACCGATTTATTGTCCAGCGGTTCCCGTCGGTACCCCTACGTTCACATTGCCTAAAAAACTCGATTTGAGTTCTCAGTTCTTTCCCCACCGCCGGCAACCAAAAAAAAAACCACCCTTCTCCGACCGAAGCAATGGCGGACGACGATAGCGACTGGTGGCGCGATGAGAACATCCCGAGCGACGACGCCTCCGACGAAGACCAGGAGGGCTACATGGGCTGGTGGGAGGGTGAGCCAGGACGCCCCCCAGACTCCGACTACTCCTTGTCGTCATCGTCGGAGGAGGACGAGGAGGAGGAGGAGGAGCCGGAGGAGCCCCCCGTCCCTAGGGATGTAAACGGATCGGATCGGATCGGATTTTGTCGTTACCATATCCTATACCATATTTTTTCATCGGATTCGGATCGGAGCGGATAATGACCGGTTGCGGATTTGGGGTCGGATATATCATATCACGGATTCGGGGGCGGAAACGGAGCGGATTCGGTACGGAAAAAATTTAATCGGATATGTACGCGTATAAGTACATCGGCGAACCATACAAGCAAAAATAATAGTTCAATATGCTAATAGCCTAACAAAGCTGTACTCCATAGTCATAACAATCACTATGTAAGTGATTTTTATTTAATGGACGAAATTTACAACTCACTAATCACTAATTATGTTCTATTAGGTTAGATGATTCGGTAAAAAAATCGGATTATTCAGATTGAAATCATCGGATAATCCTATTTAATTTTCGGATAATCCCTATTCGGGGGCTATTTTTCATACCATATCCTATACCGTATCCGGTGTCGAATTCAGAATCGGATATCCTTATCCGTCGGATTTTTTTCAAACCGGATATGGATTACTTAAAACGGTTTCGGAACAAGATTTGGTGCGGAAATTATCCTATCCGTTTACAACCCTACCCGTCCCCTACTCCGACGACGAGGAGGAGGAGGAGGAGGCGGATGACGGCGTCGATGAGAACATGGATGAGGAGGAGGCGCACGTCGGCGACGACGACGAGGACGAGGAGGAGGCGGACGGTGATGATGAGGAGGACGCGGACGGCGGCGACGAGGAGGAGGAGGACTCCAACGACGATGACGCACCGCCGGTGAAGAGGCGGAAGCCCTAGGTTTAGGGTTTTCATACTAGTACTAGATTAGTATTAGACGAAGATTAGATTAGTACTAGATTAGTATTAGATTAGTACTAGATTATGTACTGTCGGAGAAGAAGATTAGTGTAGTACTGTCGGCGAATAAGTACTTTAGTACTTTTGTAAAGAAAAACAACTTTTGTACTCTTGTATTAGTCTAATGAAATATTTAGATTTCCCAATTTATGTTTCAAATCATAATTTCAGTGTTAGTAAAAATAAATGTCTATGATGATCTACATTGGGCATGCAGAGCAGGAACGACGTAGTTAGAAAACGAATTATTTCTAAGTCGATCAAGATTTAATAAATGTAAACATAGCCAAGTTAAGTATAAATGTTTAATCTTGTTGCCACATTTAAGGTCAAATAGAATTACTTAGATGTCTATTTGACTTTAGAAGAGCACCAAGCTAAACATTTACATTGAAGGCAGCGCTCAGACTGCTTATAAATTGGTGCTACACTCTCCAAACTAGCGAGGTGGGACTAAACATCCCAACCAGAGAAGTCTCCCAACAACCGGTCACACACGTCAACTCAGCCAAGTAACGGTCAAACGAAGTTGACCAGATGGAAACGGCCGTTCGGCCGCCTTGCGAGCCTCTAAAGTGCGAAGTGGGGCAAAGGCGAGGACAACTAATGAACTTGCAATATAATTATTTTCAAGTTTGGCCCCTGTTTTGAAAAAAAATCTTATAAATCTATAAAACATCAAAAAATTGTAAAACTAGGGGGGTTTACCTTTTTAGTGTACTAGTATGGAAGGGAAAATATAAACTTGCAATTGCATAATATTTGATAACCTTGTCTTGGATGAAGATTCATGGCTCAAGCGAAATGACCAAGATCATGGCATATCCATGTCTACCTTCGTGCTATGATGACCATAGTAGCCACAAACATGTGTTTTGATATTGTCAACAATGTTGCCAAAGCAAGATTCCAAGATTTTTTTTATGTTATTTTGAAACATTTTATTTAGACCCGAAACCCCCTTTTTTGTGAAGTAAGTACCACAAATGTAAACTATTAAATTGGGATGGGTCTGGTACTGGTACGTTCTGGCACTTTTACAAAAACCCTCCTACAAAATATAGAAACCAACCCATAGTCCATAGGGTAAAGGAGGCTCGCTACCTCTTCAACCACTCGATCCAAAACAGAGCTCGTTCCCATGCATCCGCGCTGGGCGCCGCCGCCGCCCCAGTCTTCCCGTCCTTCTCCTCCAGCGGCGAGGTTCTCCTTCCGTCCAGCGGCAAGACACGGCATGCCACCCTCTACTACCTACGCGCTCAGGCCATCCCTCACGAATCGAGGCGGACGCCGTCGCCCAGGTCCTCCGCAGGGGCGCGCAAGCCGCTCCCCATCTTCCGCGCAGACTCCGGCACCCGACGTTCCTCCGCGTAGTCGGCGACGCACACCCCCCAACAATAGCCCCCGAATTTATCTTGGGTGCAGTCTTGGCACGCTTGTTCGACTTCTTCACCCGACTCCTTTGCCTAGATTCTATATCATTACTTCTCTGATAGACTTTGAATCCATGAAGTCGCCGGCTGCATGTCCAAGGTAAATTCCTCCAAATAAAACATGAACTTTTGAAATGACCCCCTTCTCTGCTCTTACTCTAGCCCACCAATCTCGCCTCTACTTTTCTAAAGCAGCCGGCCTATCAGCTGTACTTTTCACGAGTCGGCAAAGATAGAGGAGCCCCTGGATTCATATCTATCATTCCAAAGGACTTGTCTTTAAAACATGTCAGCCTTTGGATTCTTTAATGCTATTTTTTATCTCGCACGTGTCATTCGTTGACCGTGGTCGCTTGATGTCTCATATTCTTTCTGTTTTTTGACCAGCAAAATTATCGCGACCTATTTCGATATTCTCGCAAATTTATCGCGACATCTCCCCTTATAAGTATTCAAGTGGGGACCATATCTCATTTGCCTTCTCCACTCCTGCTTCGTCTTCTTCCTCTAGCACTGCACCGCCACCTTTCAGCTCGCGCCCCACCTTAGCCATGCCCCCCAAGAAATCCAAGGCCGCCATCGCTGCTGCTAGCAAGGGGCAAACTGATACTGCGGCCGCCGCTGCTAGCAAGGGGCAAACCGATACTGCGGCGGCCGACGCACCAGCAAAGTGACGCACAATCTCGGCCAACTTGGATAGATCCACTTTGTCAGAGGCGTCGCTACAAGCCTATGAGGCTAGTAACCGCATGATGGCATGGATCACTGATGACTGCTGTTGGGAAACCCCAAGAGGAAGGTATGATGCAGTATAGAAGCAGTTTTCCCTTGATTACAAAACCAAGGTTATCGAATCCAGTAGGACTTGGAGAAGGCTTAGCAAGGTGTCAACGGCGCTGTTTATCGATTATTGACGTGGACCTGCACACAATCACCAACAAACTACTTTGCCCCAACAAAACAGAGAGGTTGTTAATCTCCCCGGCTTGCCAAACACAAAGAATTAAATGTGTGGATGTAAAATATGATGAGGATGAAATATGACCAGCGAGCAAATGATGATGAAAAGCTATGAAAATGGTTGTAAGCAATGTAGGAAAATAGGACCGGGGTCCACAGTTCACTAGAGGTGTCTCTCCAAAAGATATACATGATGGGTAAACAAATTACATAATGGCAATTGACAGAATTGTAGGCGCACAACAAGGCTATCATAAAACAATATAGTTCACCACTTCATCTAATATGGGCATTACGTCAAAATACATAGACCGTCATCCAACTGCATCTATGACTAATAATCCACTCTGGGATCGCTATCCAGCATGTCACCCAAAAGTATTAAGTTGCAAGCAACAGATCATTGCAATAAGCAAAGTGCATAATGTAAGCAATGTAGATAACATGAAGAAATCACACCGCTGTTTTCTCCCTAGTGGCATGATGACCCACAAGTGTAGGGGATCTATCGTAGTCCTTTCGATAAGTAAGAGTGTCGAACCCAACGAGGAGCAGAAGGTGTTGACAAGTAGATCTCAGCAAGGCTTTACTGCAAGCACTAAAAGAGAAATATTTTTGGAGTTTTAATATAAAGAACAAATAAAGAGCAAGTAAATAAAAGAGTGCTACAATAATTGCAGCAAATAGCCCAATCCTTTTAAGCTCAAAGGACAGGCTGGTTGTATTACTTATGATGATTAAAACGTTCTCGAGGACACATGGGAATTTCTGCCTAGCCATTTTCACTGCACGCCGGTGATTAATCTTCAATGTTTTGATAAAGTGCTATGTGGGTGAACCTACGCTAATGCACCGCCCTTACTTGGACAAATACATAATTGTGATTAAACCCCTTGCAAGCATCCGCAACTACAAGAAAGTAATTAAGATAAAAACCTAACCACAGCCTTAAACTCCGAGATCCTACACTCCCTAGTGCACTAGTTCGCGAATTGGGGTTTAGGTTTCTGTCACTCCTGCAACTCTACCATAGGCAAACTAAATACACCAAGCATTCCCCTAGGACCTTTGAAAGGTGAAGTATCATGTAGTCGACGTTCACACGATATCATTAGAGGAATAACACCACAACATATATCAAACAATTAAATATTACTCAACATTATGCAATTACTAGCAACTAGGCTTTCCCCATGTCCTTAAGAACCAAAAGAACTACTCACAAGACATCATATAGATCATGATCAGAGGTGTTATGAACATGGGTAACAATCTGATTGTAATGATAAATCACCGATAAAACTCTCAAGCATCAACTATAAGTGGTAATCAACACCCGGGATACGATTCCGGTGAACTAAAAACAATACAATGATAATTGTCACAGCGAGATGAGATGGGATGGCGGCGATGATGATGGTGCTGATGATGGAGATGATGATCCCGATGATGCTCGGCGTGATGGCGATGACGATGGCGGCGATTCCCCCCTCCGGGAGGGAAATTCCCCGACAGTTTTCTCCCTGCCGGAGCTCTTCTTCTCTCTGTCTGGTTTTCGCCTCGTGGAGGTGGCGGAAAAATTATTCGTCGATGCCCCCGATGATTTTAGGTCAAAGGGTAGTAGTACGTCGAAGGAGAGCCGGAGGGGGTCCACAGGGGCCAGGGGCAGGTCCCACCCGCGGCAGGGGGCCGCCCCTGCTCCCTGGAGCTCGCCTCCGTGCGCCGTTTCGACTTTATGACTTATTTCCCAAAATATTATCCTCCGAATTTTTCTGGAATTTTTGGAGCTTCCGACGTCAGGTATCTCGACAGGTACTTTTCCAGCTGATTCCTGGCTCCGGCAGATGAATCCCCAATAATTGCAAAACATGCAAAATAAGATAAAATAATATAAGTATTGCACCATAATATGAAATATATCGATGAATAAAGATAAATTATGATGTAAAATAGTGATGCAAAATGGACGTATCAACTCCCCCAAGCTTAGACTCCGCTTGTCCCCAAGCGAAAACTAAGCTCGGTAAACATGACCACATGTTTATGGAGTGAAGTGTCGATAAATAAAGAATACGAACATGAAGCATCAGTATTTACTCAACAAGCACAAACACATTTTAAACAGCAACCTTTCTCTCATAAAGCTTCTCGAAGACAAGTAATGTAACTATAACATGTTAAGGTGAAGTGAAACAGAAACTTATTAAGCAATGGCGAACTGAGACTTCGCTTAAGAGGCAATTATACTTGTCAGCTCATATTTCAAGAAAGATCCATTTAAATGCTTCAACTATCAAGTCATCTTTCCACGAGTTGCAAATCATCGAGGCTGTATTCTTATGATAGAAGAGTTAGAACTGACATAAGAAAAATGAAAAACTATCATGAGACATAAAAGACACAATGTAGATATCATACTTGCTAACATCATAGGTTAACACTGTAAGTTTGCTTGTGGAAGATAGAGGAAAAAGGAAAACTGACTCAACATTAAAAGTAAAAGAAAGGCCCTTCGTAGAGGGAAGCAGGGAATAGTCATGTGCTAGAGCTTTTTATTTTTTTTATAAAACAGAAGTAAAACAATTTTGAGAGATGCATGCTTTCGTCAACGATTTCACAACAGAGAAGCTATCTAGTCCCCCATAACAAGCAAGGTTTTTAGACTTGTGAGAGCAGCTGGTTTTTAGAGGAACGAGTACGCTCCTCTTTCTCTTTGGTTTCACCACTGTATAATGTTTAGATCTGATTTCTCAGATTTTCATTGCGTGGAGGAGAATGGTGAGTTATATTTATATTTTTCTTAAACTGCTCTCGGGTTGATTCAAGTGAAGACGTAAACCATGGACACCGGGTGAAAGGGGGGAAATGACCTTGCTTGTCACAAGTTTATCTAGCTTTCTACTGCTTCCTCGTGATCTTAAAAACAGAGGCACAAAAAGGAGTATTTTGAATATTTTAAAGGTAGCACATGACAAATTTACTTGGAATGGCAAGAAATACCATGCATAGGTAGATATGGTGCACTCAGCTGGCAAGATAGTTTGGCTTTGGGATTTGGATGCACGAGTGAACTCTATACTCAGTACGAATTTTTGGGCTTAGCAAAAGTGAACAAACATACAGTGTTGAGAGATGTAAACCAAAAATGTTATCTAGAACAATATGCCAAACATGCAACATAAAGCTTGTCATCACTGTCAGAAATAAATCTAATACAAAAGTATGCAAACTAGAAGGTTCACAAGCATGTAAGATATAAAGGATAGTATATTTCCAATTAAATTCCTCTTCTCTACTCAAGCATCAAGGTAATTACTGCGAGTTAAACAAAGTCATGCTTGCCAATACTGAATAAACTTCTACTCATACACCCAATGTCAAATCATCACTTACCACAAGACCAGCAGATGAGAGAGATTGGCATAATAAAATATAAAGTGCAGAAGAATAAAAGATGCTTCTCATTTATATTCCATTATAGAAAACCACACACCAACGGATACAAAGAACTCACAAGGAGCGACAAGACACAATGCATAACCATACTACACGATAACTTCTCTACTCATGATACGACTCACTGATGACCCACAAGTATAGGGGATCTATCGTAGTCCTTTCGATAAGTAAGAGTGTCGAACCCAACGAGGAGCAGAAGGTGTTGACAAGTAGTTCTCAGCAAGGTTTCTCTGCAAGCACTAAAAGAGAAATGTTTTTGGATTTTTAATTTAAATAACGGATGAAGAACAAGTAAATAAAAGAGTGCTACAATAATTGCAGCAAATAGCCCAATCCTTTTAAGCTCAAAGGACAGGCCGGTTGTGTTGCTTATGAAGATTAAAACGTTCTCGAGGACACATGGGAGTTTCTGCCTAGCCAATTTCATTGCACGCCGGTGATTAACCTTCAATGTTTTGATAAAGTGCTGTGTGGGTGGACCTATGCTAATGCACCGCCCTTACTTGGATAAATACATACTTGTGATTAAACCCCTTGCAAGCATCCGCAACTACAAGAAAGTAATTAAGATAAAAACCTAACCACAGCCTTAGACTCCGAGACCCTACGCTCCCTAGTGCACTAGTTCACAAATTGGGGTTTAGGTTTCTGTCACTCCTACAACCCTACCTTAAGCAAACTAAATACACTATGCATTCCCCTAGGCCCTTTGAAAGGTGAAGTATCATGTAGTCGACGTTCACACGATACCACTAGAGGAGTAACACCACAACATAAATCAAACCATTAAATATTACTCAACATTATGCAATTACTAGCAACTAGGCTTTCCCCATTTCCTCAAGAACCAAACGAACTACTCACAAGACATCATATAGATCATGATCAGAGGTGATATGAATAAGGGAAACAATCTGATTGTAATGATAATTCACTGATAAAACTCTCAAACATCAACTACAAGTGGTAATCAACGCCCGGGATACGATTCCGATGAACTAATAGCAACACAATGATAATTGTTAGAGCGAGATGAGATGGGATGACGGCGGTGATGATGGTGCTGATGGTGGAGATGATGTTGATGATGATCCCGATGATGCTTAGCGTGATGGCGATGACGATGGCAGTGATTCCCCCTCTCCGGGAGGGAAATTCCCCGGTAGATTTCTCCCTGCCGGAGCTCTTCTTCTCTCTGTCTGGTTTCCGCCTCGTGGAGGCGGCGGAAAAATTCCTCGTCTATGCCCCCGATGTTTTAAGACCAAGGGTGAATAATACGCCGAAGGGGAGCCGGAGAGGGGCCACAGGGACCAGGGGCGGGCCCCACCCGCGGCCTAGGGTAGACCCGCGGCAGGGGGTCGCCCCTGCCCCCTGTTGCTCGCCTCTTCGCCCCCTTCTGGCTCCGTGACTTATTTCCCGAAATATTACGCTTTGAATTTTCCTGAAATTTTTGGGGCTTCCGAAGTCAGGTGTCTTGACAGGTACTTTTGCAGCTGATTCCAGGCTCCGGCGGATGCATCTCCAATAATTGCCAAACATGCAAAATGGGATAAAATAACATAAGTATTGCATCATAATATGAAATATATCAATGAATAAAGATAAATTATGATGTAAAATAGTGATGCAAAATGGACGTATCAACTCCCCCAAGCTTAGACTCTGCTTGTCCCCAAGCGAAAACTGAACTCGGTAAACATGACCACAGGTTTATAGAGTGAAGTGTCGATAAATAAAGAATACGAACATGAAGCATCAATATTTACTCATCAAACACAAATATATCTTAAACAGCAACCTTTCTCTCATAAAGCTTCTCGAAGACAAGTAATGTAACTACAACATGTTAAGGTGAAAGAAGACAGAAATTTATTAAGCAAAGACAAAACGAGACTCCGCTTAAGAAACAATTATACTTATCAGCCCATATTTCAAGAAAGATTCATTTAAATGCTTCAACCATCCGGTCATCTTCCCATGAGTTGCAAATCGTCAAAGCTATATCCTTATAAAAGAGTTAGGACTGACATAAGAAAAATAAATAGCTATCATGAGACATAAAAGACATAACGTAGATATCATACTTGCTTAACATGAAAATTCAACACTATGGGTTTGCTTGTAGAAGGTAGAGGAAGTGGGTGAACTGACTCAACAATAAGTAAAAGAGAGGTCCTTCACAGAGGGAAGCAGGGATTAATCATGTGCTAGAGCTTTTTGGTTTTTAAAACAGAAGTAAAATGATTTTGAGGTATGCATCCTTTCGTCAAGGACTTCACAACAGAGAAGTCCTCTAGTCCCCCATGACAAGCAAGGTTTTTAGACTTGTGAGAGCAGCTGGTTCTTAGAAGAGCGAGTACACTCTTCTTTCTCCTTGGTTTCACCACTGTCCAATGTTTGGGCTGATTTCTCAGATTTGCATTGCGCGGAGGAGAATTGTGAGTTATATTTATATTTTGCTTAAGTTGCTCTCGGGTTGATTCAAGTGAAGACGTAATCCATCAACACCGGGTGAAAGGGGGGAAATGACCTTGCTCGTCACAAGTTATATCTAGCTCTCTACTGCTCCCTCATGAGCTTAAACAGAGGCACAAAGAAGAAGTATTTTGAATTTTTAAAGGTAGCACATGACAAATTTACTTGGAATGGCAAGAAATACCATGCATAGGTAGATATGGTGGACACAGCTGGCAAGAAAGTTTGTCTTTGGGAATTGGATGCAAGAGTGAACCATACACTCAGTACAGGGCTTTAGGCTAGAAAGGCTTTAAAGCAAACAAATAGTGTTGAGTGATGTAAATCAACTATGCTATCAAAAACAATATGTCAAGCACGCAACATAAAGCTTATCATCACTATCAGAAATAAATCTAATACAAAGGTGTATGAGCTGGAAGGTTCACAAGCATGTAAGACATACAAGATAGTGTATTTGCAATTAAATTCTTCTTCTCTACTCAAGCACCAAAGCAATTATTGCAATTTAAACGAAGCCATGCTTATCATACCGAATAAACTTCTACTCATGCACCCAATGTCAAATCATTACTTACCACAAGATCAGCACATGAGAAAGATTGCCATAATAAAATATAAAGTGCAGAAGAATAAAAGATACTTCTCATTTATATTCCATTATAGAAAACCACACACCAACGGATACAAAGGACTCACAAGGAGTGACAAGACACAATGCAAAACCATACTACAAGATAACTTCTCTACTCATGATACGACTCACAAGACTGCGAAAAATAAAAGACATAAGATAAAGATATCGGGGCACTCCCCCAAGCTTGGAACAAGCCAAGGGAGTGCCGTTACCCATAGTGCTTGAATTTTATTCCCGCGGTGGAGATGGGTCGATGATCCTTATGAGCCTCTCAATGGTTTCTTTTAACTCCTCAAGCTGATAGCCAAGATTGCGGATCATCTCCGCGTTACTCTCAATTCTACTTCTTAGCGACCCAATAGGCGAGTCCCAATCATCTTGTGCTCTCCCCCAGCCATCCTCATTATCTGTGTTGAAGCTCCCACATCCTACATGAGTACGATCTATATCCCAAGCAGAAGGTAACTCTCCAAACGGAACAGTTTCAAGCTAATGGTTATGGATTAAAGTATGAAAAGGATTTCTAGTTCGAGAAAAGGGAGACCTCCCAGCAGAGTTCCTATGAGGGCCTTTATCAGCCTTCTGTAGCCACTCCCTTTTCTCAAAACAGAAGGATTCTTCGTCACCCCAATCCTTGTACCGTGGCATAGGGGTATTGGCGTCGGTCTTCTTCGAACTCCTCTCCATCATCATGGGGCACGTTCTCGAACACTTCCTCCGTTCCTTCAGTTCCTTTAAAGTCCATGCCTTGATCATCGTTGCCGGTGTTGTCGGGGTTGGAAGAGGATGCCATGATCTAAAGCTTCGAGACCCTGACAGAAATAACCAGAGACAAAACACGACGAAAACACAGGATACGCTTCTCGAAAAATTCAGGAAAATATATAACGAAAATTTTTGCAATAAAAGGAAGGCGACGGGACTAGGCGGAGTCGGAGGCGGTGTCCAGAGGCCAGGGGCGGGTCCCCACCATGGCCTGGGGTGGGGCCACGGCAGAGGGCCGCCTCTGCCTCCTGGACCCCGTCTCGTACTCCGTCCAGTCTCCGAATTTTCCTAATTTTCGAGAAATAAATAATATAAATTTTCTGGAATTGTCCGAGACACTTTACTTACCAAAACAGTTACCTATTCGTTTTCTGATTCTGGAGTCTTCCGGTATTTGGTTTCAATGAGTTCTTCCGGAGAGACCACTTGAATAACATCAGCATCCTTTTCCAAGGGTTTACCGGAGATGTAGTGCTTAAGTCGCTGACCATTCACCACCTGAGGTTTGTCTCCGTCAAGATTATTAATCTTTATAGCTCTGGAGCGATAGACTTCCTCAATGATGAATGGTCCCTCCCATTTTGATAGCAATTTTCCTGCAAAAAATCTGAGACGAGACCTATACAAAAGCACTTTATCACCAACATTAAATTCTCTTTTCAAAATTCTCTTATCATGCCATCTCTTTACTTTTTCCTTAAACAAACAAGCACTTTCATAAGCCTCGTTTCTCCACTCATCCAAGGAATTCAATTTAAGCAACCTAGTTTTACCGGCAAGATTAGGATCAGAATTAAGTTGTCTAACAGCCCAAAAGGCTTTATGTTCTAATTCAAGAGGCAAATGACATGCCTTCCCATAAACCATTTTATAAGGAGAAATACCCATAGGATTTTTATAAGCAGTTCTATAGGCCCATAAAGCATCATTAAGTTTTTTAGACCAATTCTTCCTAGACTTGTTAACGGTCTTTTGCAAGATCAGTTTAATTTCTCTATTAGTTAATTCAACTTGCCCACTAGTTTGAGGATGATACGGAGAGGAGACTCTGTGATTAACATCGTACTTAGCTAAAACTTTTCTAAAAGCTCCATGAATAAAATGAGATCCTCCATCAGTCATAAGATATCTAGGCACACCAAACCTAGGAAAAATAACTTCTTTAAGCATTTTTAGGGAGGTCTTATGATCAGCACTTTTAGTTGGTATAGCTTCCACCCACTTAGTAACATAATCTACAGCAACAAGAATATGAGTATTGCCATGAGAAGTGGGAAAAGGACCCATAAAGTCAAACCCCCAACAATCAAAAGGTTCAATAACAGGAGAGTAATTCATAGGCATTTCATTACGTCTACTAATGTTACCGACCCTTTGACACTCATCACAAGATGAAACAAACTTTTTAGCATCCTTAAATAAAGTAGGCCAATAAAAACCTGATTGAAGAACCTTATGTGCAGTCCTCTCACCTGCGTGATGTCCTCCATAATCACTACTATGGCACTTCCTCAATACCTCCTCCTGTTCATGCTTAGGAATACATCTCCACAAGATTCCATCAGCTCCCTCCTTGTATAAATGTGGGTCATCCCAAAAGTAATGCCTCAAGTCATAGAAGAATTTCTTTTTCTGTTGATAAGTAAAACTTGGAGCCAAAAATTTCGAGACAATAAAATTAGCATAATCAGCATACCAAGGAGCATCATGAGAAGTTATCTTAACGGTGGCAAGTTGTTCGTCAGGGAAACTATCATTTACAGGGATGGGATCATGAGGAATATTTTCCATTCTAGACAAATTATCAACTACAGGATTTTCTGCACCTTTTCTATCAACAATATGCAAATCAAACTCTTGCAGCAAAAGCACCCATCTAATAAGTCTAGGCTTAGCATCTTTCTTCTCCATAAGGTACTTAATTGCAACATGATCAGTATGAATAGTCACTTTAGAGTCCACAATATATTGTCTAAATTTATCACAAGCAAAAACGACCGCTAAAAATTCCTTTTCAGTGGTTGCATAATTTTTCTGTGCACTATCCAAAGTTTTACTAGCATAATGAATTACATTCAACTTCTTATCAATTCTTTGGCCAAGGACAGCCCCTACAGCATAATCACTAGCATAACACATAATTTCAAGGGGTAAATTCCAATCAGGCGGTTGAACTATAGGAGCGGTGATTAAAGCCCTTTTTAGTACCTCGAAGGCTTCCTTACAATCTTCATCAAAAACATATGAACATCTTTATCTTTTTGAAGAAGATTAGTAAGAGGCCGCGATGTCTTAGAAAAATCTTTAATAAACCTCCTATAAAAACCAGCATAACCGAGGAAACTACGAATACCTTTGATGTCCCTTGGATAGGGCACCTTCTCAATTGCTTCAATTTTGGCTTTATCAACTTCAATCCCTCTTTCAGAAATTTTATGTCTAAGCACTATGCCTTAATTTACCATGAAATGACACTTCTCCCAGTTGAGAACAAGATTGGTCTCCTCACATCTCTGCAAAACTTTGTTAAGATTGTAGAGGCAATTGTCGAAAGAAGTTCCATAGACGGAGAAATCGTCCATGAAGACTTCCACAATTTCCTCACAAAAACCATGAAAAATAGCAGACATGCATCTTTGAAAAGTAGCAGGTGCATTACAGAAACCAAAAGGCATACGTCTATAGGCATAAGTTCCATAAGGACAAGTAAAAGTAGTTTTTTCTTGATCTTCAAATTTAACAGCAATTTGAGAGAAACCAGAATAACCATCAAGAAAACAAAAGTGAGAATTCTTAGACAGTCTTTCAAGCATTTGATCAATAAAAGGCAAAGGATAATGATCTTTTCGAGTAGCCTTATTAAGTTTCCTATAATCAATGCACATTCTATGCCCTACAACTGTTCTTTGAGGAATGAGTTCATTATTATCATTAGCAACAACAGTCATACCTCCATTTTTGGGAACACAATGAACAGGACTAACCCATCTACTATCAGCAATAGGATAGATTATACCTGCATCGAGAAGCTTGAGTATCTCATTTCTTACCACATCCTTCATCTTTGGATTTAATCTTCGTTGATGATCAACAATGGGCTTCGCATCAGGCTCAAGATTAATTGTATGTTGACAAATAGATGGAGAAATCCCTTGAAGATCATCTAGAGTATATCCCAATGCAACTCTATGTTTCCTAAGGAACTCCAATAATCGCTCCTCCTCTTTCGCTGAAAGGTTAGAATTGATAATAACAGGATATATTTTCTTCTCATCCAAATATGTATATTTGAGAGTATCTGGGAGAGCTTTTAATTCAAAAACAGGATCTCCCTTTGGAGGTGTCTGGGTCCCCAGAGACTCCACAGGTAGATCATGCTTTAGAATAGCCGGCTGTCTAAAGAAGACTTCATCAATTTCCTCTCTTTCCTGCATAAACATATCATTCTCGTGCTCCTCCATATATTGCTGCAAAGGATCATTAGGAGGCATGGCAATAGAAGCAATTATTTCAATAATAAGATCCTCATTAGGTAATTCTTTATCATAACGATGTCTAGCAAATTTGGAAAAATTAAATTCATACGGCTCTCCAGTGAATTGAACAGAGACATTTTCTTTTTTAAAATCTATAACAGCACTACAAGTATTTAAGAAAGGTCTACCAAATATGATAGGACAAAATTTATCTTTAACCGACCCCAAGACAAGGAAATCAGTTGGATATTTTATCTTACCACATAAAACTTCAAGGTCTCTGACAATCTCCACCGGGTGGATGACATCTCTATTAGCCAATTTAATCTCCAAATCAATATCCTCAAGCTCACATGGCGCAATTTCGCGCATTATTTCTTGATAAAGTGTATAAGGAATAGCACTTGCACTTGCACCCATATCACATAATCCATAATAGCAATGATCACCTATCTTGACAGAGACAACAGGAGTACCAACAACTTTTGCACTTTTATCCTGTCTAACAATGTTAGTAGCAGCTTCACAAAAATAAATAGAACTTCCATCGACGTTCTCAGTTACAAAATCTTTAACCAAAGCTACTGGAGAGGCAATTTCAAGTTATTCATCAGGTTCATAAGCTTTCCTTTCACTTTTATTAACCACACTAGCCACGATTGAGTGATCTTTAATTTTTATAGGAAAGGGTGGTTTTTCAAAGTAAACAGCAGGTAAAATAGATTCAACTATTTGAACAGGCACATCATCACTAGCAAGCACATCCGTTTTACAAACATCTTTAAATGGTTCATGATACTTATCCCACTTTTCTTTTGGAATATTAATATGGTCAGCAAAGGATTTACAAAGATCAACAACAATTTGAGAATCGAGCCCAAACTTAGTACTAAGCATATTAAAACGTTCAGTTTCCATGAAAGATTTAATGCAGTCATACTCATAATTTATACCTGATTCTTTACCTTTGTCGATCTCCCAATCTTCCGCATTGCGATAAATCCTTTCAATTAAATCCCATTTAGCATTAACTTCTTTGTTTGTAAAGGATCCGAGAGAAGAAGCATCAAGCATATCCTTATCATAGCGAGGCAGACTCGCATAAAAATTGTTAACAATTATATCATTAGGAAGCTTATGATTGGGGCATTTAAGCATTAGAGATTTCAACCTCCCCCAATCTTGAGCGATGCTTTCTCCTTCATGTGGCCAAAAGTTATAAATATAATTTCTATCTTGATGAATTTCATGAAGAGGATAAAATTTAGAATAAAAGAGAGACATAAGCTCTTTCCAATCCATCAAGTGAGAATTATCCAGAAGCATATACCAATCCATAGCTTTATCCTTTAGTGATATTGAGAATAATTTCCTCATGATTACCTCTTTTGACATACCTGCAATATTAAATAGCTCACACAGATCTTTAATATAAAGCAAATGATAACCTGGATGGATGGTTCCATCCCCTGCATAACGGTTACTCATAACATGATCAATAATTCCCATGGGTATTTTAAATGGATCAATTTCAAAGAGCGGAGGACTCTTATCCACCACAAGTGTGGTGGCAGAGTCACTCCCAAACAGCATATGAAGTGAAGAGTGCTCCATAACGAAGCAAAGTAACAAGCAAAAATATAAACAACACTTACAATAAAAGAGTTCCTTACCAATTCCACTTACCAATAGCGCTACACTCCCCGGCAACGGCGCCAGAAAAGAGTCTTGATGACCCACAAGTATAGGGGATCTATCGTAGTCCTTTCGATAAGTAAGTGTGTCGAACCCAACGAGGAGCAGAAGGTGTTGACAAGTAGTTCTCAGCAAGGTTTCTCTGCAAGCACTAAACGTGAAATGTTTTTGGATTTTTAATTTAAATAACGGATGAAAAACAAGTAAATAAAAGAGTGCTACAATAATTGCAGCAAATAGCCCAATCCTTTTAAGCTCAAAGGACAGGCCGTTTGTGTTGCTTATGAAGATTAAAACGTTCTCGAGGACACATGGGAGTTTTTGCCTAGCCAGTTTCATTGCAAACCGGTGATTAACCTTCAATGTTTTGATAAAGTGCTGTGTGGGTGGACCTATGCTAATGCACCGCCCTTACTTGGACAAATACATACTTGTGATTAAACCCCTTACAAGCATCCGTAACTACAAGAAAGTAATTAAGATAAAAACCTAACCACAGCCTTAGACTCCGAGACCCTACGCTCCCTAGTACACTAGTTCACAAATTGGGGTTTAGGTTTCTGTCACTCCTGCAACCCTACCATAGGCAAACTAAATACACTATGCATTCCCCTAGGCCCTTTGAAAGGTGAAGTATCATGTAGTCGACGTTCACACGATACCACTAGAGGAGTAACACCACAACATAAATCAAACCATTAAATATTACTCAACATTATGCAATTACTAGCAACTAGGCTTTCCCCATTTCCTCAAGAACCAAATGAACTACTCACAAGACATCATATAGATCATGATAAGAGGTGATATGAATAAGGGAAACAATCTGATTTTAATGATAATTCACCGATAAAACTCTCAAACATCAACTACAAGTGGTAATCAACGCCCGGGATATGATTCCGATGAACTAATAGCAACACAAGGATAGCTTTCCCCGTCTAGTCTCGTTACTTTACCCCTAGATGCCAAAATCATAGCTATCCATCGCATCTGAGGAAGAATTCCAGTAAAAGACTGTGACAGCCGGGAGGAAGGTCCTTGGTCGCCGCCGGAAGGAAGTCCCATGGTCGCAGCCGAGATGAAGATCCGTGGTCGCCGATCGCGCCTAGTCCGGCCGTGGTAGCCACGGGAGCTCCTATGTTCCTCTGTTTCTCCTTCCCGATTAGAATTGGGGACCTATACTATATTTGCAACGTATTTTAAAGTTAAAAGAAATTAATATTACCTCTATACATGGATAAATAGGAGTATAGGACAGATTAGTAAGGAACTAGACTAATGTGTGGCAAATAATAGAACCCAAAGTAATGTGTGATAACTTATAAAGAGCCAAAGAAAAACGTGGCAAATCGGAAATTCTCCCTCTTCCTCCTCCTCGCCGCTGTCCACCGTCGAAGCTCGGTCGCCGCTACCGGCATGGCAGGGTTCTCCGCCGCCTCTCCCGCCGCACCAGCTTCCTCGCCAAGACGCCCTACGCGCCGCCGTCCTGGGCCTCGCACCTCGCCCTCGCCCCTCCCCACACCTTCTTCCTTGGCCAAGTAAGCTTCATCGTCACTACCACTGGATCGCTACCTGCTCAAGTGTTTTGGTGACCTCAAAGCGGCTTAGATTGATTTCTTTGTGACTTTGATGTAGTTCAAATTTACCAGAGATTGTTAGGAGCACACATTGTTCTTGTCACAAAAGAAGAATATGGGAAAATTGGCAGCGTGGTATGCTCTTCCCCATGATGTATTCTGTTACTGCTTTGACTTTTCATAGTTCTGTGAGCTCATGCGTAGCCAAAGCCTTGTTCATATGTGAATGTTACTCATTATCCATGCTTCATTAACTATTTACATTGTCAAATGATCGTTCCACCAAGAGCTCGTGCTGCAGTATTTTTTGGACTATAATATTTAGTAGTGTCATCTTTCCCCTTCATTGTAATTATTTATTTTACTGCCCATTCTCTGCCTTCATATTGATGAAGTTCTTTGTGCTACTGCTCATCATTCATCAGTACTTCTCACTGATTGTTTGGTTATGCTTCTAGATTGTTTATTCTTTAAGAAGCTCCTAACCACATTATCAATCTGTTTGTTATAGGCTTTAGCCGACTTGCTTAAAAAGCGGCTTTTGGAAGAAGGATAGAAGCCATACGTGATTCCTGTTGGTGGATCCAACTCACTTGGAACTTGGTACTATCATGTATATCTGATGCTGAGTGATAAGCTGACATTTTTTTTCATGGTGTTTAAGTTTCCTTAATGAAAATTATTCTTCGATTGGGGTGTGTCTCTGTCCATCGGAAAAGTAGTGGTTACTGCATTTTTTCAAATGGACACCAGTGTCCCAATTTGCTATGTTTGTGAGATATCTAGGCGCTGAACGTACCAGATCTCATATAAGGAAGAAGATTTGGGTAATTATCATACCTTGGTTAACCAGTGAAGCATAGAATAGTAAGAATTGTGACTCATGTTACTATGTAAACATAGGCTGAAGAAAATATAGTGTATATTCATACTGCTAAAGTGAATGGTTTATGAATGTTAGATTGTGCGATTCTAAAAAAGTTTGCTGTAAATAGAAGGGTTGGAGTTCAAATAGGTATCAGGAATTTATGCAAATGATATTCACTTCATAATTTTGAGCTTATGTTCATAACATATATTGTGTCTTGCTGTTATGTAGGGGATATGTTGATGCAGTAAAGGAAATTGAGCAGCAAATTCAATTATCTGGTGATGTTCAGTCTGATGATATCGTTGTTGCCTGCGGCAGGTATTTCATCAACACCCAATGGGGCAATTATGTGTATGCACTCAGCTATTATGTCATGCCTGCATCCTGAATGTTATGACATTATATCTCTACGTCTTGTTGATTTTGTACTTTGTGCAGTGGTGGAACCATTGCTGGTCTTGCTTTGGGATCAACATTGAGTAGCCTAAACGTTAAAGTATGAGCCTTCTTTGTTATTTTCCTATCCCGCTCAAGTTTCAAACTAATCATCCACTTGTAGGATAGGTCCATGCGTTCTCTGTTTGTGATGACCCTGAATACTTCTATGACTATGTTCAAGGCCTTATTGATGGACTTCAATCTGGCTTGGATTCACATGATATAGTCACCATTCAAGATGTGAGTAAAATTTATTTCTCGTCATTTAATGGTATCTTTGTAAACCGAGTAAAAATATTTTGGACCATAGACTCCAAAGGTTAATTTTGCAGTGTGTTGATGCATATCAACACATTCTCTCCATGTTTATATGTGCACGTGACATGGTTTTTTCTGCTGCTTCCTTTCATTTCACGGTTCACTTTTTTTGCGCTGGAACTCTTTGTGAATACTCTGGGCTCTCAACTGCACCTTCTGCTTGACAGGCTAAGGGCTTAGGTTATGCCAATATGCCATGAACACATCGAGGAGTTTAAGTTTGTTAAAAGATATAGTAGCAGTAACAGGCGTTGTGCTTGATCCGGTCTACAAGTGCAATGCTTTCCTTTTTTTGTGAGAAGACACAAAGGACCTTTGTGTTTCATTTCATTGAAAAGGTAGAATTTGAGTTACAAGCCTCCTAAGAGGCGCAGAGTACAAAGTTCAGAAAATTAGTGCACATCCCAGGTGGATGGCAGGACTACCCTAAGACCGCTGGCCCCGGCTTAGCCCAGGAGCAGGTCTCTTCTTTGATCATGTCGACGAATGCAGAGATTGAAGGTCGAGCACCCTCAAACACGCACTCGTTGCGATGCTTCCAGACAATCCATGGCACCAGGATGGTGATCGAGGCCAGACCCTTATGCAGTAGCTTCAGGGTGGCCTGTTTCGCACGCAGCCACCAGTCCATGAGCGAGGCATCCTGGTTTGGTGCACCTACTGTCATCCTGAGCCAAGCAAGTACCTCATGCCAGATTTGTCGGGCAAAGGGGCACTCTAGCAGGAGGTGTTGCATCGTTTCCGGGGCCTGGTCGCAGAGGAGACACCGAGGATGGTGCTGGAGGCCTCGGCGTGCAAGGCGATCAGCAGTCCAGCATCTATCTTGGTTGGCCAGCCAGTGGAAGAATTTTACCATTGGAGGCGCTCAGCTTTTCCAGAAAAGTTTCCAGCAGTAGCACGTCGTGGATCCATGGTAAGTGTCCAGGTAGCAAGAGCGTGCAGAGTACCAGGAGTGGCACGTCCTGGATCCAATGCTTTCCTTTTGCATGTGATGTGATGTGATGTTTGATTTGATATCCTGAATGCTAGTATTTTTGGTTAAATAAAAAAGTATGAAATGGTTTTCTCTATGAACATAAGCTAATACCAAGGATCCTTCCAGCAAGTTCATGAAGAGATTCGACGTTTATCTTGCTTTTCTTGTGATTACCTTTTATTTTTCTTAATGATAACATAATTTCTTTTTCTGCAGCGGGAAGGGATTATATGGAATGCTGAAAGACATGTCTAGCAGTCCAGCCAAGTGGAAAGGGCGAAAAGTCCTCTTTGTCAATACATGCGGTCTTCTTGGGTTGTATGATAATGTTGATCAGCTGTCATCTTTGGCTGGGATTTGGCACAGAATGGATCTTGAAGAATCTCTCCCACACAAAGATGGCACTGGTAAGATGTTCTAATTGATACATCTAATTGATCTTGTGAGCATTTGCTGAATATGATATAATTTGAGAATAAGATCATGTTTCTACCATTTGGAATTAAAGTTCATGTAGTCATGGTTAAATGCCTTTTCTCTTACATTTTTGCTACACATTTTTGTTTTCAGTTATGAATATAATACCTGATCTTGAATATTCCATTCTGTTATAGAGCTTCCTAGCATGGCTGTTTATTGCCAGTCATTCTATATATCAACTGCCAAAAAATAAGTATGTCAACTGCCAACGAATATGGTCCCATGTTCTGCTGGGTTTCATCGACAAGCAACCAAAACAATTTTGCACGCAAAAGGAAACTTCCCACGTATGCCATTCATAAACTTGAGTAACCATTTAGCATTAATGGGGCTGCCTAGTCGCGCACATAAATGAAACTGCACCACTGAACAAATTTATAGGCAATTATGTAAGTATAGTTGTAAGAAACGGCTGAAATGTAGCAGTAGTAAATAACAGAGAAAACACACTGAAATCGCACATGACAAGTTGACAACCATGACCAAGAATCTAAAAAAGCGAACGAACATCATCTGATGAATTCAAATACTGGAATAACACTAACAGACCAATGAACACACGGACTAGCTCACCATTCCAGAAGTGATATCTTTCAGCAAAAGCATTATGCACTTGATCCAGTTGGTCCACGCACCACCGTAACTGGGCAGCTTGCATTGTTTACTACGTAATTACTGACGCATCCAAGGAGGGCCCTGCATTGATGTCCAAGGAGATGTTGAAATATGAGAAAACACTTTTAAGGACTAGTCAAAATTTAGTCGAGAAGAGGTTCAGATGATACCTTTTCAAAGGCCCTAATCCCCTGCAACCAAGCACAACGTTGTCCACCTTGAGATCATCTACTGCCTCACAAAGTTTCTACCTTGCATCACCCCAGTATATTTTTGCAAGTACTTCCACCTGATCCAACCAACATCGAATGAATTGCTTAATTAGCAGCACATTTTTTCGAACATTGTTTTTTCTAGAAAGTTGGAGCCAGGGCAGGCAACGTTCAAAATTAAATATACTTCTACTATCTGCTGTAGAGGTGATGTTTGCTTGAATTTGGCCATATAAAAATTGAAAAAGTTACAATGAACAATGCCATGGATATAGCCTCAAGAAGTCAGGAAAATGTGAAGGAAATGGGAGCAAAATTTGGTTGTACGACAGTGCATTTCTATTTAAAATGTTGTCTGTGTTTAGTCAGAAGGTATTTAGCCCACGTTTTTTCAATTTTGCATAACATGGCATGTAGAGATTTTGATGAAGTACTTAAGCGGAGTAGTAATTAATTCTCCATTGCCTTATTAGGATTTGTTGCTGGTTTAGGCATGCCTGCGCAAAGTTAGAGGAGAAATTCACGTTTGGAAAAATTTCTTCTTAAGTGCGAGGTCTAGGAAAGCTATACGGAAAATACACGGTGTACTTTTGATTCTTGAACATTTTCATCTGTTTAGGTCACAGGTGTCACACCTAGGCACTTAAATCGCATTGGTGATGGATCTCAGAGCAGATGCTTCAGAGAGTTGACAAAACACTGCCATACCGATAATTCGATGAACAAATCAGTCGATTTCCGTAGAGCTATTACCTGCTTCGACTTGGATTCAGCCTGCAGGATCTACAACACCTCCTTGTCGGGGTTGACCCCGTAGCCCGCCTGCACGTTCAATCTCCATGAACTCCAGCAGAGGGATCAGAGCTTCAGTGCATGCAGGGAAGCACAAACAACGGTGTGAGCTGCAATCATTGTGAGACAGAAGCTACATATAGCATGACCGAAAATTTCAGTGTTTGTTACGTACCTGAACCGGTGCTCTTCCAGAGCCCCTTCTCTGCTCTTGCCTTGTCGGACGTTGAACAGTTAGCAGTACTACCAGCGGTAATTTAGGTGGTTGGACTTCCAGCCAAATAGCCCCCTGTTGATGGCGAAGTCTTAGACTAGGTTTGGCTTTAATTTTGTTTCTTGTTATTTTTTCCTTAAGAAAGAGAGAGTTGGCTTTGTTCCTTCATGACTCTTTCCTTTTTCCTCCATGAACCGTTCCTTTTTCTATGGCCCATGGGTCCTTGCCAGATGGGCAAGCTATGAAGGTAAAGCCCAGAAGGCTCTCCACCTGTCTGGAAAGGTCAGGAACTGCTTCGTCCTAGTTCAGTAAACACTCCTGCCGGAAACACAATGCATGTATCCCAGTGGCTTGCTCCCTGTTTCTCAGGGCATGTACATTTGTTTAGACAACGATCGTCTGTAGTACGTGTACACGTCAACTACCAATGGTGCTACAGACACCTCCTGCAACGGACTGACTCTTTTGGTGTCTATAGGGCTGCATGCAACATTATAAAATTTTATTAATCTAACTGCCAATAACCCACACGATTACCGACACCCATGCATACAGCGGCAAAAAAAGTAGTCGCTAGCCAGCGATTCGACTGTCTGCAAATTTACAGACGATGTCCTTCTCTCTCCTCCTCTAACTGCCAAAAATTCTTACGTGTATCTTCTATACACAGCTGACTAGATATCAATGTACATGCCCTCAACCACTTTTCCCTTAAAAAAACGGTTTAGTTATTTCTTACTCGAGTGAGTATTAAGTTAGAGCTCACTCAACTCTAACCCCGTTGGATTTATATTGTGATTCGTGCGATATGTTATTTATGTATTTAATTTTTTTTTCAGTTGCATATAGATTGCACATAGTTGAAACCGAGATTTCTCAGTGATGCCTTCCGGCTCTGGTTTCCGGCCGTTTCAATGTGACGTGGCGGATGAGTTACCTGTTCTAAGGCCCTGTTTGGATACGGAGTTTTGGCCAAACTAGTTTGGCGTAAACCGAGGCAACCGTCTAACAAATTAAAATCATGTTTGGTTGCACCACCTAAAACGCGAATAAATATAACCAGGTTTCCACAAAGCCAGAAAAGTGCGTGTTGGTAAAAACCACTATTACTCGATTTTGTGAAAACGCCATTAGGCAAAACTCGAGCACGACCATGGGCGGCGACTATCGTATACGTGTGCGACCGAGCTGCGAGCACATCCGCCCGCCACACGACGTGCACGCGCTCCTCCACGTTCTGCACGCACCGTCGATGTCCGGCCTAAGCGGCGGCGCTCTGATGGTGGTCAAGGAGCAACCCTAATCACGGCCGCGCTCGCGCGTGATCTCGTACAAGCGGAACAGGGTACGGCACAAACCGGCGAGGGCGTGATCTCTGTGGCCGAAGCGAGGGCGGGCAAGGAGGAGGCCGAAGAAGGCGTTGGCGACTAGGTCCAAGTCGTGGTGACGAGAACAAGGGCCAGCGCGGCGGCGGAGGTCACGACATAGTGCTTGGACCAGCGGTGCCCGGTGGTAGCGACAGGCCGTCCTCGTCGGGGAGTAGCGGAGAAGACGAAGCGGAGGTCGAGCGCAACTCAACAACTGCCTCGCGGCGGGACCGGCGGCGAGCGCGACCGTGCTGGCCACCACGCGGTGGACACGATGAGCGCACCTGCGACCACGCTGTTGAGCCCCGATGCCCTCGTCTCCGGCTGCGCCCCCAGCAAACCAACATCGCGCCACCTCCTGCCGAGAACTGTCGGTGCAGGAGCGCGTACAGGTGCGCCGCGCCGCCTGTAGGAGATGCTGGCGTATAGGTTCGCCACGCGTGGTTTCCGCCTCGTCCAGTAGCAAAAAATTGTTTTAGTAGCCAAACGTGGTTTCCGCGCGCATCCACTCGTTCCTAACGGAATTGAGAGCAAAACTCGTTTTACGAAAAATCTTCCTAAAACGTAACGTGGTTTGGCTAGAGGCTGTATATGGAAATTTTAGTGTTGTTTTGGAATCTGTGGGCTTCTCGGGCGGGGTTGCAAACCGAGGGCGATTCGTTATTTATTTTTGGAACTTTTTGATATGCAGAGATCGATTCGTTATCCCACCCACAGAGTACGTACGTTTCCGATCGGTGGTCAGCTTGGCTGCCTTTTTATAGCGAGACGTTGCCCACTAGTTTCTCCGCCGCCGCTCGTACCGCCGTCCACATCCACCGATCCACATGGCCCCTTCCTCTGCCTCCGGTGATTACAACTTCAAGGCCCTCAAGGCCGCCGAGGCGAGGATCCTCGAGTGTACCAACATCACGGCCCTCTTTGACGCTGCTGACGCTGCTCTCAAAGCTCTCGACGCAGCCGAGGAGCGACAGGATACCAATCTCATGGCCTTCCAGGACGCTGCCTTAGCCGCCATCGCCACCGCCCGAGCCGCCGCTGAGAAGTGGCAGGATACCTGCGAGGCCGCCGCTGCCGCCACCGCTCATGTCGAGTCCGAGGAGCGGCAGGGTACCAACTTCGAGGACCTCGAGGCCGGTGTCACCTCCGGCAAAGCCGCCGCTGCGGTGTCCATCCCCATGGCTGCTTCCTCTGCCTCCATCAAAGAAAAAGGGCAGACAACTCAAAGCCCCCAACAAAGGGAGATTGGGAAAAGGGCTATAGCGGTGGTTCTCACGGCGGTCGTACCCATGGCCGTTTCTATCTCAGTGCTGGTGCGCTTCGACGAAAACCCTATGTTCCAAGTGTGGATCTTGTCGGTCAGTATCTGCTCATCAGTCTTCCTCTTCCTCCTGTGCATCTGGCGGACTCGGTGGTTCTACATTGACTTGGCCCGGCTCACCTATGCCCCCCTGCTCGCCTTCGCTTCCGCCAGTGCGATAGGCTCAGCCACTGCCACCTTCGTCCTGTTCTTTGGCATGGTCTGGGCTGCTGGAATCTTGGGCTACTCCCTCGCCTTGCACCACCTGCGCAAGGGGACCGTGTCTACCCACGCATTGCCTAGCCCCTCCCGCCCTACCAAGGATAGTGTCGAAAGCCTCAACTTCGGTATTTATGTTGTAGCACCCTTTGTGCTGCTGCTCTGGACTTTGTTCGTGGCGTTGCTTGTCAATATTGCGACCCCGGTTGACGAGCTGGTCATCCTCCATACCCTCTCATACTTTGGCTGGATCCATGTTACCGCCTGGATACACTTTGTCGCCACCACACCCATGCATGGATTTCCCGTCGAAGAGCTGATGCCAACGTTAGTGCCCCCTCTTCTATCGTGGATGCTGGTTTCTCCTGTGCTAGTCTTTGTATCTCTGATCCTCTCGGTCTTGTGCCATTTGCTATTGATGTTGGCCTTGGTTGCCTTCCTTTGGTACAACCTTGCCATTTACACGCACTTCTTGGAGACTGCTGCACCAAGGTATGCATATTTCAAAGCAAACTACCTTAACATGTTTTGTTAATTATTCCATCTCTATGAAATATCCATTTGACTAGCTAGGGTATGTATGTTCTACATATCGCCTACTTGAAGTTTTTTTGTAATTAGTAGCCTTGTTACCTCCGGGTTATATAACATAGTAGACAATATTTCTCTCTATGGACAACAGTTTCATGATGATACAGAATACAACAGGTTTTTCAACTTAGTTTATATGCTAAAAGGCACTTGTAAAATATATCCAGAGGGGGATATATAAGACGAAAATCTATAAAAGGAGGGGTGTACATGAGTAGGAACTAAAGAGGATAATAGGGTTCCATGCCTCATTAAACTCGTGTCAATATATTGAAGACTGAAACTCTGAGCCAATTAGTAAAACGACTGTGATCCCACACGTGCATATGTAGGTAAATACTTACCGGTTTTCTTCCAGCTGCATTGTAACATAAAAATATAAAGATAATATCATTTGATATTAGCTGAATTCGTTTCTTTGCTGTACTGTAGGATTCTAGAAGACAAGATTGGGCTGGTGAAGTCTGATCCTAGACTTGGAGAAACACCAAGTGAAGCTGCAGCTACTCTGCTGATGTCTAACTAGACAGAGAAGGTAACTAATCAATGTCGGTATTATTTTGCACTGAACCAAACTACTGGAGCATAATAATTGGAGATGCAAGCAGGATCCCGCCAAAATCCCACTTATAGTTCATTTGGTGATTCGTAGTTCATTTGGTAGTGATCTGCGTCTGAGATTTCTGTAAGACTTGTTAGCTTGTTGATAATATATTCTTTGTTTGGTTAAAAATGTAGGTGAAATTTAGGAGAAGATGATCAAATGAATAATATGTATATAGACGTTTACATACCTTGGTCTTAGTGCACCATGGTGTCCTACCTTGTGTCAGTTTTCACAATGCTCATACATTTCTTCCATATGATTCTAAAGAGGCTGCTGCCAGCTATCGATAAAGTAGTAGTATATGTTTGGATGGAAATGTCATTGTCAATTTTCATGCTCAGATGCTTCTTTATTCTTTTAATGTGTCATTTAACTTCAAGTTTCTATTTCTTGCTGCAGACCAAAGTGGAGCGTCTGGAGACCATTGTGGTGCCTGTTCAATGAAAGGATGGAACACGCTGTAGCCCATATTTGTACACTTATGTTTGTGTTGGCCTATGTGTATTATGCACTTCCACTTTTGGGTGTTGGATATGTAGACCGTGTTTGTTAAACTTTATGCAGGACAACCAACTGTTAAACTTTGTATCGACTAGCAGGACACTGATGTTAATTAGTTGAATCAGGGGCTGCTTGGTTTCCATAGTTGGCAGCACTTGAATTTGGGCAATGCTGACAAGTTGGGTTGTTGTTTGGTTCAAGCCACCTTGGCATGATTCCTTTTTTCTGACAAAAATCGAAAAATATGGTGAGATTTCCTGGCCAATCTGAAGGGGTTAAGAATTTGTGCATGGATCGATGGATATGCAGCTGGGCTGAGCACTCTAGGTTTTTCTTAAAGAACCTTGAGCTGAAGGAAGTGAAACCAGTTGTTTTCTCTTGAACTGCACGAATCACATATGCCCCCATTACATTCTACTAGCTAGGATATATATCCGGTCTCACGGACTTGCGTCATGAAACACTCTTTTTTTCTTTTTGGACGTGATTCAATTGTTGCAAGGGACAGATGGGTTTTGTTGGAATCTCCATGAGAATGGAAAATCATAGCAACCGTAAAAACGTCATTTCAACACTAAATTGTGCAAGTCTATAGAGGACCATCACCAATAAAATTCAGATTTGAAATGTTTTTCGATTTTTTCAGAAGTATGCGAGCTCGGGAGAATTCCGAATAGAAACGTCTTTTATCGAGAGAAAAACATTCTCACGAGTGGTGCCGAAGACCAGGAAAGATACCACCGAGCTCGGGAGAATTCCAAATCCACGTCCCCTCCCTCCCTTTCTCACACTCTCCACGTACTCGCCTCGTCCTCTCTCTGCCTCCGGCCCCGACACGGACACAGCGGCAGCGTCCACCCACGCCGCTGGCGACGCCTGCCATGGCCACCACCGCCGGCAACCTCTCATCCGCTTCCGACGGTGGGTGCAGGGTATTCTCGCGGAGATGGGTTCGGGTCTGATCCCAGCTGACCGGGAGGTCTGGACGCCGTGCCATCGTACCAGCAATGCACCAGAAGGTTCTAGCTTTCTACTTCCCGTTGAGGTTCTGTTATTGCTTTCTTTCTGGTGTAATTTTACTCACCTGAATTCCGCTTGGGCAGTACGTGACCGCGATGATAGGTCTCTTTGGAAAAGCTTCAGACCGGCTCTGTCAGAAGTTGGACAAGGCGGCATCGGATGGGGAGGATGTGGAGATGGAATCTCTCTTCTCTCGACTGACACGCTGGATGTCATCGGGAAGGCAGTGTTCAATTATGATTTTGATTCATTATCTTATGATAATGGAATAGTTGAGGTTGTTTTTCCAGACTTCGCCATATTCCTCAGTACATTACGAAATTTTATTTTCTTCTTCTCTGTGAATCTTACCATTTTGGTTTGTTGGTTCATGATCAGGCTGTGTATGTAACACTACGAGAAGCAGAAATGCGGAGCACTTGTCCTATACCAACTTGGGAAATACCCATATGGAAAGAAATCTCCCCTCGGCAGAGGAAGGTCAATGAAGCTCTTGCACTGATAAATAATAAATATTCTTGATGAACTAATTGCTACATGCAAGGTAAACCATTTTCTTATACTTCGACCTCTGTTATTAGTGTATACTGTATTTAGCAAAATCATGGAAATTGCGTTCTTACTGCTGCAGAGGATGGTAGATGAAGATCTACAGTTTCATGAGGAATATATGAATGAGCAAGATCCTAGCATTCTTCACTTCCTCTTGGCATCTGGAGATGATGTATGATATGGCTGAATTTGTAAAATAAATAAATAGATGTTTGGACCTTCTAATATTCACATGGCTGCAATGCTCAATCCATCTACGTACCTTAGGTATCCAGCAAGCAGCTCCCTGATGATCTGATGACGATGCTCATAGCTGGCCATGAGACCTCTGCAGCAGTCTTAACATGGACATTTTATCTTCTATCTAAGGTGTAATATGGTCAATAGCTCAAAAAGCAATGCTATATTAGTATAGCAATATCCAATGATACTGTGTAGTTGATCACCTTCCTATTCGCTAAACCGTTAGTATTTTGCTTATTCTCATTGCTTTATATCGCCAATTTGCAGTATCCGAATGTAATATCCAAGCTCCAAGCTGAGGTAGAGTCACTCTTATCTTTAAGGTGTTTTTTCTATGTAGGGTCACACATCTGAATCTAACAAATGACAATTGACTTTCTTTGCTCAATTATCCACAGGTTGATGCTGTTCTAGGAGACGGTTTACCAACACTTGAGGATCTGAAAAAACTAAAGTACACTACTCGAGTTATTAATGAAGTAAGTACTAAAGAGTGTTATGTTGCCACATATATAATGAGTTTTGTCACTGAATGAGAATCATTACCATTTTTTGCAGTCTTTGAGACTATATCCACAGCCGCCAGTTTTAATTCGCCGGTCCCTTGAGGATGATATGCTAGGGGAGTACCCATTCGGCAGGTAAACATTTTCCATAAGTGATCCATCTGTTACGTGTAACAGCCCAGATTTGGTACCCTAAAATATGGTCCAAATTTTCACTTTTTATTTTCATTGCATCATGGCATACATATTTAAATTGCTAAGTTAAATATTGCAAACAATGGAAATCATTAAAAGGAATCAAACACTTCCTAAAATTCCAAACCAAATGCAATTGTTCAAATTGGCAAAACCAAATATTCTTGAGTTTCCATATTTGTCCAGGAAGTTTCAAGAATGCATTTCATAATTATTTGGTAAGGTAGAATTCTTGCCAAACAATTAAATAAATTGGGACTTCAAAATTGAGTTAAACCAAATTCTTATTTTTGGAACCCAGTTAAGCTTTCCAAAAAAAATTCAAAACAAAATCATGGGGTGCTTCATTATTATGTCATGAGCCTCCATGAATAATTTCATTATTTTTGAAAATGCTTAAATGCTCTAAATAAATACAATTTGGAAATTGCCATAAATGGTTATAACTAAAACCTATGAACAAATGTGGTGCAAAACTTTTTAGTTTGCAACCCCAATTTTTGTGAAGCTTCTAGATGGTAAGGGGAGTCTACATGAATTTTTGTGGAATTTTATAAAATGATTAAGTGCCTCAATTAAATAGAAAAGGTTGCTGTTTTCAAAAGAAAATAAAACCAGAAAAAGGAAAAATGGGCCGAGGGGGTTTTCGCAAAAAGCCATCTTCCCTGTGGACGACAGTGGCTTCACTGCCGCTGCCGTCGCCGTGTCGCCCCTCTGCCGCTCCCTCGATGCCGCCCCCCCCCCCCCCTTCCCCTGGTGGTCAAGGAGGCCCCCTTGCGGCTGTGCCTCCCTCTCCTCTCTCCCTTGCTTTTCCCCCTGCTCTCTCTCTCTTCTCCCGCGCAAGAACCTAACTCGAGCTCCCTGTCCGCCTCCGGCCGCCGCCTCCCCGTCAACTCCGGCCGCCCGAGCCCACGCTGACACCGCCACGAGCTCTGCCTCGACCTCCTCCCTCTACTGGACCAGGCTCTACCCATCAGGAGGCACGGGACCCACGGAATCAACCGATTCTTCTACAACCGGGCCGCCGCCTCCGAGGACCATCTCGTCGCCGTTCGGCCTCCTCTTGGCTCGCCGACCGCGCCATTGCCTTCCTGGTGAGCTTGCCGTGCTTGCGCACCCCTTCTCCCCCTTCCCCATGCTCTGTGCCGTCGCCCCACCGTGCACCGCCGCCCGCTGCCGCTCCGATGGTCGCCGCCGGCCACTCCGGCGACCATATGGTCTTTTTTGCCGCCCCCTCTGCTCCACTCCACCTCCTCTATCTCTTAGAGCAGCTGCCCGCTTCCAATTTCAGCCCGAGCCGACGATTTCGTGATCAACAGGCCGCCTGCTCCCCGATGACGTCATGCTTACGTCGGCAGTTCTTCAATTTTGGAAATTCCAGATTTTTAACACAGAGTTAAATTTTTGCAATATCTTGTAATCCATAATTCCAAACTAAAAGTGCTATATATGAAAGTTGTTCATAAAAATAAGCCCTATCTGTTAGTGTCAATGTCATGATCTAATAATTAATTTTTATTGCTAAATTAATTACATTTACAAAATGGCAGATTATATTTGAAAATTGGAAATTGCATAACTTGATATTTAATTATCCAAAAATCATGAGTGAGCTATCAAAATGTTTATAATTTCATAACCTATCCAAATATGCAACTCCCGCATGCAAATGAATTCTTGAATTTGAATTTAAATGTGAAATGCAATTCACCTATTAGTTATTCAAATTTTGGAATTTCATATCTAGAGTTTTATACTTCAGAAAAATGCAAATAATATGTTAAAATGCTCAGCTAAATAAACTCTACATGTTAGTGCCTTTATTTGAACTAATTGGTTAAATTAAATTGCCTTTATTTGTTAAATAGGGAAAAGGGCAGATTTAAATTAATATTTGGGAAATTCATAACAATTTGAATAATGATTCAAAAATTGCAAATGATATATCAAATTGACCAGCAAAGAAAATGCTATCTATCTATGTTAATATCACAGCATGCAAATAAATTTTCCTTTGATGTTAATTTCGAATTGGTTAAAATGATTTAAATTGCATAACCGTTTAAATTCCCATTTAATCATCGTTAATCGGAAAATTGCAAACGAAGTACCAAATTGATCAGTGGACTAATACCTATCTAATAATGTCATTTTCATGCATTTAGGACCCATATTTCTATTGGACATTTTGGTTAATAATGCAATTCACTAAGTTAAATATGGAGTGTTGACCCGTTAATTGCTATATTTATTTTAGGGGTTCCATTTAACTTGTGGGACATGCCCAATACCTTTTCAGTGCATAATTTGACCATCTCATCATGATTGTGCATTGCACCTTTGTATTCGTGTTATTTATTTCGTTTCCGCTATTTTTGTGTTTCGTTAGATTCCGGAGTCGAGGTTTCACCATAATACCTCGACAATCAACGCGCCCAGTATTATCAGCAAGGCAAGAACTAACCTAACCTTCTTGGCATCTAGCATCCTATTGTTTTACAAACTTATTTTATCCACCAGAATATTGCATGCGATTCAAATGTCTCTTTTGATCAAGATGTATAGTATCCTATGAATGCATGTTTATCCCCTGAACCATCACATGCTTCCCCTCCTATAAACCCTAGGTTTGATGTGTTGGCCGGAGACAAGGATATATTTGTTGTTATATATGCTTAGCTATGCTTAGCCATGCTAGTCAAATAATATATTTTTGTTCGGTGATTTAATTCCATTATTACGAATGGTGGTGGAATGTTCGGACATGATGGTTACTTGTGGTGGATAATTAATTTGCTAAAAGGTTTGGATGAGTTGCCATCGGGGATGGTGTTTTGCCTCATTCCTGCCGCCTAGGCTGAGAGTGCTTTTAGCTAGAACCAAGAAACGAGCGTGCTGCCATTGGTGGGTGTATGGGCGCCTCACTAACTGAATAACTTGTGCGGGCGTATCCAAGGGTCCTCTAGTTTGCTATTTCCATTTGCCGTGTGTGTGAGCGGAAAAAGAAATGATGAGGATGTTGGTGTTTAGGACGTGGCGATGGGGCAGGGGCTGAGGCTAGGTAAACTTGCCCTGTGGCCACAGATGACTCTTGGATAGTCTCACGCGAGGTAAAGGTTTAACCGCGCCTGCTTGCCGGCCTTCCCCGGAAGAGGGCCAACTAGGTGAGCCGGACGGTACCAATGGGTAAATTAGTAAAGCCCTGTCCACGGTTATGGACAAACTCTTGGGAAAGGCGGATTAGCTCATAGATCACATTAACCTAATTGATATGGCAGCTAAAGGTTGCATAATCAACTTGTGTTGAAGGTTTATTTCCTCGAGGGTGATTCGAGGGAGTGCCTCTGGTGGAGATGAGTGGTTTGGATACAAGTAGGTTCGATGAGAACCGAATATGAAAGTTTACTCTCTTATCCCTTTTCAGAAAACATTCTGAGTAGACGATGCAAATGGTCCTGATGTCTTTTAAAATGGAAAACTAGCTTTATGCAAAACCAGCTACATTAAACAGCATTAGAGACTCCGTCAGCATCGGGCCTATATCGCCCTACTAATTCTTGCGAGTACGTCGTACTCAGCCTTGCTTTGTTGATTATTATTTGTTTCAGAGGAGGACGCCACCGAACTGGAAGGTGGGTTCTACGTTGACTTCGACAAGTAGTCTGGGGTTCCCAGGTGGCAGCTTGGGACGTCATGGAACAGGCTGGCACGGGATGTTTATTTGTAGGCCTCTTAGGCCATAATTTGGATCTTGTTGTTAGACAACTATATTTGCTTTCGCTTGATGTAATGATGGGTCTGTGACCTCTGATTGTGACATTTGCTATCTTTCTCAATTATATGAGTTAAACTATGATATCTTTGTGTCGTAGAGTCTGTGATGTGCCAGTTGTTCCGCAGTCTTGGTCTCTTTGTTATACGTGAAAGCGATGTCCGAGCTTATGGCATGATCGAGGTGTTGTGTGCCGATGATGTATTCCGAGCACGCCTGCCAATGTGTTTTTCGCCTGGGATTGGTAAACCCAGTAACCCTCGATTGTGTAGCATGACCGGTTGAACAACGTTTCACTGTATAGCTCTGGGGTCGGGGCGCTACACGTTGGTATCAGAGCAGGACTGCCTGTAGGAAACCCGTTCTACTGGTCGATGTCGAGTCTAGTGCTCGAAAACTATTTATAACCTAAAAATGAGTAGTGAAAACCATCTTAGGATTCTTTTTACTCCTTATCCAACTCGCTCTATTCTGAGTTATCTTACCTCTATTTGATTTAACGATGCTTCTGCTCGTCTGCAAAATCCAAATCTTTAGGATCACGGGGTTGGGTTCTATCTTCAGTTACTGGTTAACTTTGCTCATCTGTCAATTCTAAAGCCCGAAGAAAGGAAATGTTGCGGATCGTCAAGAAATTCCCTTGCTTTAGCCCAAGATCTTGAACCGAAGGTCCCGGATTATGCTAGGGCTCAGGTGTAATGATTTATGAGGGTTGTCACCCATGTGAGCATTATGCTATTCGTGAGTCCCAGTGCATGAAGCTGATCTTTAACCCAGGATCTCTCCGTTGAACCCTGATGTTAATTGTCAAACCCTACATCAGGTTGGCAAAATTTTGAAGTTAGTCTTCAAACTCGAGGTTGCGGCCGTAATTGACTTGCTCAGCAATGCTCTTCCCTGTCCCTAGCTCTAGCTAAACTCTCTGCCACAGAACCATATGAATTACGGCGGTATTACTCTTAGCAAGTGGTCCATCAATATCTGGGATCCCTCCACTAACACCCGTCCAGAAAACCCTTTCGGCACTAGTTGTCGGAAGAGTGCTAACAAGGCCTCTGCAATATCGTGGTTGCCTTGATTTGTTTTGTGCCATCTCAAATCTCTATATCAGGAAGAAGTCTAATGATCTATCCTAAATGACTGGTTATGGTTACTAACTGTGTCCTTGTTCATATCTCCAGAATGGCTCCTACCCGTCATGGTGAACAAAGCAATCCTGATCCACCGCCGCCACCCACTATGGCGGAGGTTCTGATGATCATTGAAGAGGGCCGCGTGTGCAATGAGAATCTGCTCGCGCAGTTGGTGCAGCAGGGTGCACGCAGAAACACTGAATGCAACACCCTTACTGGATTCCTGAAGTCCCAGCCTCCCACTTTCGCTTATGCTAAAGAGCCCCTGGATGCTGATGACTGGCTTCGTGCTCTCGAGCGCAAGTTCACTGCCTTGCATGTTCCGGCTACGGAACAAGTGAACTTTGCAACCTACCTTCTGATGGGAGCCGCTGGCTCTTGGTGGGAAAGCCATGTGGCAATGACTGCTGCTGATCATGTGTTCACCTGGGAGGAATTCCGCACTGCCTTCCGTGCGGCTTACATCCCTAAGCCAGTCATGGACCTCAAGAGGAGGGAGTTCTTGGACTTGACCCAGGGACACATGGACGTCCAAGCCTATGGGCGGGAGTTCAACCACCTCTCCCGTTACGCCCCTCGGGACGTGACGAATGATGAGGACAAGCAGTACCTCTTCCGCAAGGGGCTCGCACCGCGGCTCCGATATGAGTTGCTGCCTTTCAAATTCCAGTCCTACCAGGAGCTATACAACCAGGCTCTCACTATGGACCAGGGTAGGAAGGAGCTGGAGTCTTCCAAAAGGCCAGCCCCAGTGGACAATCAGAGCCCCTCTTCTTCTGAGGGCAAGAAGCGCAGGGTCTTTGTGCCTTTTAGTGAGGTGCCTCGCACTCCCTTCGCCCCAAAGCCCTCAAGGTACAGGCCACCTCCGCCTCGCCCAACTACTTCGACCTTGGGTGCGGCTGGAAGTGGGTACCACCCTCAGCTGCCTCCACCACCGCCGAGGCCCACTTGTTTTAGCTGTGGCCAGCCGGGGCATTTCTCCAGGGAGTGTCCCCAGAAGGCACCGGCTACCTCATCACCTGCACCGGCTCCCTCTACACCAGCCGCCAAGGCCATGACCGTCAGCCGTGGTCGCCTGAACCACGTCTCGGCTGAAGGAGTTGAAGAGGACCCCCGTGTTCTCATGGGTACGCTTCGAGTCAACACATATCCAGCTTCAGTTTTATTCGATTTTGGAGCATCGCATTCTTTCACATTCATGTCATTTGCACACAACCATCAAATACCATTGAGGATATGGACTCCCCTTAAGTGGTCAAGTCTCATCATCTTACCGGTGTCTCCCAATCTAGCTCGTGTTCTGGAGCTTGGCCAGGAAGCCTATGTCTTGAGAAATTAGTGACCCTACCTTCGGTTACTGACGCAACCTCCACCTTCAGACCTGCAAAGCCTGAAGTGTCCGCACACCTAACCAACTCGGAATCTCAAGCAGAAATGATGATTGGGGTTCGTCGAGAGCATGACCTAAGCCTGCTAGTAATCCTGACAAGTCCGGTGTTGTAGCTCACGCACCTCACCGGAAGGCCCGTTTGACGAAATCTCTTAAATCTTTAACCTCAACCACTATACCTGAGGATCATGGGTAAATGCTTGGATATACCTGGATTCAGTCATCTTTCTCAAAGGCTGATGGTCTTGTGCAAAGTTCATATTTCCAACCCTTAGAGAAAATTTGTTTATCACCTTGAGCTATCTTCTGACTTCTCGTCGACAAGTCAATCTTGCTACCTTACTCTCTGCAACAAGGAAGATCAACGTGGGACCCAGAAGATCATTGAAGTTAAGAGTTGTCGTGTTTCCCTCCTCTTCCTCTTCCTACTCTAGGAATCTCGGGGGCGAGATTCTTGTAAGGGGGATAGAGTTGTAACAGCCCAGATTTGGTACCCTAAAATATGGTCCAAATTTTCACTTTTTATTTTCATTGCATCATGGCATACATATTTAAATTGCTAAGTTAAATATTGCAAACAATGGAAATCATTAAAAGGAATCAAACACTTCCTAAAATTCCAAACCAAATGCAATTGTTCAAATTGGCAAAACCAAATATTCTTGAGTTTCCATATTTGTCCAGGAAGTTCCAAGAATGCATTTCATAATTATTTGGTAAGGTAGAATTCTTGCCAAACAATTAAATAAATTGGGACTTCAAAATTGAGTTAAACCAAATTCTTATTTTTTGGAACCCAGTTAAGCTTTCCAAAAAAATTCAAAACAAAATCATGGGGTGCTTCATTATTATGTCGTGAGCCTCCATGAATAATTTCATTGTTTTTGAAAATGCTTAAATGCTCTAAATAAATACAATTTGGAAATTGCCATAAATGTTATAACTAAAACCTATGAACAAATGTGGTGCAAAACTTTTTAGTTTGCAACCCCAATTTTTGTGAAGCTTCTAGATGGTAAGGGGAGTCTACATGAATTTTTGTGGAATTTTATAAAATGATTAAGTGCCTCAATTAAATAGAAAAGGCTGTTGTTTCTGTGTGAGTGTCCTAAAAATATTCACACACATGCCTTTCCAATAACCCCGCTAGATACAAGGTAAAGTATATGTGTCATATCTTTAGTTTCTACCCTGTAATAATCAATAAATACTTTAACAGAAGATCTCTTTATAAGAGCAAAAAAGATCAAATGTGCAGGTGACTCCTGCCTTGATGGGAGATACAGTACTGGACTTTGTATATTCTTTCTAGTGTTATTAATGATAATCATAATCCTCATGTGATGCATTAAAGGAGTATGGACTATGGTGTATTTTAAGCTGTGATGAATCAAAAAACTTGAAGTTGTGAACCATGTCTAGGGAGGAACGATTTGGATTTAGGTTAATGCAATGGCATAATAGTCGATAGAGAAGTGACAAGTCACGGATCAGCAGATAAAAGGCGTCTGCTAAGATGGTAAAACAAGGCGGTCTGCTAAGCATCCCACTGAAATCCGAAATTATCAAAAAGAAAAAAGAAAAATGGCAACGTGGGGTTCACGCTCAACTACCCGTCGATAGCGGTGGCGTTCAAGGAGAACGGCGGGTCGTCGTCGGCGGTGCTGCGGAGGACGATCACCAACGTCGGCGCGCTGAACTCGACGTACACGGCACATGTCGTTGCACCGGCGGCGGGAGTGAAGGTGAGGGTCGAGCCCACGACGCTGGCATTCGCGGAGTTCGGCGAGAGGAAGAGCTTCCAGGTGTGGGTGGACGCGTCGGTGGCGGCGAAGGAGAAGAAGGACAGCGCGGATGGGTACCTTGTGTGGAAGCAGCAGAGCACAAAGGTGTCCCAAACCAAAGCATCGCATTTTTATCGAGTCATAACAGTTCCATTGTTAAGCTCAAAAAAATAACAGTTCCATTGTCCATCCACATGGCATGCAAGGAACATCAATTGCCTGGCAAACACACACACACACACACAGTATGATGGATGATCTGACAGAGAAGCCGGCATCTCACTTGCATATGCTGATTTCTTACTTACACGGTTACACCATGACGAATCGTGTATGTGATATCTCTCCAGAGAGTTACTTAGGGCATGTACAATGGTAAAGAAGACGGATCTTCTTTTACCCCTCCACGTCATCTAGAGAAGTCAATAAATATCGGTCATACAATGCGCTCTCTCTTATTGTCATCTCTAGCAATTAATGAGAATTAATTAAAGGACCGTGCTAATAAGGGCACGTGCCCCAGATTAGTATTCCGTGGGCACGGTTTGAAATATGGTAACTAGACATTGCATGCATGCAACCACGTAGATACCTTTTAGTTTTCAAATTTTCAAATGTTTTATCTCTTAATTCGTAAGCCGAAATTCAGATCCGTTTTCACGGTTGGCTTTATCGCGACGAGATCTTCAAAAGTAGATCCCATGTTGCTATGTTTTGACGACATTTTTTTCCGATCTTAGTTGCCAGATTATCGTCACTTAGTCACCAGGTTATAGTCAAGTTGGTTGCCAGATTAAAATCAATTAGTTACCAGGTTTTTTGAGCTTCTTTTCTCACCAATGTAAACTTTGTATGGTGATAATGTCACCTTTTATGTGTTTCGAGTGTATCAAATACTCAGTTTCTGGACATGTAGATGATTGCTATGATAAAGAACATGTAAAAATTATCGGGTAACTGTGTACGTTTTGGATGGTAACTATTAACTAGTGACATGGTAACTATGGTACTACAACCTGGCAACTAGCGTCGAAAAAAAAGTTCGTCAAAACATATTAAGATGGGATCTTGTTTTGAAGTTTTAATCGAAACAAATCCAACGGTGAAAACGAATTGTTGATTGGATTAACGGTTAAAGAGATAAATCATTTTGAAATTTCGAAAGATTCCATGCATCCATGTATTAGTTGGTCCCTCCGCCCTTATAGGGGAGAATCTCTATTTCTATCCCGCCGGAGCAAATACTTTTGTGAGACACGCATGCTTAATAGATTGATCGTTAATTAAATTTTAATATGAAATTATGTTAATAAGGGAAGGCATGCGGTACAATGAAGAAAATAGTCTTCTCTTAATATTTAAGAGATCATCTCTTAGCTAAGGGAAGACAACTCTCTCTTTCTTCATTCTCTCTCCGCCAACTGAGCAAAAATCTGACGTGGCATCTGTAAGGGAAGGCTGACATCACCCCATTGTACATGCCCTTACCTTTCCTACACGAAATCTAACTGAAAAAGTGGATGTTTGTTCACCATGCCCAGTGACGAGGCAAGCAGTAAGACCAACCACCTCTTTTCAAGCATGCGACATCCTGGGAAGAACACGCTGCGTGGCGCAACCTCCAGGAATATCTCCACTGAAGCTCGATTCTTCTCTGAGAAGTACAAATTTTCACAAGAAACGCAGATACGGACCCGCTTCAGATACTTCCGCATGGTACCCCTCGATCGAGGAGAATGAAATCTGCTTGACATAAACGCAGAGTGGCCATCATGTGAAGAACCGACCGCGCCTCATACCAGGCACTCTGCAATGCCGTTTCCAACCAACACAAAGACAGATTAGCCACTGAAGAAAATGCAGAAATATCTAAACATTGATAATACATAGATGCATATGCAGACCTCTACAAGTCGCGAATAAATTGGATCTCCCATCAATAAAACGTTACTCAAACAAACCAAAATTCACAAGAGCTCACCATCTAGGAGAAAATAGCTCTACTGTACCTAGTCCAGCAGTAACTTAAGGGCGTTCAGTAGTGGTAGTAGTAGATAGATAAATGCTGATCAAACCATGTCAATTATCAGTCACTGCAAGTTGTGGCGTAATTCAAAGTACATTATCAACAAGCCAGACATACATACGCTACCATCACTTATGTTTATTGCATGCCATGCCTATTCCATATGACTCAATGGAGTCCAACTATGAGAGAGCTGGTGGGCTAATGCAGAGTACATCACCAAGTTAGTCCAAAGGGCGACACCATCATGGAGTCGGAGTCCCAATTATAGGAGAGCTGATGACTCAGAATACCCAGCCGGACATCGTGCTGCCCGAAGCAAACTTGTAGCACCTGGAAGCCCCCTTAGTCACCTGAAGCTCTCTTGCGTTAGAGGAAGGCTTCACTTCCACGCCTGTCATGACGGCGACGTCACACAATGGCACGAAGCACTCACCCCGCCTAGTGTCATAGAACCTGGTCACACAAAATCTACCAGAGCCTAGATAGGCGAGGTAGGAACGAGCCAAGTGCCACCCCTTTGCTCCATTGTCGCCATCAACATCCTCCCATACATCCACCGGCACTGGGGGCTCCGAGGCACCAGCTATAAGGTCAGCCGAGCAAAGGTTGTTTGATCCTTCGCAGAATCCAAAACATAGGTCGTAATCAGGGATGTATTGCAGTTGCCCCGCAAAAGGCATTGTCCAATCACCTTCCTTGAGCCATGCCGCGGCGGTTATGTCAAAGGTGTATGTGCCCTCGTCCATTGTGGATATCCATATGTTCTTGTCATCCCCTGCTGCAGCGAAAGAGTTTATGAGAGTTTGATGCTCAAAAGGATCACGCGCAAATGGTGCCGAGGGAAGTCGGTCCCAAAACCAGACCCTTAAATGGTCATCAAAGCGAAGGGCCTCGAAGCACGGCTTGTTGTAATCATCGGCGAAAGAGTCAGCAAGGTATAGTCTACCTTGTACAGCTGCCCACGCAGGCTCTAAACCCTTGCCTTGTCGCAGGTCAGGACCCGCGCAGATGGTGGAGGTCAAAGTGTCATACAAGATGGTGCGTCGGTTCCTGTTGATACAGACGATTCTGCTGCCCAGGAGAAAAAACTCTGTCCGATTATTCTTGTCAGGAGCGTCGAAGCACATAACTGGGCGTGGTAGTCGAACAGTCCGCATGCCCGGTTCCTTAGGAACACCCGCAAAGAGGGGACTTGTATCGACCCTGCGAAGAGTGTAGCTACTCTTGAGATCATCCACGATCAGATGGACAAATCTGCGAATCGTGGAGGACATCTTAGTATTTTTGTTCTGAGACTCCCCACAACTCGATCTGCTTAGTTTATTTCAAGTGCTTTGCAATGCCCTGCCAAAACTGATCTGCTTAGTGTTGTTTTTTTCAGTCCTCTGTAATGACCTCCCCAACCTGATCTGCTTAGTGCTTTTTTCTTTCAGGCCTATGGGAGAAAAAGGAAGCAAGATAATTCAGAATTCTTGTGCAAACTAGCATAACACCATCGTGCCCCGAAAGCCATATATACCGACCCCCAAAAATAACAGGATTAGGGCCTATTTGGAAGAAGATGATTTCACGGTAAAGTTTTGAAATTTATTTCACATTTGACTTCAATATCAAAACTTTACCAAGAAATAATATTCTTCCAAACAGCCCCTAAGGTATGTATCGACCTAAAATTCCTAACTCGCAACAAAAGAGTTGGGAACTTGGGAATATAGATGAATGAGATAACAAGGAACTCACGATGACTGAGGGGCACGTAGGAGAATGGGAGGTTGACGTCGCTGGAGAGATTCGCCGCGGCGGCGCGCGGCGGCGGCTGCTGGCCGCGCGGGGAAGAGGGAGGTTGCGGCTGCTGCTGGTTACGATCGGGGCAAGAGACTCGGGATAGTATTTCGGCCGTCGGATCGCGCTTTGTACAGTTACGATCGTAATATACAGCGGTGGGCGCCTCGTCGCGACGCGGCCTGAGCCCGCCCCTCCTGAACAGTCTGCTGCTGCTGCTCCTCGCGGTGAAAAACCGAACCGCATGCTCCGCCGCAGCGCGCGCGCGAGGGTGCCGACCAGCGGCGGCGGGGGCAGGATTCCGAGGCGCGATGTGTTGGGGGGGAAAGTGAAGTGGTGTCAGTGGCAGGACGGATGGGGGATATGGTGGAGGAGGGGAGGAGCACGAGGCGGCATCGAGGGAGGGAGGGAGGCTCCTCGTCCCGCTGGCTCTCTCTTTCTTTGGGTGCGGCGGTTTTACCCAGACCCAACACAGGAGAAAAGAAAAGAAGAGATTTTGACGACGGAGAGAGGAGTACCGCGGTGGTGGTGGTGGTGGGGCTATGGAGGAGGAGACATACCGTACATTGACGCCTGTCGCCGGCCGTCTTCTCGCGTGGCAAAAACCTGTCCCCCGCGCACGTGTGTCTTCCTTGTGCTGTCAAGGTTATTTTTTTCCGGAGAAATTTATTCATCTAGAATAGCATTAGCGCCTGCCCAGTGCACCTGAAGGTTTTCTTTTTTTTTTTCAAGGTGAACTTTGATGTTAGAAATAAAAAAATTGACCCCGAAACGCAGCGTATTTTCATTGATAGTTTCTGTACATGCCTAAATTAGGCAGAGAAAAGAGAAAGAACTAAAAGGAAAACTATTGCAATTACTGGCCAGGATCGGAACTGATATCCGATCATAATATTTAATCATCTCTAACCATCTCTTCATCGCCTCATGTTCAAGGCCTTCTTAGTAAAGAAGTATTTTGACCTCGTATGGTCCGTATATAGCCATGTTTGGATCCATAAAGATAATGTCTCTAACTTTTTAGTGCAAGAATAACAACCGTCAGTTCCAGATCATGTGTTGGGTACTTAACTTCATGTGGTCAAACTGCTTTGCACCATAGACAATGGCTTTTCCCTCAGTTCATTAAAACCTACACCATGCTTAGATACATCACAATAGAGTATAGTCCTTGTATTAATATGTGTGTACTGTTTAACTTGTCCTTCAACTCTTGGAAATTTTGTTCACACTCCTCAGTCTATACGAACGAATTATTATTTCAGCGTAACTACGGCATTGGTCTTTGTTATCTTTTAAAATCCTTCTACAAACTTTCGAGAATATCCTGTAATTTCGAGAAATCCTTCAACTCTTGGAAATTTTGTTCACACTCCTCAGTCTATACGAACGAATTATTATTTCAGCGTAACTACGGCATTGGTCTTTGTTATCTTTTAAAATCCTTCTACAAACTTTCGAGAATATCCTGTAATTTCGAGAAATCCACTAACCTTTGCAAAAAAATATCTTTGGCTCCCGAGCTCCAATGATCCTGCTCAATTAAAAAAAACTGAACAACATTATTTACAACTTTCAAAAAATATTGAAAAAAATCCCGGATGTAGCCAATGGTGTATCCCAGAAACATGCAAAATATCAACTTCAAATATTTTGTATTCTAAGCTACACAAAAATGAAGAATCTGATAGAATTTGGAGATTTGTATTCGCATACTCGGATCCATACTTGTATCATTTTTGTAGCTCAAAATTCGAAGTATTTAAAATTGATTTTTTGCAAGTTTATGGGATATATACACCATTGGCAACACCCCAGATTTTTTGCAATATTTTTTAAACATATAAATATTTTTTTCGATTTTTTTAATGAGCATGATCACTGGAGCTTGGGGGCAACAAATCTCCACTCCTAATCTTTGTACATTCTTTGGTGCTTTTCATTCAATAACTGCCTTTTTCTTTCTTTGATGTACTAATCCCTCCTTGGTAATGACATTACAAAGAAATTCTAATCGATGGAGTATAAACTCACAGTTGCTAAACTTGGCATATGGATGATTCTCTCTCAAGTTTTCAAGTACGATTCTTATGTGTCTTGCATGATCTTCATTCGTTTGCGAATATATCAAATATAATCAGTGAACACTACTACAAACGTGTCCAAGTAGGACATGCAGATCTTATTCATGAAATTTATGATTAATGTTGGTGCATTGGCCAATCCAAAAGAGACAACAAGATACTTATCACTCATGATGTACATATCGTGGCCGCAAGCATCTTAAGCGATTTATAGTTCTTCATGATTCTTATTATCCGTCGTTTCTTTAAATCTTTGTCATATTTTGCGGTCGTGTGCATCTTACTTATGAAGAGACCATTTTTTTTAAATCTCATTTTGACCATTGGATTTGTCTTCTTTTTTTTTCACAGAGCAGCAAAAATGTCATTTCATCACAAAGTTTGGCATGAAAGTAGAAAGAATGCATATGTTCGTCACAAAAATAAATCAGATTTTTTAAAAGAATTTTCTATTCTTCGATTAATTGACCTGGAGCATGTGAGCTCGAGAGCCAAAATGCCTCTCCCTCTCTCAAGTTTTCAAGTACGATTCTTAGGTGTGTTGCATGATCTTCATTGGTTTGTGAATATATCAAAACATAATCAATGAACACGACTACAAACTTGTTCAAGTACGGTATGCAGATCTTATTCATAAAATTCATAAATAATATCGGTGCATTTGTCAATCCAAAAGGTACAACAAGACACTCATGATGTACATATCGTGGCCGCAAGCTTCTTAGGCGATTTACAGTTCTTCACGATTCCTATTATCCGCCGTTTCTTTAAACCTTTGTCATATTTGCTTGCCCGTGTGCATCTTAGTTATCCTAATTTTGTTCTGTAATAAAGCGTTCTTTATCGGGAAAGATAACTCACATTCTGTCGATCATACAGGTTCACAAGATGTTGCAACCGATCTAAGGGAAAGTAAAGCAGCAAGCTGGCTCTCGACACATCGCGTAACACCCTTGCAGCCTTTGACTATCCTCAGTTTCCCTACAGATCCAAATTAGTGACTTTACTTTACCTCCACTTTTTTTTTCATCTACACCAAAAAGATTATTCATTTGGACTTTGGAGCAGACGAAGTTGCACACACACATACACACACACTTGCACTACAACCCATGCATGCGACGCATTTCCTTGTGCTGGCTGGCTCCAGGTGCGACAAAGCTCTCCATGCATGTTACAGTCGATGAGATCGATCAGGAACTTGTTAAACGATGTTGGTTAGGATATGCAGACGATCCTAACGAGTACAGATATAGCTTGGTTAACACGCTGTAGATAGATGATTAGATAACTATGAAAGGTTGTTATGATTGTTGTAAACCGAACCTTGTAACCCTAACCCTTTCGGGTGCTATATAAACCTGGAGAGGCCGATGCAATTAGCACGGCATTCAAACCATTTCTTCCTTTTCTCGTTTTCTTATATGGTATCAGAGCCTACACCCCTACCCATCTACCATGGCTCCAACCACCGCCTCGCCCGCCGTCCCGATCAACATCGCGGCCACGCTGAGCGCCGCCATCTCCATCAAGCTGGACCAGGAAAACTACCTGCTTTGGAAGGCTCAGGCCTTGCCAGCTCTCTACGGCAACGACCTCTTCGGCTTCGTCGACGGCTCCAACGCCGCCCCGCCGAAGCGCGTCCCTGCGGCCACCGGAAGCTCGGATCAGATCGATAATCCCGAGTATGCGGCCTGGCGCAAACAGGATCAGCAGGTCCTCAGTGGCCTGCTCACCTCCCTCACCCCTGCTGTACTTGGCCACGTCCAGCTCCTCAAGACGTCGGCGCAGGTCTGGGAGGCACTGGATCGGACGTTCGCGTCCCGGTCTAAGGCGCGGATCGTGCAGCTCCGCACCGCGCTGGTGAAGCCGAAGAAGAGGGACATCTCCATGTCTGCCTACTTCCACCACACCAAGAAGATCGCCGACACGATGGCGACAATCGGCAACCCGCTCGGCGACGACGAGATCGTCTCCTACATTCTCGCCGGTCTGGGCGAGGACCACGAGAATTTCACCACGTCGATGACTGTGATCGCAGCCAACGAGGACTTCACCTTGAGCGATCTCTACGGGCACCTCACTGCATACGAGGCGCGAACTGGTGGCCGTTCCTCCGGTGGTCACCACGACGCGCAGTTTCAGCACTCTGCCAACAACACCTCCCGCGGCGGTGGGCGGGGGAACTTCCAGCGTGGCGGAGGCGGACGCGGCCGCGGCGATGGAGGTCGCGGCAATGGAGGAGGCCGCAACGGCGGCTACAACGGTGGCGGCTACGGCGGTGGCTACGGCGGCGGCTACAATGGAGGAGGCCATGGCGGCGGCCGTGGCGACAATTCTGGGCGCGATGGGAACGCTCAGGGCGGAGGGCGTGGACGCGGCGGCAAGTCCACCTGCCAAATCTGTGGCATCTACGGCCACGATGCCCTGCGCTGCTACTCGCGGTTCAATCACGCGATCCAACCTGAAACCTCCAACCGCGCCGCCAACTACACCAACATCAGCGACGGCTACAACGGCGACGCCAACTGGTACCTGGACTCAGGTGCTACTGATCACATGACGAATGACCTCGAACGCCTCCACGTCCACGACAACTACAGAGGCAATGAGCAGATCCAAGTCGCCAACGGTATGCATATTCCCATCTTACATATTGGTGAATCCACTTTACCCGGTTCCTCTCGCAAACTTCGCTTATCCAATGTTCTCCACTCTCCTCATATCAGCAAAAATTTACTATCTACTCATAAACTGTCCTATGATAACAATTGCTTCGTTGAACTTCACCCTCAATCGTTTTTTGTTAAGGATCGGCAAACGAGAGCAACACTGCTACGAGGTAGAGCGCACGGCGGCCTGTACCCAGTTCCACCACATCATCCTCACCGTCGACCACGCCTTCCGCAAGCACACACCGCCTCTCCATCCTCGGAACTGTGGCACCGTCGCCTCGGCCATCCTGCGTCATCCGTCGTCCAAGCTATACTTCAGTCAAATAAATTAGGGTTTCAGCAAAATAAAGGAGTGCCACATGTGTGTGACGCATGTCAACAGGCAAAACTCCATCAGCTGCCTTATGCAGCATCTAGTCGTGTTTCAACTTCTCCTCTAGAACTTGTCCATACGGATGTATGGGGTCCGGCAATTAAATCAGCTGGAAATTTTCGTTATTATGTGAGTTTTCTTGATGATTTCAGTAAGTATACTTGGGTGTATTTGTTGAAACATAAATCCGACGTTGAACATGTGTTCTACCAATTTCAGAAACAAGCCGAGCTCTCTCTTGGCACTAAAATCCTTGCCATCCAATCGGATTGGGGAGGAGAGTACCAAAAACTCCACACATATTTCAACAACACAGGCATCACACATCGCCTCTCGTGTCCACATACCCATCAACAAAATGGGGCAATTGAACGCAAACACCGTCACCTTATTGAAACTGCATTAGCTCTCCTCGCTCAATCCTCTGCCCCACTTCGTTTTTGGGACGATGCGGTCCTTACCGCATGCTACTTGATCAACCGTATGCCTAGTCGTGTTATTCATAACTTAACTCCGGTGGCCAAACTTTTCAAAAAGGAGGTGGACTATGGGTCCCTTCGCGTTTTCGGATGCGCGTGTTGGCCCAACCTCCGACCGTACAACAACCGGAAATTGAGTTTCCGTTCTCGTATGTGCGTATTCCTTGGATACAGCTCTCATCATCACGGTTTTAGATGCCTGGATCGCACTACTGGCCGGATATATGTCTCACGAGATGTGGTTTTCGACGAGCACGTCTTCCCTTTTGCCCAAGGTCTCACACAACTTTCCCCACCCACCGAATCCGCCATCCTCCTACCTGAACCGACTGTGGATGATCCGGTATGTAACGATGTGACAGATGCTACTGACGGTTTTGATTTGGCTCCTGTTTCAGGTCTTCTGCAGGTCGATCAGCCAGCTGCGCCGCCCCACAACGATCACGACGATCACGTCGATCACGGAGGCCATGCTGGGCCTCATGCTGGGCAGGACGGAGGAGCTCATGACTCACCTCCGCGCACACCAGCTCATGGGCCTCATGCTGGGCCGGCCCATGACACCACCTCTGGCTCATCGTCGCGCTCTCCTGACGCTGCTCCTGCTTCGCCGTCGCCCGCAAGCACAGCGGACGCCGCGACGTCCGCAGATCCTCCTCTACCAGCTCGTCGCCTGGTTAAACCGGTTCGACTCTTCGACGGCATCATTCGCTATGACTACACCAAGCGAGCGTTTGCTGCTGAACCAACCTCTCATGTCGAAGCCCTCACCGATCCCGCCTGGAAAATTGCTATGGATGATGAATTTCATGCTCTCCAAACAAATAACACCTGGCGCCTTGTTGATCCTCCGCCTGGACGCCATATCGTCGGATGCAAATGGGTGTTTAAGGTCAAACAAAAAGCAGACGGGTCTGTCGATCGGTACAAGGCGAGACTCGTTGCAAAGGGGTTTACTCAACGTCAGGGTATTGACTACACTGACACCTTTTCCCCAGTGGTGAAAGCTACAACTGTCAGGTTGATTTTGTCTATCGCCGTGTCTCGCGGTTGGCCTCTGCGACAAGTGGACGTGCAAAATGCTTTTCTCCACGGCGATATCCAGGAGGAGGTATATATGTGTCAGCCGCCGGGTTATGTTGATCAGAATCACCCTAATCAAGTGTGCCGCTTGCAGAAATCGTTATATGGATTGAAGCAATCTCCGAGAGCTTGGTACTCGAAGCTTAGCTCGAAACTTCAGTCGATGGGTTTTGTTCCATCTAAGGCAGATACCTCGCTGTTTGTGTTTGCAGACAAGCGTGTCGTCATATATATGTTGATCTATGTTGATGACATAATCATCACAGGTTCGAGCAAGCAAGCAATCAGTGTGTTGATGGAAAAGCTTCGTGATTCATTCGCCCTAAAGGATCTCGGAAAGCTGTCATATTTTCTGGGCATTGAAGTGACAGATGTAGAAGGAGGCATAGCTCTAACTCAGGCCAAGTATGCAGAAGATCTGCTCCGCCGGGTGAATATGCACAAGTGCAAAGAGATAGCCACACCAATGTCTGCAACAGAAAGGTTTAGCAAGTCCACTGGAGTATTACTTGATGACAAAGCTGCTTTCAGTTACAGAAGTACAGTAGGTGCTCTTCAGTATCTGTGTCTAACCCGACCAGATATTTCCTTTGCTGTAAATCGTGTATGCCAGTTCCTAGCTACACCAACAGACGTGCATTGGGCGGCAGTAAAGCGCATATTGAGGTATATAAAAGGCACTATAAGTTTTGGACTGCATTTTCAGAGATCTTCATCCACTGAGCTGAGTGTTTACACAGATGCCGACTGGGCAGGGTGCCCTGATGATCGGCGTTCAACTGGCGGGTATGCAGTGTTTTATGGTCCAAACCTAGTGTCATGGAGCTCACGGAAGCAACCAACTGTGAGTCGATCAAGTACGGAAGCGGAGTACAAAGCGATTGCGAACGGGACAGCAGAAGTGACTTGGTTGCAATCAGTTCTCAGAGAACTGGGGGTGTTTCAAGCACAAGCTCCAGTGTTGTGGTGTGATAACCTCGGAGCAACGTTTCTCACAGCTAATCCCATGTTTCATGCACGGACGAAACACATAGAGATCGATTTCCACTTCGTTCGAGAGAAAGTGGCAGCAGGAATGTTGAAGGTTCGGTTTATTTCTTCACAAGATCAGCTGGCCGACATTTTCACCAAGGCGTTGAGTCGAGATGTTTTTAATCGGTTGAAGCTTGAACTATGTATGGCCAGTACACGTTTGGATCGACGGGGACTGTTAAACGATGTTGGTTAGGATATGCAGACGATCCTAACGAGTACAGATATAGCTTGGTTAACACGCTGTAGATAGATGATTAGATAACTATGAAAGGTTGTTATGATTGTTGTAAACCGAACCTTGTAACCCTAACCCTTTCGGGTGCTATATAAACCTGGAGAGGCCGATGCAATTAGCACGGCATTCAAACCATTTCTTCCTTTTCTCGTTTTCTTATAGAACTGACCCTACTTTGGCACGTAGTATGCTAAAATAAAAGACTGTAAAAGGCTTTGGTTAAAACATGCATTTAGCAGCCGCAATCATTCAGTTTGTTTCTCTTCCGGGCAGCTGACTTGACTTGACTATCTGCAACTGCAAATCCCATGAGCACATCGACCAAACCTGCATTTCTGCCTTAGCCCTGCCTCTGTTTTTTTTTTTTCGGATTCGCCGCAAGAGAACCTACGCATTCGATTACAAGGAGAAACTACGTACCCTTAAGCCATCTCTAACGCGCCGACCTAAATGGACCTGTTTTTGGTCCGTTTTTACTCCGTTTGGATCGGGAAACGGACAGGGGTCCGTCCCCGTCCGGCCATTTCTGACCAGTGCACCCAACAGGCCGACCCATTTGGTCCACCCTTTTTTTTTTTGACATTTTAGACTTTATCTAAATTATAGTTTTACAACCAAATTGAACAAACAACATAGTTTTACAACCAAATTGCCCAAATTATTCATTACAACCAAATTGAAAATGTAGCAACTAGGCATCCTGATCTTGGTTGCCAAAAAAAGACCACATATGATGAACCAAATCTCGTTGAAGTTGTTTATGAGCTATCTTGTCACGCATCTCTCGATGAAATTTGGCCCACTGTGTAAATGTTGTTGGTGTATGATCTGGCACAACCTGATCCCCGCCAAACTGCCACACTTTATCGTATATGCTATCATCCCGCTCGTCCTCGACGATCATGTTGTGCATGATCATACAACAAGTCATCACCTCCCACATAGTGTCAACGCTCCATGTTCTAGCAGGGTGCCGAACTATAGCCCACCGACATTGGAGCACACCAAAAGCACGCTCCACATCCTTCCTACAACTCTCTTGTTGCTGTACAAACAAAGCCTCCATGTTCTTCTTGTTTAAAGTGACATTGTCGTTCGAAGGATTGGAGATTGTCTTCACAAAAGTAGACCACTCCGTATAGATACCGTCAGCTAGATAGTATCCCTTGGTGTATGTGTGGTCATTGATCTCATAGTTCACCTCCGGAGCATTTCCCTCTGCAAGTCTAGAGAACACGGGAGAGCGTTGAAGCACATTGATATTATTGTGAGAGCCGGCCATACCGAAAAAGGAGTGCCAAATCCAGAGGTCATGTGTGGCCACAGCTTCAAGTATGACCGTGCACTCGCCAACATGTCCCTTATATTGCCCCTGCCAAGCAAATGGGCAATTTTTTCACTCCCAATGCATGCAATCTATGCTACCAAGCATACCAGGGAACCCTCTCTCCTTGTTGAACTACAAAATATGGGCAGTATCTTCAGCAGTTGACTCTCTATTGTACTCAGGGCCAAAGACCGCGATCACCGCTCTGCAAAACCTGTACATGGCCTCTAGGCATGTCGACTCTCCCATGCGCATGTACTCATCAACAAGATCGCCGGCAACCCCATATGCAAGCATCCGAATAGCGGCGGTGCATTTTTTATAAGAGGAGAATCCTAGCTTGCCGACGGCATCCCGCTTACATTGGAAGTAATCATCGTACTCCATCACTCCGATCCGAATGCGATTGAACACATGTCTCGCCATACGGAAACGGCGACGGAAAACTGCCGGAGGATACGTTGGATTCCTGTCAAAGTAATCCTTAAAGAGTCCGACATGGCCCCTTTCCCTGTTACGGTCCAACGCCGACGCACGGCCGGGCAGCGAGCCCCTATACTTTGGTTCTTGCCTTGCAAGATGGTCGTTGACGAGAAGTGTCGCGACCAAAACATCGGCCTCATCGTCAGATGAATCAGAGGAGGACGAATAACACAGCACGTTGGTATAGAAGTACTCATCCACGCTATCCATGGAGGTGCGTACCTTGGGGACAGCGGCCGAACACCTTGCGGGCGATGTCGGTCCTGGTGGTGGCGGGGCGGGGTCCAAGTCCGTGCCGGCGGGGACGCGGCGGCGGGGATGGCGGGGACGGTGGGGAGGTGGTGGCGGGGACGGCAACGGGGACGGTGGGAGGTGGCGGCGGGGACGAGCAATGGCGCGGGACTGGGATGGATTGGCGATAGGGAAAGAAAGGAGACCGTCCCACTGACGGGCGGGCCAGGTTGTGGGATGGGTGGACTCCGCGCGGCGTCCAGACGCGTCCGCACCGACGCAAACCCGGCTCAAATTTGGGCCGGATTTGGGTCGAAACGGACCAAAAAAATGGACGTCGGTCCGTTTGCGTCGTCGCGTTGGGCTCTGGTTTCGACCCATCCGGAGCGAAACGGACCCTTTCGGACGAAATGGGTCGGCGCGTTGAAGATGGCCTTAGCCTCTGTAATTAGTATTCTTTAATGAACACCTAGTTAGTACTCCACCTGTAATACAGCCTCAACACACTACAGGTTGCACAAAATAACCTGTGCAGTGCCTTCACGGTGAGATCGCGCCAAATGATTCGTCAGCCGCTGTTTTTTTTTTTTGAGAAAGCAACTTGTATTCGTCCGCCGCTGTTGTGTCTTGGCAATTCCTGCTCCATAGTTGTATTTTTTTCGATAAAAGGATTTTATTACTTAAAAAGTTTAAGCATTACACCCGGCCTCTGCATAGCTAAGATGCACACAGCCCCAAAGTCACTCGACACCAATTCACAACATAAAAAAAAGAAGGCGAAATACATATCAAGATGAGAAAATGTAAATCCGCCTAAAGCACAGGAAGGTCAATCCGGAGTCTATGTTGCCACCCATGCCGGGATAGTAACTCCCTGGCCGCAACCTCTAGTCTCGACGCCACCTCCAAAAACAAGTCTCGGTGCTCCACCCGCTGCAGGGCCGACCATGATCGTAGCGTCGCAGTGCACCGGTAAATAACCTGCATAATAGAAGCAATTTTATCATTAAAAACCTTGTCATTTATACATAGTCACAGCGACCAAATAACGGCAATCGCGCCCATCCTATAGAAGAGTTTAAACCTAGGATCCACACCATTCAACCAGTTGCCAAAAAGGTTTGCAACAGAGCGCGGTGGATGTAAGGTAGAACCTATCTGGACAGCTGACCATATAGACCTAGCGAACTCACAATGGAAGAATAAATGTGCAATGGACTCGTCATTTTGACAGAACTGACATTTTTTGCTTCCCTGCCAATTACGCTTAGCAAGGTTATCCTTTGTAAGAATTACACCCCGACGAAGATACCACGCAAAAACTTTAGTTTTAAGCGGGATCTCCATCTTCCAAATTTTATTACTTTCTTTAGTATCGACTGGCACGTCGGGAAGAATTAAAGCTCTATACATAGAATCCACTGAGAATTTACCATTCTTCATAAGATTCCATCGAAATCTATCTGGACCTTCCGACAGTTGGACAGAGTCCAAACGGAGAAGTAAGGCGTTCCAGGAAGCCTGCCTTGTTCCAAGTAAACTTCTTCTGAACGACACATCTGGTGGGGAGGAACCCAGCACCTTCGCGAGCGTATCGCTTTTGTGACGAACAATCGAGTAAAGAGTCGGATATTGTTCTTTGAGGGTAGACGGGCCCAGCCATTTATCCTCCCAGAAACGAATTTCCGATCCATCCCTAATTGAGAAAGATCCATGTGGAAAAAAATACTTATTTGTAGCCATGAGGCTAGCCCAGAAGTGTGAATCACCAGGTTTTCCAAATAACCTGAGAGACAGCATGATCCCCCACATATTTCCTCCTAAGGAGGGTCTGGCAACCTCCATCCTCAGATAGAAGTTTGAAAAGCCATTTACCTAGTAAGGCTCTATTCTTGACCTCAAGGTCATGAATACCGAGCCCTCCTTGATCCTTAGGACTACAAACCACACTCCATTTAGCCAACCGATATTTCTTCTTCTCACAATCCCCTTGCCAAAAGAATCTGGACCGGAAATAATCCAGTCTTTTTAAAATTCCTTTGGGCAGTTGGAAGAATGAAATCATGTACAATACCATGTTGGTTAGTACCAAATTTATGAGAACCAATCTTCCTCCTAGAGATAGGAGTTTGCCTTTCTAGCTGTTTAAACGTAATTGCAGTCTTTCCTCCACCTTTTTCCATTCAGCATTTGTAAGTTTCCGAAAATGAATCGGAATACCCAAATAGTTGATAGGAAATTGACCTTGCTCACAGCCAAAAAGTTCAGCATACAAGGCAGCGTCATCACGAGCATCGCCAAAACAAAACAATTCACTTTTATGGAAATTTATCTTAAGACCCGAAAGTTGCTCAAAAGCAGCCAAAATTAGCTTTAGGTTTCGAGCTTTTTTGATGTCATGTTTCCATAAAAAGAATCGTATCATCAGCATATTGAAGAATTGATAGACCACCATCAACAAGATGCGGAATCACTCCTTCAATTTGACCCTCGGATTTAGCGCGTTCGATCAAGATAGCCAACATATCAGCCACTATATTAAATAATATTGGCGATAATGGATCTCCCTGTCTTAGACCTTTTTTCGTTTGAAAGTATTTGCCAGTGTCATCATTGACTTTGATGGAAACACTCCCTCCCGAAACAAAGCTATTGATTAACGCGCCCCACTCCAAAGAAAAGCCTTTCATCCAGAGTGTTTGTTGAATGAAAGACCATTTGACTTTATCATAAGCTTTCTCGAAATCAATTTTGAGAATTACCCCATTGAGTCTTTTCCTATGTAGCTCGTGAACCGTCTCATGTAAGATCGCAACACCATCAAGGATGTTGCGTCCTTCCATGAAAGCCGTCTGAGACGGTCGCACTACATGATCGGCCACACTGTTAAGTCGAATTGTAGCCACTTTGGTGAAAATTTTAAAACTAGCGTTAAAGAGGCATATGGGTCTAAATTGTTGTATCCTCTCTGCCTCGTTAACCTTAGGTAATAAAATAATCTCCCCAAAATTGAGACGAAACAACTCTAGCTGTCCGCAGTGCAGACAGGCAAACAGTTGAAGTAGATCAGACTTGATAACATCCCAAAAATTCTGATAAAACTCAGTTGGGAAACCATCAGGTCCAGGGGAAGAATTATTTTTCATTTGAAAAACCGCCAACCTCACCTCCTCCTCAGAGTAGAGTTTGGTGAGTAGGTTGTTCTCCGCATCTGAAACCTGGGGAATGTCCTCTGTTCGATCCACGTCCAGAGTGAAGTTCCCTTCATCTGGAGCACCGAACAGACCCTTATAGTAATTTGTAATATACGACTTGAGTTGTTTTTGGCCCTCAATCGTTCCCTCATCCTGGACAAGGGAGTGAATACGTTTTTTCCTGTGTCTGCCATTGGCAATACTATGGAAATAACGAGTATTCGAGTCCCCTTCCAGTATGAATTGTGCTTTGGAACGTTGGTACCATTTTAACTCTTACTCACGCAGAAGTTTCGCTACCTGAGCATTAGATTGGCTTTTTAGCTCAATCTCGTGCTCAGATAGCAACCGAACTTTTGCTAATGCTTCTAGAGCATCAATGATCGAGGCAAGTCGTTCCTTCTCCTTTTTAAGTAAACCAGAAGTATGACGCGCCCAGCCAGCAAGGTGCGTGTGTAATGCACGTATCTTATTATTCCAACGCTGGATAGGCGTATCACCCATAACCGGTCTTTCCCAAATTATTTTAACCATATCATGAAATCCCTCGCGGTGCAGCCACCCAAGCTCAAATTTGAACCGAGTCTTACACCGTGGCCTAGGAGTTCCAGAAGTCAAAAGAATGGGAGTGTGGTCTCACAAACCCTCAATACGTTCTAGAGCCCGTACCGATACCAGAGGGAATTTAGATTCTCAATCCGTATCCATCAGTACCCGGTCTAGTTTCTCATATGTGGGTTCAGGGAGAGAATTAGCCCAAGAAAACTGTCTCCCCACCATTGTAATCTCTCGTAAGTCCAAGCTGTCAATGACTGCATTGAACAACAGAGGCCAACGGTTGTCAAACCGACCCTTACTTTTCTCGAACGGAAAACGTAGCAAGTTGAAATCCCCACCAAAGATCATGGGGTGCGAATTATCCTTTGCCAAATTGACCATTTCGCATAGAAAAGCAGACTTCGCCACCTCTTGGGCCGGCCCATACAACGCAACAAGACTCCAAATGAAATTATCAAATTTATTACGGAGGTGCATTTTAATATGAAAATCACCATCCGTAACGTCCAACACTTCCATGGATTCTGTCCTGATGCCTAGTAATATGCCCCCAGAGCGACCATGAGGGGGACGCGAGTACCAGTCAAACTCTATACCGCCCGAAAGTCGGTTCAAAAGAGATTGTGCAAACTCACATCTACCCGTCTCGGAAATAGCCAGAAAATCCAAATTGTGGTCCCGAACACAATCAGCAAAGTGCAAATGTTTAGCCAAGTCACCAAGACCTCTGCTATTTGCGAACATGCCATTCATTGGGAAACCGTGGAGTATTTGGACACATTGGCTCGTTGCCGAGACTTGTTGTAGTCGGATTTAGATTTCCGACTGGATGCTTTTAACTCATATAATGAGCTCAAGCCGTCGTCATCCAAACCCCCCTCCAACACTTCACCAATCAGATGAGAGTAACTGTGGCATTCGCTTCATCATCATCCAAATAGGTGGCTGTGGACACAGTCCCAGCTTTAGGAATAACCGTGAGACGGTCATATTCCATATGCCTCAGGACTTTAGTCGACACGTCAATTTGAGAGCTAGAACTACCAATATTAAAGCCTATACTAGAAAGATTTGACTGAATGGAATTAGAAGACAGAGAGAGAAAGGACTTAGAATTCAAATCCATACCGAGATAGTCCAAGTTGCGTGTCGCCTTGCGGCGCATGGCCTTCTTGAGCGAATCCTCGTCCGTCTCTGATGCCCCATCAAGTGCCACTCCAAACCTCGCACAACGGCGGATCGGAGTGACCCCATCAGCAGGGGGAGTCGTGCATGGAGTCTCAGAGAGGGCGGACAGGCGGGTCGGCACAGGTGAAGTAGCAACCAGCCCGCCTGTCGAAGCATCATCCGTCGGAGAAGAGGGAGACGGGGGGGGGGGGGGGGGGCGAAGTTGTGGTCGAGACCACCCCCATCTCCACGGACGCCGCGGCGTGGTCAGCTTGGGGGGGCTGGGCCGAAGTACACCCCCCACCCCCACCAACCGTAGCGTCACCCAGAGCCGGAAGGGCTGTAGGGGCAGCAGCCAGTGCCGCCACCACACCAGCCGACCCAAGCACGAGAGGAGTCACGCCGGTGGGCCGGGACCCCTCCACCATCCGAACCTTCGCCGCCTCCAGCACGCCAACGGGTGGAAGAGCCGCCGGATCCGATGGAGCAGAAACGACCCCAACATCCAGCACAACACCCACCGAAGAAGAACCAACATCACTAGCCCCGGGGACTCACGGCGAAACCGAGACACAATCTCTGAAGAAAGCTGCCGCAAGATCTCCCTGTGGAGCGTGGAACACATGCCGTCACTGCTGGAAATATGGATATCGATCGGCGACCAAATCTGTCTACCCTAGGCCAGTCACACTCGATCTCTGTGGCACCAGTTACTGGGGCCTGCTACTAGGCTGGCTCTCCGATGTGAGGTTTACCGGCTAGATAACATTTTCCATTTGATGATGTAAACAAGGTACAGTCTTCTCAGCTCACGCCGGACACCAACCAGATTCAGACATCTTCTGCCGTGCTAGTACTGGTAATGATGGTCCTAATTTAAGTTAGCACCTAACAACTAACAAGGACACGACAGGACGTGCATTTTATTATCTCCATTCACTACGGAGCTAGCACACCGTTTTGGGTCAGCACATCGCTAGCTTGTTTCAGTAAATATTTCATTTCAGTTATTTATTTATTTTTATTGTGAGTGGACGACACTGCCGAGCTACAATACTTTTGTACGTTGTCTGTGATCATTATTTGGGAAAACAATCATGCATTCTTGACGTGCTCAGTCTGAAATATTCCCGAATTTTTTGCAGTGGTTTGAGCTTCAAAATAAAGAAGATACTCCTGCAATGCCATGATGCACCTTGACAAGTCCTAAACAGCGGCAAGTACTACTAGCAGTGCCGCTGCTTGCTTGATTCAGTAACATGGGCGATGTTTATTCTAGAAAGGAAAGAAATAATACAGTGGATGACCTGCGAGTGTGACCTTTAAAATGCCAGTAGCGAGCGAGGTGTGACTGTGTGAGCGCCCCTCACTTGCTATCACAATCCCTTTCCTCTCACGCACACCAATGACAAGTGGCTGTCGCCGTCTCCTCTAACAGTGAGGAACCAAGGAACCACCACCACCACCTCTCTCCGGCCAACGCTCCGAACCTCTGTCAATGGCGCCGCTTCGGGAGCCGCCGGTTGCGCGGGAAGAAGGCCGGCGGCGGCACCCGAGGCTGCTGGCGGCCGGAGCGACGTCCAGGAAGAAGAGGAGGAAGAGGTCGTGGTGAGCTGGTAGGAGCTAGCTGCGATGCGCGCGCGTGTAGGCAAGTCTAACGCTTGGCTGTTGTTCGGTGATCTCTGTCCGACTGTAATCGGTTCGAAATCCTCCTGCCGCCGCGCCGGCGGCCGTGCTTCTCCTTCTCTTGGAAGAGCGCTTCTTCCCTGTCGTTCCTTCCCCATCATCCGTACCATGGTGTTTGCGCCTCGTGTTATGTGGAGTTGTATAAGCTGTCTGTGCCTCTTTGTGCCAGTAGCTGGCTGGTCATGCAGATCGATCGAATTTCTCATGTTGTCCGCAAACTTGCGACTTTTCTGTATTTCATTCTCATTATTTTTTCATACTACGTACAAACGCACGATGCCATGATCCACAATGTTCGTGTCATCCCACGAACAGAACATAGCACACGCGCCACACTCGCTCCAACTTGGAGCCTAACCCGACGAAAAACACAAGTCTACAGCAAACTGAAGAAAATGACACTAACGGCTAACTGAACCTAACTGAGCTACGCTGGTTTATGTCAACAAAAAGGACCCCAGTTCACCTAGTACGATGGCAATGCAATAAATGGGGGAGCAACGAGGTAGGTGCATAGTATTATCTGTGTTCACCTTGGATCCGTACCAGCAGCTGGGGGGTGTCACATTCAGATGTTGTCCGTTGGCCCGTGAACACATGCGCTGCTGGAAACTGGAACAAGTCCCCCGGATGTTTGGCCAACCCACCCTGAGGCCCGGCCGGGTGTTTCTTTTTGCTCCACGGTACTACCGATAAATAATGACGAGCCTAGGTTAAATTAGCACCTAACAAGGACATGACGAGACGTCCATTTCATCATCTCCTTTCAGTACGGAGCGCGAGATTTTAGGTGGAGACACGGCCGGCCTCTTCGTTTAAAAGTTCCATCTCTCTCTTTTCCTTCCTTGGGGAGTGGATTAGCACTGCTACTAGTGATCATTGCTATTACTAGTATATTGGATAAGGCAATCATGCATGCCTGGTCCCTGCAAAAATGTTGGTTTTCTATATCATTGTCCTGTCATGATTTAAGCTTCAGAAATAAACAAGGGGGAAGAAGTATTATTCCAGAAAGGAGAAAAATAACACACAGTGCATGGATGAGGGATCTATGTGTGAGTAGGAACTTTAAATTTCCTTGTGGAAGATAGTAAAGACAGACAGAAATCAACCAAGAAACCACCGCTCTTCTGTTTCTGGTTGATCCCATTGCACCGGACGGGTTATATTAGTCCATTGGTAACCGGAGGATACAACCCCATGGCCCATGCCTAGCCACAGAGAATCTGTTTTCCTCCTCTCCTCACCTAGTACCGCCAGTCCCCTTACGCACCAATGATCTGGAGCACAGCAGCATGATTGCTCTGCCTGGTGCAGGCCCAGGATATCTCGAATTCTTGTTGCTTCTTGGTAGCTTGATCATCGGCCTATTAGCTACTAGTATAAACAGCTCTGTCAGAATACCCCATATCCTCCAATCATATCCTTGATACACACAAACGAAATACTAGCAAGGAATCCAAAGGAGATTGTATATAGCTCCAAGGTCATCATTTCCTTCATTCGAATGCAACTATCAACTTAAGAGACAAAATAACCGGAAACAGAGATTCGACACACGGAGCAGAGTACTCAGGTATAATACCAGTATACGGGGTCCTCAATCCTGGCCTACACAACCACCAACACAGGTCTCATCTGTTCCCCCATCTTGAGGCGAACCCCTACACAAGAAAATTAAACCACGGTCCAAAAATGGTGACACGAGTAAAACCTGCCCCAAATGATTCATTGTACACTGTCACTTGTTAAAACATGTGCAACCCTCTGGACTACTCTCGCTCACACGGTCGCCACACCGTGCCGGTAGGCTCGTCCATCAGGGCGATGCCTTTGCTGGCGAGGTCCTTGCGGATCTGGTCCGACACGTCAAACTGCTTGGCGTTCCTCGCGGCGACTCTCTGCTCCATCTGCTCGTGCAGCCACTCCTCCGTCAGCCCCGCCCGCTTCAGCGCTTTCAACTTCAGTTGCTCCAGTACCTGTCGGATCGAAATTCGTTCATGTCAAGTGCAGTCATCATGAAGACGAACAAGACATGTTGTCTAGATAGTGTGGGTTTAGTAAGTACCACTGCCAAAGGTGATGGCGGCATCAGGCCGAGGATGGCTAGCTTGTTTTTAATCTCGGCACCCAGTGCGGCCAGAGCTCGGATATGGTCCTCTGGCTGTTTCTGTGGTTTCTGCTGCTTCTGCTGCTGCTTCTTCTGCTGCTGTTGCTTCTTCTTTTGCTGTTCCAGTTTTTGTTGCAGCTTCTGAAAGTAGAAAATGATTTCGAATTAACTACTATAATATGGACATGGATTTGATCCAGGATTTGAAGCGTCCGAACCTTGACAGCACAAAAAAAGAGGATCAGCGTACCTTCAAATCGTTCAAATTGCTGTTTATTGCCTTCAGCAGTTCCATGAAGCCATCCAGAACATCTGTAGTTCGAAGATCATCTGACATAGATTCCAGAAAAGCTTTATTGTGGTCGTCCACCAGTTTTTGCTCCTCAGCTGGGACTGGGACAGATATGTTCTCTCCACCATACAGAGACACCGCTTCATCGCAGTCATATAAAGTCTGCACGAAATTTATATCTGGTGAGAATTATTACTACGAAAGATAACCAAAGGTCAAAGGGTCAGGTTCAGAATTCTATTGGCAAGACAAAAAATCAAATCAAATCAAATCATGATAAATATCGAAGTTTAAGCAAGTCACCTGATAAATGTAGTATACACGATCAGACGCAATCTCAAGTGCTTTATCAGAGTGATTCACGTCAGATTTATAATGTGTGCGCATCAGGAAAAATCTCAGGGCCAAAGGATGGTACAGAGTAATAACCTGAAAAGAGAAGAGAAATGTTGCATATCTCAAGAGAAACCTTAAAGTTTAAATGTGAGTTGTTAAAATAAGTCAGGTATCATCCCCTTACGTCTCTGATCGTGAAGAAGTTATTAACCGATTTTGACATTTTCTGATCATCGATGTTAATAAAGCCATTATGCATCCAGCATTTCACCTCACTTTCTGGATAAGCCGCTCGGCTTTGTGCGAGCTCATTCTCATGATGAGGAAATATCAGATCTTGCCCTCCACCATGGATATCAAATGCATGGCCTAAACAGTGAGCACTCATTGCACTGCATTCAATATGCCATCCTGGTCTTCCAAGACCCCAAGGGCTCTTCCAGGAAGGCTCACCCTCCTTAGCAGCCTGGACAAAGTAAATAAGGGTAAGAAGAAAGTGGTGATGTGCAAGAGCAAACTGTTCACAGCGATGCATCAAACTTACCTTCCATAATGCAAAGTCTGGATCGCTCTTCTTTTTTGGATCAACAGCAACCCGCGAACCAGCACGATTATCATCCAGCTTCCTACGGGATAGACTGAGATATTCGGGAAAACTATCGACTGAAAAGTAAACATCGCCGTCTACAACATAGGCGTGTCCATTCTTGATTATCTGTTCACAAACATACACACAGTGGGAAGAGTTTTACCAGGTGAACAGTGTGAGAGATAAAATACAACTATCATATACAGCATGTTACACATGATTGACACTGCTGGCAGGTGAAAGTGTGAAATGGTGACAAACAAATGCATCAGTGTTAACTTTTTGTAAAAGAGCATCAAGAAGCTGGAAAAATATCATGACAATAAGAAATAATAGAAACATTGAACAGTAACGCAGCTTAGTTGGTAGCATTGGAGATGATTTTGAACAGTAACAGGCAAAACGAAAATACCTCAGCGATTAACTCTATAATATGATCGATATGTTCCGTTACACGAGGCTCTTCATCAGGAGGCAGGCACTGCAGCTCAGCAACGTCAGCAAGAAACTCCTTAATAAACCGACTGCTCAAGCTGGTTACGGTTTCACCATTATGATTTGCCCGTTTAATAATCTGCAAAACCATAGCAAGTTCTGGAATCGTTATAACACTAAAAGCTAAATGAGTTTTCGTAGAAAAATATTCAGAAGAGCAGTTCATTTTGAGAAACAAATAATAAAATTACATGTATGCCATAAAATTGCATCATGCCGGGAAGATAAACAGATTGAAGTGATGATCTAAAGTGGAAACATAAAATGGCAGCAACACACCAGCCCAACTGTTGGTTTTGATCCATGAATCATGCGCTCATAGCCGCGAGGTAGCTGGTAGTCAGGGCTGACGGCAGGTATTGTCTCTGGCAAAAATGGTGCATATCTTACCGAGCTTCGTACAAAAGCAATGAGAAATTAACTCCGGATCATTTTGTAGTTCAGAACCAAGATCTAATCGAGCTAACAACATCAGTCAGAGTGTAACTGTGTTTGCTTAAAATCATCCCATTTTGAATTTGAGTATAATCTGAGAATTTTAACTGATCCCACCAAGAGGGTTAACAAACTCTTTTTGGCAGTCATGTTGCGATCACAATGCTAGTATATGTTTAGGAGAATAGAGCACAGTTCTTTGGCAAAAGGGGCAACAGATAGTAAGTTGAACCCATACAAATATTAGTTTGCACGCGAGCCATTCAGAACAAAAAAACAGTTATCCTTTCATTTACTCAACAAGAAGTGTACATCTAGACCATTACCTTATCATCAATGTCGGTGAAGTTGCGCACGTATTTAACTTCATACCCCAAGAACTTGAGATACCTACATCGGGTCAAGGACTAATTAGGAAATGAAGCGTGTTACCAAAATGCAAGGCACAATTGCAGCAGAAACAGCATAATGTCATTGTCAATACGCATAATTACCATATAGTCTTTTACCAAATGTATCGAAACATTCATTTCACAAACTTTAGTTCGGTGCATCAGCTAAACTCAAGGTGTTACAAGTTAAGCAGTACCACTGTTTGAACATATGGAAGTAGTTTATGCCAACAGCGAATGGTACAGAAAGCAAGAGCATGACCAGACGTCAAGGGTTCAAGCTATCGCATGAGTCAATACACACATAAGCAGATTCCAGAAAACACAATACCACGACATTGCACTAGAGTTAGCGGCCAATTAACCATTTACGAGCATAGATCAAATAACCTCACATCTAGGCACCCAATTATTCCCCACGCACCCCAGAGCACCAAATCCAGCATGTCCTACCGGAATTCCACCGTCGAGTCTCGAGCTACACGGTCACAGCAACTCGATCCCGGCAATTGCGAGACTACGCGGCGATCGGGTACTGGATCGGGGCAGGGCGGCGGTACCTGTACAAAACGTCGAAGGCGACGTAGGCGCGGGCGTGGCCGACGTGGCTGAAGTCGTAGGGCGTGACGCCGCAGACGTACATGCCGACCTTGCCCTCGACGAGCGGCACGAAGAGCTCCTTCTTCTTCGTCATCGAGTTGTACAGGTGAAGCGGTGGCGCCGCCGTCGCGGGGGCTGGGGCGGAGGGGAGGGCCGTCGCCGCCGGCCCCGGTCCCGTCGCGTCCTCCGCGACGGTGAGGTTGGATATCAGATCGCTCGCCGCCGGCGCCGACGTGTTCTCCGCCATCCTGGTGGGAGGGGCGAGCGCGCAAACCCTAGAACCCGCAGGCGGCGGCGGGGCAGAGCAAAGCAGAGAGAAGAGGATGGAAATTTTGCGGTCCGATCCTGCCTTTAATTCGTGGGGATGGAATTGCGCGACTTTATTGCGAATTTTGCAGATAGCACCCTGCCCGTTGGTAGCCGTTATTAATTTCTCGATGAATTTTTTCGTCAGGTGTTCTTTTCTCCGAAAAAAAAATGCATTCATCCAATCATCTTACCCGCTCCAAACTTACATTACGATGGTGATGATCCACAAAATGTACGAAGTTTTGCTTACTTACCGGGCAACATTTTTAAATCATTTGTCTCTATGTTATAGCATCTCAATCAGTGCTTCCAATAGCTGGTCCGGCAACAAAGCCGTATAGATATCTAATGGGGAATTTTAGTTTTTTGCCCCGTTTTACTTGGGCACTATCCGATTTGCTCTTGTTTACTTTGACCTCTCCTATTTGCCACACTTTTCTTTGGTTGTTTATTTTTTGCCCTTTTGTATTTATTTCCTTCCTTTTAAGTGAATAGGCAAAATATGCCAAACAAGTGTGCCCTTGCTTGCTTGCGGTACATACTCGATCACTCGATTGCAAAATCGCCTCTCACCAGTTCGTTGGGGACGGATGAACCCTAGCTTGCAGAGCTGTCGCTGGCCCTCGCTGGTGCCCTCGTGCTCACCCTTGCATGGCTGCACCTAGCTGCTGCACCTCCGTGGGGGCGTTGGGCGTGCAACCACGAGCGAGGTCGGGGGCTCCCGAGCGCCGCCTCCCGAGCTCCGCATGGACGACCCGAGCTACCCAGCGCCAGCTACCCGTGGTCTGCACCTTAGGGTGGGGCATCTCCGAACTCCTCACGTACGATCGTTATGGCGGCGACCCGACAGCGGCGGCCGCGAGATGGAGGAGGCGTGGGTGACTGGGTGTGGGAGGTAGGGGGAGGGAGATGGAGCGGCTGCGAGGGGAGCGCGTCCCGGCCGACGATGTTGGGCTGACCCGCCAGGAGGAAGAGGAGCTCGGGACGGAGAGGAGGCCGTTGCGCCGGTGGGAGGGGGATCTTGGGCGGCGCTCGTACGGCAGAGGCGGTTGGTTCTTCTGTTCGAGTGGGAGCGATCCAGAACGAACAGAGAAGAGACTCGATCGATCCAAATGAGATGATGGGTATTTTCATAATTGAGTGTGGGCCCGGCCTGTTAAAGGGCAAATAATAAACATCCAAAGAAAAGTGCGGCAAATAAGAGAGGTCAATGTAAACAAGGGCAAATCGGATAGTTCCCATGTAAAACGGGGCAAAAAAAGTTCCCCGTGTCTAATGGAGCAACGTTGTTGGCATATTGGAGTCGGATGACCCAGGCCCCCAATAGGACGTCCCAATAGATTTTTGTCCGTTTTCAACAAATATAATCATATTTTCTACCTTAATGCAATCATACAGCATAGTTTTAAACATATAAATTAGTTTCGCAATAATTAAAACATATAGAAATAAAATGATGCATACAAAAAATCAATTAAATTAGCATCCAAAAACTTTAACTAGATCAACACTCGGTCTTTGTTTTCTCAAAGCACACATAAATACTTAGTGAAAGTGCATGGTTGTCCCCACGTGTATTTTTGGTAATTAATGACAATCTCTATGGACTAATGTTTGTATTGAGCTACTTGTAGGTGTGTCCATTTGCATTGCTTGATCTCCATTTGTTGGAGTCAAGGCTACGGGAAGAAGAGTATTTGTTGATCAAGGCTAAGTGCGAGTTGATCAACACTTGAGTCCAAGTGAAGATATGTTGAAGAGTGCTTCTCCCATATTGGTGTATGGGGGAGCAACATGTGAGCCTTCACCAAGCGAAGCGCAATCAAGAAAGGTGGTTCGTCTTGAGGAGATGAAGATCGTCTTCATCGACCTCAAGTGGATTAAGCGCAAGGCAAAGTTATGTTCTTGATAGGCTTTCTATTTTACCGGTCTCATGATGTTAGTTGAGAGACCGGGTTATAGGATAGATAGCCGTACTATTAAGAGGGGCTCTCGACCGAGTATCTTGATCGTATCGTTCGTGGAGAGCTCAAACCTTTGCATCCTTACAATTATCTTTATTGGTTCTTATTTGTCTCTTATTATGGTGTGGTCTTGGTGCTTGTCATGACAAAGCCAAGTTCACCAAAAACGGTTTTCATATGCGTCTCCTATTGCGTTTTCGGTATTGGAGATTTTGTCGGTTCTTCCTCGTGGAAGGTCTCTCTCTTCCAATTATTTGCAAAATCTCCTTTACTTGTTTTCAACATTTCCAAGGGTAGCATTTGTCGTCCTCTTTCCAACAAAATTGGTTTCACGTCATTCGGACTTCATTTGCAAAAGATATAACATTTCCGGTTTGCGAAATAGAGGTTTAACCTTTCCCCATTTGTTTTTACAATATCTTGTTGGACTATGATGTTTCTCTGCATAATCTTGTAGTGCTCGTTGTGACGATTCCAACGAGTCCAAGATTATCGAAAACGGAGTTCGTTTGCAAAAGTTATTGCGTTTATTCCTCGGAACATTTTTTAGACAGAAAAGTAAAAAGGAAAAGAAAAAAAAAGCAGCCAGGCCGGCCTGGCCGGGCCCAGGCCGGGACGAGGCCGGCATCCTCAGGAGGCCTCCCGGCCCGCGCGCGCACTGCCTGGCCGGCCCAGGCCGGGGCCAGGCCGGCGGCTTCGGGCGCCTGGCCGGCCCAGTCGCATGCTTGCCGGCCCAGGCCGGGCCACCTGCGCTGCCTCTGCTCCCGTTCGCTTCGTTGCTGAAGATTCGTTCCCGGCCAGGCCGGGGTGCAGGCCGGCCCCAGGCCGGGGTCTCGGGGCTGCACTTTTTGCCCCCAACGGCCACATTTAGTGGCCCCCTATAAAAAGGGCTTCTTCCCCATTTTTCCTGTGAAGCTCTTTTTCCTCTCTCTCCTCCATTGTTGCACATTTTGAGAGCTCGATTCCTACTCTTCCCTCCAATGATTCTTGCCCATTTTTAGGGAAACAAGAGAGGAGATCTAGATCTACCATTCCACCAATCCATTCCTCCTCTAAGTGAGGGGAACCTAGTAGATCTAGATTTTGGAGTTCTTGGTGTTTCTCCTCTTTGTTCTTCCTCTTAAATCCCTCCATAGCATTAGTTGCTTTGGTTGGATTTCGGAGAGAAGGATTTGACCACTTAGTGTGTTCTTGCCTTTTGCATTAGTTGCATCGGGTTGTGCTCTCCACGAAGATTCGTGGGATTGAAGTACGAGAAGCTTGTTACTCTTGGGTGCATTGTGTACCCGAGAGCTTGTGTCTCTTGGGTGCATTGTGTACCCTAGACGGTTGGTGGTGCCACGAAGACTTCGAGTTGTGAAGCTTCGGGCAAGGTTTGGGAGCCCCCGATTGAGTTGTGGGTGTGTGCCCCAAGATCATTGTAAAGGCTCCGGATTCCGCTTTGAAGGACTCCGATAGTGGAAGGTGAACCTAACCCTAGGGGCGAGGTTTAACGGAGAATAGGATGATGCCTTTGTGTCATCTTGAGTAGGCCTCTTGTGGCGAGCTCACAACCCTCCAACGAGACGTACTCCCTTAACAAGGAGGAACTCGGGAATACATCCTCGTCTCCGCGTGCCTCGGTTATTTCTATACCCGAGCTCTTTACTTATGCAATTTACATTGTGATAGCCTTTGTGCTTGATGTCATATATATTGCCATCACCTTGTTGTTATATTGTTTACCATAAGTTGTTGGTGCACATAGGTGAACCTAGTATTTTAGGTTGTTGGCTTGTTAATTTAAACACCTAGTTTTATTCCGCAATTATCAAGCCTTAAACCGGAAAAGTTTAAATCTCCTATTCACCCCCCACCCACCCCTCTAGGCGACATGTTTGTTCTTTCACTTAGCTAGATCATTTGAGAGTTGATGAGGAACGTCTTGTGATTACAATGAACGAAGCATGGCCCTCACTCTTGATGATCATGGTATGCATGATAACATAAGCAGTCCTGACCTCCCATGTCGGATCTCTCGATTCAATTAGCAAGGTACCATATAATAGCAAAACGAGTTTGGAGCACATTAAATACTCACTCGATATCCTTGGTACAACTCTCTTGGCGCGTAGCAAACCAAGATATTTGCTGACCTAAAGGGCGGGAGATAATCCATTTTGCTGAGCCTCGTTTTTTGAGGAATTCATGGAATAATGAATTAAGAAAATACGTGAGTCTACCGCTTACAAGAAAAGATCTCATGATAGTTAATATAGGATCATGTGACATTTTTTACCCAAAACAAACGCGCTACCAAGCTACGCTACATCACTTATTCAAATTGTTGTACAATGCCATTGTATACAATTTATGTCTTTTTTTTTCACAAACCAGTACTAAATAAGTAAAAATATGCTAATCTCAAAGTGATAATTCAAGCAGTTTACCTCGGCTGTTATGGCATATCCCCACCTAACAACCAATAGAACAATGATTTTTTTCCACAAAGTACCACACATATCATTTTATCACGAAGTTTTCCAGAAATTTTTGAAACATTTTGGACAGCAAAACCCATCTCTTTGTTCGCCAAACGGTAATTGAAAATTGAAATAGGTTCACATGATCATAGCCGAAGTTTGTTGGGGAAGAAGCATTATGGGTTTTGAGGCTTTTCCAACCTAGATTCACAGGGGTACCGGTTTTTGAAAGGCTTGCCAGGATCAAGAAATGGTTTAAGACTGGAATACGTACTCAGTGGGCAATTGTCGTGCAGATTCTTCTTAGGATGTGTTTTTAGTTTGTGTGTTCCTTTTGTTGCTGATTTCCCCAGAAGATACTTAGCTTTATATAAAAAGTAAGTTAGGCTATGGCTTTTTCTCTTAAAAATTCACAACAGGCAGCTGGAGTAGAGTAGATCGACAGTGCGGCTAGCAGCTAAATAACATACTGAATACCTGCCTACACTACACAGTTCGTTCAAGCATTCAATGCGCAGATTTTGTCCGACAGTTTCAATTCCTACACAAACAGATAAACCTCGTGATGGTAGTAAGGCAGACATAAAAAAGCTTCCGGCTCTTCATAGATTCATGTTTCGGAACCATGTTTCAAGATTTAAATCCTCTTGAGGCACAACAAAAAATGCTGACAGCTCCTCTCATCCTCACCCACAGACAGTACATAACGATGAATCCACACCGCAAAAAGAACCTATGCCCTAAATGTTCCGGATAATCACATTGTTTCGACATCGTGCCAGGAGAGCAAGTTAGAACTCCATCCCGCCCATGCCGCCGCCCATCGCAGGTGCCGCCTTCTCTTCCTTAGGGCTCTCGACGATGATTGCTTCGGTGGTAGTCATCAGAGAAGACACACTGCAACCAAGGATTAAAAGGAAACAATTAGTGTCAGGCTCAGAAGAACAACGGACTTGCTAACAGCTTCAGCAGCAGCTATAACTGATGTGCTGCAACTACCCAATATTGGAGCTAATACTTTAGAACACACAAAAGGAAATAGAGTTTAGAGAGATTTCAAGAATTTTGATTCAGGTTGACTGTAGTTAGTGTGTCAAACTTCAGACATAATGTTTCAACACAAGCACTTTCAATTTAGATTCAGCTGCCTCAATGCAGGTTGACTATATAGTGTATAATGTGAGTATGCGATCATATCAACCTTCAGACACTGACATATGTTCAACACAAGCATTTTCAAAATATCACCACTACAAAAAAGAGACAGTACCTTGCAGCATCCACCAAGGCTGTTCTGATCACTTTAAGTGGGTCAATAATACCAGCCTTCACCATATCCACATATTCACCTAGTCAGGACAAATGTTCACATTCACAACATCAGAAACATGATTTAAACCAAGTTTCTAGCTCCCACCATTGGAGCAAAAGATGAACTTTGCACCTACCTTTGGCAGCATCATAGCCTAGGTCGGTATTTTCCTGCTCCAAAAGCTTGCCAACAATGACAGCCCCTTCAACACCCGCATTTGAAGCAATGGTGTGCACTGGGGTCTGCAGAACACTCCAGTCATCAGGCCATGCAAGCAAGACGCAGACCAAATAGAAGGAGAGAATTTTACATACCTTCAAAGCATTTTGAATGATCTGGACACCAATCTTTTGGTCGAAGTTTGCGGTCTCCAGCTTATCCAGGTTCCTTGAAGCATAAAGAAGGGCAACACCACCACCTTTGTACATTCACAAACAGATAAAACTTTCTGACATGCTGATATTTGATAACACCAGGAATACTAAAACACCAGAGCTCGACTACAGTACCTGGTACAATACCCTCCTCTACTGCAGCTTTGGTAGCATTTAGTGCATCGGTCACTCTGTCCTTCTTCTCACCAACTTCCGCTTCACTTGCTCCACCAATCTAAAAACACAATATCAAAATCAAAATACTCACTAGCAACTCAGAGCAGTCACCAGAATCAATTCATTAAAATGTGATACTAAATTTCTTATAGTACTAACATACCAATTATGCCCCTAATAGTCAGCATCTATCTGGCAATTTACGCGTTACTTAAATGCCTCAATATAGATCATAACTTTTTACCTTCAGAACAGCGATACCGCCAGAAAGCTTTGCCAATCGCTCCTGTATCTTTTCCTTATCATAGTCAGAAGTGCTTTGCTCAATTGCAGATCTCAACTGTTCAAACAAATTTAACAGTTATAAGCATGTAGAATAATGTCCAAACTGATGATAACAAACTAAGATAATTTAGTATGGAACAAACCAGCTCAGCCCTCTCTTCGATGGCCTTCTTATCCCCCGCTCCATCAAGGATAACTGTGTCATCCTTAGAAACTGTAACCTGTATTCACACACTTCTTCAGTTCCATTCAACCACATAAACATATGCGTGGGCAGTTATGTAGCGATACACAAACTCTTACACGACAATCAACTTAACAGTTGACACTTGTATGATTAAGAAGGATGTTCCTCAGGTACAAAAGAAAGCATAATATGAAGTCTACAAAAGCAACCATAATTTAAGTGCTAACAGAAGAAATTCCAGCAAGGCGGTCTTTGTTGTGCTATTGAATTGTTTGGTAGGTAAGGTCCAGAACAAAATGTAAAATTTGACACCAGCCAATGGCTTACCTTCTTGCAAGTACCCAGCATGTGATGCTCAAAGTTCTCAAGGTTCATTCCAAGTTCTTCAGTTATGACCTGACCCCAAGAAGGTGCAAAATTTGATAAGAATAGATTTAATGATCTGATACCGTCAAATAGGCGGTATATAGAACTATAGAAGAGCTATTGGGTATTGACTTACTTCTCCACCAGTAAGGACAGCAATGTCCTGCATGTTTGATTTCCTGTTCTCTCCAAAACCAGGAGCTTTGACCGCACAGACCTACATTTCATGTCCAGTAAGATAAAAATTCTATACAGGATCAGCCACAAAGAAAACAGAGTTAACACTGACCTTGAAGCCTCCACGAAGCTTGTTAAGAATGAGGGTACCCAGTGCTTCGCTTTCCAGATCTTCAGTAATAATAAGCAGAGGCCTTTGCTTCTGTTTTAACAGAAATATGGTAAATTATTAGTCTACAACAGAGGACGCCATAAATTATATAAGAGACATGCAAGCAACAAAGACCTGGAGGGCGTATTCCAACACTTTCACCATCGCACGAGCATTGGATATCTTCTTCTCATGAATCAAAATTAAGGGGTCATCTAGTTCCTGTAATAAATAAACATAAGAATACAGCCAACAGTATTTTAAGCTTAAAAGCACAGTAACACTAAGAAAAAAATACTTACACACTTCTGGTTCTTTTGGTTGGTAATAAAGTATGGAGAGATGTAACCTCTGTCAAGCTTCATGCCTTCCACAACTTCAAGCTCATTGTATAGTGTTTTACCATCCTATCAAATGTTCCACAAGAAACTTAGAAAGAGCTTGATATAAGTAAGTTCATAACAGAAATACAAATATGATTCTAACTGAGCACATGAAAGGCAGAAATAAATAAGCTAATAACTATGTAATAATGGCTGTGAGGGTATCTGAAATTTTGACTTACCGCAATGGTAATAACTCCCTCCTTACCAACCTTCTCCATAGCCTTTGCAATGAGGTCACCAATTTCCCTTTCACCATTTGCAGATATGGTACCCACCTTTGGAAGAGGGCAATAAATAAATAATTGTATGGAAGAAGAGTAAAAATACAGAGAGAAAGCCTTCTGACTCATTGCAGATCAAGAATTACCTGTGCTATTTCCTCAGATGTGTTGATCATTCTGGCCATGCCCTTTAGGTTTGTCACCACAGAATCAACAGCCATTGTGATACCACGTCTCAGATCCATTGCGTTCATTCCAGCTGCTACGGATTTGCAACCCTCAGTGAATATTGCCTTTGTCAGCACAGTAGCACATGTTGTACCTGCAAGTGTTTAAACATCAGCACAGCTTCCCAGGGCCATTGAAAGAGACCAGTAAGATCATTGTAGCACATTTCTTGACTCACAGTTAATGGTCCTAACGATACGATGTCAGAAGAAACTAGAAACAGCTTGAATAAGGAGAATGAGAAATATATACCATGATGACCAGTTAGGAGGTTAGTTTAATAGTGCAGTAATTAAATAATAACCATCATCCAATAAACCCATAATTCAACTGAAATCCAGTAAATAATTAACAAATTAGTAAACAAGTAACAAGATATAATGATCCAATAAAGGCAAATATAATGAACATAAAAATAGGTTGACATCAACAAGGCAACCAGCAACTGAAAAGAAAGGGCTTTGACAATTGCATGTCAAATGCTAGTTCTAAAATTTCTTACGCTACATCCATCAATACTATTAAGAAAACAAATCCATACAAATATATGTTGGATGATGATAAGCTTGACGGGGAACTATAGTGCATAAGTAAGCCATACCATCTCCAGCAGTATCATTAGTCGCATTAGCGACCTGCTTCACGAGACTCGCACCCACGTTCTTGACCCTGTCACTGAACTCGATGCTCTTGGCAACTGTCACTCCATCCTTTGTAACCTTGGGAGCACCAAAGCTTTGCTCGATGATAACAGTGCGCCCCTGCAGCGTAAGTAGGCATGACTCAACTACGAAAATCAGCCTAAAGGATTTCTAACATGCCAAAATTTATGAAACAACTAGAAAGACATCAGAAAAAATAGATACATGATTGGCCTCAAGGATGGGGGCTCGCTTGCAATTTCCAAATGAATTTCATGTGCAGAAGAGAGAAATATAATCTTTACTATTAAAGGAGAGTCTGTGAATGCCTGGTGTCACACTTTACGTCACGTAATTTTAGAAGAGATAACTAAAATTACCCTAAAAAAGTGCCACCGCAACGCTACCATCCCACCTTTATCTTTGCGATTGTAATTATCCCAAAATATCTCACCCGACTACCAGTCTCTATTCCCTCCCCCACGCAGATTAGTTGGAGATCTCTTAGGGCATGTACAATGGTCTTATCATCGCAGTGCCACGTAGGATGATTGCTGAGTTGGAGTAGAGAGAAACGAAAAAAAGAGGTTTGTCTTCTCTTAGCTAAGAGATCATCTCTTAGCACAATTTCTCTCACCATAATTTTAGGGATATCTGGTTATTAAAGATAAGGCTAAAAATAATCCATTGTACATCATGTTTTGTTGTCATATCTAAACTACGTGGCAGATTAATGATAAGACGGTCTTATCAACCATTGTACATGCCCTTAGTTTGTTAGCATCATTTTCGCAATCAGGCATGCCCACGAGGGATCAACGAGACATTGATTCCTCAAAATCGAGCCCGAGGCCTCTAGCTACAGCATCTGCAAGATCGTTCTCCCGCTCCCGGCGCGGCACTGCGAGGCCACCGTTCAGCGCCGCAAGGCCTCGTTCGCCTCTAATGGGGCCGTCTCCATCGCCGGCGATGCCCTCCAGACGTGGCTCCAGCAGGTTGGCCTGTCCAAGAAGAACCGCCGCGTCTGGGAGAGCGGCGAGCGCTACATCCTAAGGCACGGGATTTCGTGCTCCAGAGGCACGCGATGCCACTCCAGCTCAAGGCGCTCTTCTAGGTCGCTATCGCGGCGAGGCCATTCAATGTCGAGTACGGCAACGGCATGCCGGGGTCCGGCTTCGTGAAGCCGAAGGAGTTGGAGCTGAACACCTGCAATACGGCGGCGGCGCCGAGAGACTTTGCGAGACCGAGTGGAACATGAGGGTGCATGCTGCACGAGGCTTGTTGCTGCGGGCAATGGCTACATGGCGGGCATCTTGGCGTCTGTGTTGTACGTGGCGATCCTCTACACCTGGTCCAAGACATCCGTGACGCCATGTTGGCCTTCGAGGACATCGTCCGCTTACACGGGTACGCAGACGACCTCCACACAATAAGTGAGTCCTCCGTTTCCACTTTGCTTTTACTGAGCTTCTGTTTCTTGCCTACCCACGCTTGAGTTTGGGGTATGAGCTTGGTAAGTTCAAGCTTTCCTTAGATCCGGGAAGAAAATCTGTGGCACGTACTCCGTAGGTCATAGAGATGCTAACTCGTTAGAAAAGCTTCTTTAGCTTCATCATTACTTCTCATCTGTATGAACTATCTCCTGAAAGTATTCACTAGCCAAAGCTGGATGTTCTTATGGGCAATGGCAGGCAGGGTTGGTTATTAGTATATACAAAGTCCAGTGTATGATTGGCTGGACCGTGCACCACCGGTCCACCGCTGCCAGCTTAAGTTCTGGTGTGGTATCGTTCTCACAGTGCCACAACTGGCGAATGGAACAATTTGCTTCTGAATTTATGTGATACTACTATCTCTGAATTTTGCATTTGCCAAATGTATGTGACTTTCAAATAGCAGTATTCTATAATGTGAAGTGCAAGCTGATATAAACTGCATTGCTAGCTGATAGTTTCAGAATGGTTGTACTAATTTAGATTGTTGAGCTGATATGAAGTTCAATTCCTCTGATTGTGTTGAAACTATAAGTACGCTTTAAACTTCAGAAATTCTTTGGTTTATACTCTGCTGTTATGCTTGTGAACTCTTAGTGATATGATCGGTAAACATAAATTCTTAATGAGATGCCAAATCTGTATCTGGGAGGTTCCCTATCTGTCTTTTGAGAAGTACATTCTTGGCATCCTGGTAGTGCAGGTGTGTCGCTCCATCTTGGAAATTAATATTATTCTCTCGGGATTTTCTTTTTGTCTTTTTGCAAAACATGTGTGATCGCACTTCGAAAAATAATGCAGTTTTTATTTGTTAGTGAGAATTTCGGATATTTATTAGAGAAAGTCCATTCTGTGTTTTTGAGAAGTAGAGTACGCTTTTATTTAATATTGGTTTGATTTGTGTGCTTTTAGCTTGTAGATCATTTTCGGGTTTCTGTTTGAATTTGTAGCTTCAAAGCCTCCCTGCTATGGTTGTTGGGATTTATTCGGAGGATAATAACATGCAGCTTGAGGTGATGACGCAGTTCCGCAAGTTAATATCTATAGGTGCTAACGTTTCATTTACTGGTCAGGTTTCTTGCAAAACTAATCTTATTTCAGGCGGTGAGTGAATATTAACTACGCTTATGTAACTTAACAGTGATCAGAAAAGAGCCCCCCCCCCCCCTCCAAATTAAACAAGTTATCAAGTGAGGTTATTTATGCTGCTATGCTGGCTAATTTAATTGCGATGTACCATGTTTGGAGGTACGAGTTGAAGTTCATGGTTTGCTTAATTTCTTGCCTATAGCCATTAGCTGGTTGTGAAGTTCAGAGAATAGCAATTTGAAGTTCAAGGAAAAAGAATTTGGAAGTTCAGAGAGATCATAGCCCCCGTGAAGGTCAGAGACATGCCTCGACAATATTTTGCACATGTATTTTGTTTAATCGAGGCCCGGTAAAAATCTATGAAGGAGTAGTGTTCGGGGAATGTAAAAATATACTTTATATTTATTGCGATAGCGACGAGAGGGGCCCCAAGCTTCAATTCGATGGTAGAAGAAAAAAAATGAGGGAGCACAGACATTCAACTAAATTGGGTTGGTAGAATGGGAATGTGGAGGCCCTAAACCCGCCTGTCCCTGAGCTCCTAAAATTACATGTTCGAGCTACGAGCTGAAGTTCATGGTTTGCTTGATTTCTCGCCTCTAGCCATTAGCTGGTTGTGAAGTTCGATGAATAGCAATTTGAATTTGGAAGTTCAGAGAGATCCTATCCTGCGTGAAGGTCAGAGACATGCCTCTGCAACATTTTGCACATGTAGTTTTTATTTTGTTTTAAATCGAGGCCCAATAAAAATCTATAAAGGAATAGCGTTCGGGGAATGCAAAAAAAATATACTTTCAATTTATTTTGATGGCGACGAGAGGGACACCAAGCTTCAGTTCGATGGTAAAAGAAAGAAAAAAATGAGGGAGCACAAACATTCAACTAAATTGGAGCAGTAGAATGGGACCGTGGAGGCAATAAACCTCCCCGTCATCGAGCTCCTAAAATTACATGTTTGATATTTTTATGCCCCATCTCTAAACCTTCCCATCCCCAGCTTCTGAAATTAGATGTTTGACATTTTTATGCCCCGTTGCAACGCACGGGCAATTACCTAGTAATGGCTTAAATCCTCAATAGTGCCTACTACTCTACTAGTCTAGGGTTGGCTAATGGTCTAATTCACACATGTGACAGCAATCTGGTGTGCAAGGTCCAGCAGTCATAACCTTATTACATATCTACTAGAGCAATCAGACTCTCAGACCATGAACTCGGCAGATAGATGGACATGGACGAAGCTGGTGGTCATACCTTGGGGCCCATGGTCACCTTGACGGCATCAGCCAACTCCTCGACACCCCTGAGCATCAGTGCCCGAGCGTCGACGCCGAACCTGATGTCCTTGGCGGCGTAGTTCCTGCTCCACGCGAGCCTGCTCCCAACCTGCACGGCACCGCACGCAAGGTCAAGACCAGATTATAAAAAAAAAAAACTCAAATCGCGCCCCGCATTTCCGGCCACAAGCAGGGCCGTACGACGAATCCATCCATCCATCAGATCAAAACCATTTACGAGCAGAGACAAACTAAACCAAAGCACCAAAGAACAATCCCACAGAAAATCTGCTCACCTGGCGAGCGCTGCTCCCGGCTTGCCTGCACAAAGGAGAGCACACGTTTCAGCGACCCGGTTCACAGACACAAACGAGAAAACCCCATTGCGGGCACCGCACTGGAGTATGAGAGAGAGAGGAATGAGACCACGAAGAGGCGAAGGTGGCGACTTACCGGGCCTTGGAGGCGAGGCTGGCGGCCGCGCGGTACATGGCGAACGACGGAGTTGGATCTGCGGGCGGCGGGCGGGTTGCTAGCTTGGGAGAGGAGGAGGCGGCGAGCCGGGGAGGGAGATGGGAGGGGGTGAAAAGGGGAGGAGCAACTTGGGGAGGGGGAAAGAAACCGCAGAGGCTTTTGGAGGAGCGAGGCCACCAGCTGGATCTAGAATGATCCAGGGGTTTAGGGTTTAGCCGCTCGCGTTCGTGGGCCTTCGCACGGGCCGCGCTCCACGGCCCATTAGGCGTACACGGTTGGTCCAGCGGGCTTGTCAGAAGACGGGTCCCGCACGCAGCGGCCGCGGCTGCCTGCCTTTCTTGCGGAAGGGGATCTGGTCTCCGCACCGGAACTCCCTCCCACCTGCCTGCCCCGTCATCGCCGGCGAGATCCCCTCCTCCTCCGGTCGCGCCCCCCTCCCCTCCCGTCGAGCGTGGCGGCGCCATGGGGTTCCTCGAGGACTTCCAGGCCAGTGAGTGTCTCTTCCCTTCCCCCGCCGCAGCTAACCCTAGCATCCTCTAGGGCACGCGAGCCCACACCGTTCAAATCAAATCACGCCGCGTTTCGCGCTGTGCTGTTGATTTAGGCGTCCAGGGTTCCCCGGAATTGTGCTGCCGATCAGCCATCCCTGGCAGGCAGGCTGGCTGACTGAACCGTTCTATGACTAAGCTAACTGCAGTGTAGTACAGATTTATTCAGGCATCAAGTGCTTTTTTTCTTCTTGCTATATGTGTCACTGGAATATACTACCTACGTAATTTATTGGTGCACCTTAATTCGACTTAAACAACTTACTTGTTGGTGCTAGTATTCGATGCCATGGTGTATGATGGTGATCATGTAGATGAGAGATAACCTTCTAGCTTTTCGCCGAGGAGTTTGCCTTGCATGAGTAGCCCTACCTTTCGTACCATGTGACCTTTGTACTACTAGACTACCGGTTCTCGACAAAATTCTTCTTGTCGGTACTTTTTCCTTGCACATGTGGATTAATTGGAATCTAGAACATATAGTTGGGGCGAATGATTGCTTTGCATTAGAAAACATAAGCTTCTAGCTCGAAACCTATATTGTGTTTTCCTGGTTCAACCTATCTCTTCAAATGGTAACTTCATCGCTGAGATGCGTTTTTGTACATGAATGCGTGCATAAATGTGATTTTATACCCTATTTGATTCTTGCCAGGTGTTGAAACATTGCCAGCTATGCTGCACAAGAATTATTCGTTGATGCGAGAGCTCGATAAAAGCTTGCAAGGTATGCAGAGCTCTGAATGCCCCGTTGTAATTTGCCACCGCCAACTGGTCCACTCTGTTCATCTTCTCTTGATGTGGCATCTATCAGCTGAAGCACTCTCTTCATCCTTTTCTCTTATAATGTGAATAAAGAACTAAATTTGGGCACAACGAAGGGCTAGTTAAAGTCCCAGATGCATCTTAAGATTATATTGTCATATGTCTAGCTTGTGCATGCAATATCTTGTTCTTTGTGATTACTGAAGTGCACTATTTCTTTTCAAGCAAATAGGACTATGCAACAAAAATAGGTAGTATTACTTGCAGGATTGCAGATATTTCTGCAATAGACAGCGTTTACTACTTGAAAGTCTGTCAACAGAACTTACTTTAACTGATTATTAGGAATCACTCGCTAAAACATGATGAATGATGAATATCACCTTTTTTATCTAGGCTGTTGCATGGCATATTAACCTGTAAATGCCCAGAAAGTGGAACTTCCTACATGATAGCTTGATAAATCCATGACTCCATATACATAATATTGTCCAGACTTGGCTGTTGGCACTAAGCTAGCTGTTACTCCCTCTGCTTTCTTAGTTATCGTTTTAGGATGTGCACAGTCACTTCTAAAATATGAGCACTAATATGCACAAAGTATTTGAATTTGCCATGTGCAACGTAACTATTATTTAAGTTGTCATAAAAAATCTTTCTTTCACATTTTTAAGATTTTTTTACTGTCACGTCAATATAAAACGTAGCAAAATGAAACTCTGAATTTTGTCCAATTTGAATCGATCTCAATTGATCCCTCGTTACTGCCCATAGGAGAAGTAATAGGTAGGGATGACAGGATTGGAACCCGTGACATTTTGGACTCAATAGAATTGGATCCATTCCAAATAGCGAGAATTAGGATTCTTGATCCCTCTCAATTTCTCTTTTTTCAATTCGAGGATCCAGAGAGGTGTTTTCATAGTCATCTCCGAATATTTTCGATTTCATTTTTCTATGATATGTCTTTCTATATGAAAATTGTCAAAGGTGTATGGTGGAGACCGTGTTTATGTGTAAGTTAAAAAAGAATGAACTAGTGTTGTTGCAATAAATTTAATGTGAACCAGCTTGATTTCTCTTAAACTGACCGTGCAATGTTCATTGAACTAAAGTTCTTCGACTTGCTGCCCCCTCTCCTGATGACACTGAAATAAGCTTGTGCTTCTAATTAGGTGTACAGCTGGAAAATGAGCAGCGATGTCAACAAGAAATAGAGGACATTAAGCATGGACTTGAATCTGGAAGTATTACATATGAGCCAGCAAAACTAAAATTTTCTGATGAAGCGGTCGAGGAGCAGAAACATTGTGTTAGAATTGCTGATGAGAAGGTGGCTTTAGCCACACAAACTTATGACCTGGTAAAAGTCGCAGTTGCATTCAGCATGAGCATATGATGTTTGTTCTGTTTTGAGTAGATAAATAGAGTTGATTATGTCCTCTCTTTCGGTTTGAGTGAAAGAATAGGAAAGCGGCATAAGATCCTTACAGATGGTTTTGATATATTGTTTGCCCTCTTCTTTTCTAAAAAGGAAAATATCAATTTGTGGTTTTTTTCCCCTCCACCCAATTAAAAGTAAAGGCATGCCTCTTCTTAGATCTTATCATATTTACTTGTGTTGTTGCCTTTCCTTTCATGCAATCAAACCATATCTGCCATCTTACCAACAATGTTGCTTTACGTTCAACGTAACAGAATGTTTTAATTAGATTTGTGATTGGCCAGGAGATTTACTTGGTGTAGTTTATGTCTTGCTAGGTTGTGCTGCGTAAGCATGTCTTGCGACATTGCTCAGTGTTCCTGAATTGATTGTGCTGATTTAGATACGTGATATAGGTAGACGCTCACATCCAACAGCTCGATCAGTACATGAGGAAGCTTGAAGAACTTCGACAAGGTACCAAAGTAAACATTGCATGACAGTGCAGTTGCGTAACATGTTTCTTTTTACTGAGAACTTGTCTGTGTTTTGGTGAACAGAGAAGGAGGCGGCAGCGGCGGCTGCTGCTGCGGCGGCAGAAACAGCTGCTGCTGCTGCTACTTCAGCTGGTCCTGCAAGTGCCGGTACCTCGAGGTCTGTGGCTGCTGACGCTGCTCCGAAAAGCGGAAGAACCGGCGAAAGAGGCAGAGGAGGGCGAAAGAAGTACGTTTTGCATCTGAATAGGAATAAGCAGTAATACATTCAGTAATCTCACTGCAACTGCGCGACTCTCGTTTTGCAGGGCCAAGGTGCCCACGGAGCCGCCCCCGATAGATCTGGAACTGCCCGTCGACCCCAACGAGCCGACGTACTGCTTCTGCAACCAGGTCAGCTACGGCGAGATGGTCGCTTGTGACAACCCCGAGGTAAGTTGCTTCTCCCCCTTGGCGTGATCTTGAGCGCCGGCGTTGTTCGCTTGTGCTTGGTTTTTGAGCGTCTGCGTGCGCCCCCTGATGCTTGTTCTGTTTTGTGTTTTGGGCTTTGGCAGTGCAAGATCGAGTGGTTCCACTTTGGGTGCGTGGGGCTGAAGGAGCAGCCCAAGGGGAAGTGGTACTGCGCGAGCTGCGGCGCGTTCCAGAAGAAGCGGAAAGGGAAATGAGACGCGTACTTGTATGCTAGGAGGTGGTAGGCGATCGTTGGACGATGGGCGCTGTTGTGCTGACGAGCGAAAAAAACATGTTGTTGCTGCCCTGTGGTTGGTTGTTGCTTGGGAAGCGACTGTTTGTAGCTCTGGTGATGGTGTACATGTTGTAACATTACCGAGGAAAGTGCCGCAGATGTAATGTGGCCCCCGTTTGGAACTGTGGGGCGCTTCTGGAACTGGCTGGTGATGTTCTTGTTGTTAGGCAGACTGTTGTTGGTGGTGGAGAGGATTTCGGAGGGAGGCTGCGGCAGCCGGAGGTTTTCCCCGCTGATCAACCTGTAAGAAAGTCCATGGGAACAGTTTTATTTATTTTTTCAATAAATAAAAAAATGAATAAATGTGGAACACGTCGGACCGTGCATCGCACCAACGACCCACAACATGTTGGCGTGGGAAGCGTACAAAGCCACGATGAGCCCGGGCAATGAGTAATCGTGGCCCCCATCTGCTCGATCGGCCTTGGAAAGCTCGGCCAGCGTGTCTGTTTCTGCCGTGTCGGGACGGGCAGAGATGAGCTCCAGTGTGGACAGGCACCGCACAAGTCTATCGAGACGATCATACTTCACTCAGGGTGTGTTTGTAGTCTGTGTCAGTTGAGAAAGTCTTTCTAATATGAGATAGGCTGATCATATACAAGCTGAGTTGATATTTATCACGTGTTTGGTAGCCCGTATCTGTTGAGACAGGATCAATTGAGATGTTATTTGGTTGTCATGTATGATCTGAAACATGTTAGATATTTACAAATAGCAATTAGGTCCCTACACAGAGAATTGAAAAACAATCAGGTCCCTAAACAAAAAAACTAAAAAGCAATCAGGTCCTATATGTGTTGATTGACTCGGGCTGCCGGGAGAGCGGGGAGCGGGGACGGAGAGCGGGGAGTGGGGACGGAGAGCGGGGAGCAGGGAGCAGAGGCACGCACGCGCGCGCGCGCGGGGGGGGGGGGGGGGGGGTGGGGGTGAGCAGTGCGAGGGCTCGGGGCGGCCGCACGGTTGCGCTGGGGGGAGGCGCAACAGTGTTTTGCGGGATGAGTTCGGCCTGGGCGAGATGCGAAGCTCAATTCCGGCTTCGCAACCCGGCAGTGCCCAGAGGCATTTTCTGTATGAGGGCAGCACTGCCGAGTCGACCCAACCCGGGTTACCAAACAAGAAATAGACGACTGAGTCAGATTGAGATGAGAATTTGCCGGAGGACACAAGGCTACCAACCACACCCTCAGTGTGTGGGCTCCGGCTCCCCGTAAAAAGGTGGCTCTGCCTCCTCCGCTGGCTGCCGTGGCAGCGGCAGGCAGGAAACAGAGCAACCGAGCGGCGTCCAGTGCCCCACACGAGCCAAAAGGCAACCACTGGCTGGGCAGGCGCGTGAGGCCGCGAGCCATGATTGACGCGCGAGCGAGCGAGCGAGCGCGTAATTCAAACTTGGGTCCGTGTGCCTGCTGCCGCCCGCCCGCCGTGGAACGCAACGCAGCTAGCGTCCGTGCCGTACGTGGTGCGATCCAAAAGGGCCACGTGGCTCCGCCGTGTACGTACGTACAGTTCCAGCGGGCAGCCTGTCTTTTGTTGGAGAGAGTAGTCGAGGGCTTGTGCTGCCGTCCTGGCGTGTACGTACGGTGTCCGCTGTCCGGAACAATGCGCTACGTGTACGTACATGCAGACGAAACGAGGGTACGAACAAGTGGTGCTGAGGTCAGGTGCGGCGTCCTACTCGCCACGGTGGCTTCACTTTGGAATATCGACGATATCAGTCGCATGTACGTATATGGAGTAGCATTTGTCTGATTATTACGCCCCACAAAATCGGATGGCGCGAGGCAAAAGCGTTCTCGTTTATCGGCATCTATCGGTTACTAGCCGTCCTTTGTTTGACTGCGACACGATTCGTGCGATCCCATTTGTCTTGGTGAGTGAAGCCCATCCTCAACCTTGAACTTTCTTACACGGGTAAGCTAAACCGAACCTTGAACTTTAAATCTCGGTAATTAACACACGGAACTAGTCTATACCTTGGAGCCAATGCCCCAAACAGGGTTTCGCCGACCTTGCTAGGAAATGACGGCGAGCAGATAGTAGCTTTTGGGTACGGGGCCGACAAGTCCATTCCTTGCCAAGGCGGTGTCCTCTACTCTCCCTCTACTCATTTTTTTTTTTTTGGTCTTTTGACGTCGTTAGGATTAGGATTTTTATCCGATAAATTTGAGGTTTTTTCAGTGAGGTAAAAGTCCGGGTTTGTGTGCATTAGCTGCGATAGGGTTTGGATTTGAATATGTATGTGATATCCGTTTTGCATTGTGTTTTTTTTTTCGGTTCTTTCATGGAACCGACGGAGATTTTGAACGCGATATATCACTCTGGAGGCGAGTTCATCCGCGTTGGTCCGAATTTGGACTATGTGGGGAGATGATGCAATTTCAGGGAAAACTTCTCGCTGAAGGAGGTCACGAGCTTTGACTGCTCCGACTTCGAGGGGGGGCGCTATAGGTAAGGTTAGAGTTGTTTAGTTTAAAATTCATTTAAAACTTGTAAGATGTTCTAAGTTTAATGAAATATGGTCTTTTTTTTTTGAAATGAATATGTAGGATTCTTCCAATAACAGCGATCCACCGTAGTTGTCGGGCCAGTTATTTGGAGCAGTGGTGGAGATGCTCGACGGGTCGAAAACCGAGTTACCATGGACCCATGAGTGACAGAGATCAACCGTCCTTCACTCGCAGTCCTACCATGGGGGCTCCGGCTGCCGAGGCTCCTCGATAAAAGGTGTCTCTGCTCTGCCGCTGCGCCTCCGCTGCCACGGCAGGAAGGAAACCCAAAAGGTGACAGGCAATTCCTGTGACATCCTGTCTTTGTTGGAGAGTTTTATTATGGTGGAAAATTCGATTGCGGCCTGGCGTGTACGGCGTACACCGGAACAGTATGATACTGGAGACCTACGTGTACGGCGCACATGCAAACGAAACGAATAAATGGTGAGGTGCGGCGTCGTATTCGGCACGAGGGCTACACTTTGGAATATCGATCCATCGATCGCGTAGTAGTCGGTGTTTAAAAATTCCCACGCTTTTTGTCCGATGCAAACCATATTCGTCATCAGCATTGAGAAATGAAGACGACGAATTTATTACTAGCTGGAACGCGCAAATGCGCTGTGTGAGGGTTTCCTAGTTACTCCTTTTACTTGCCCTCAAACAACGGTAATCATCTTTGCATCGCTGAGGCAAGTAGGCGTCCTCTGAGAGAGAGATTAGGTGTTTATACACAAACAAATACATTTACAAAAAAGGTACTTTCTCCGTCTTAAAAAGGATGTCATTTTCTTTGCCTACATTTGAATGTATTTTCGTGTCTAGATATATTTAAATTTAGACAAGGAAATGGCATCTTTTTCGGAGGTAGTAGAATTTGCATCACGGTAAAAAAAAACATGTATTCCATACCAAGTAATCTAGAGAGCATGGCGGCCGTTCCACGTTTGTCATTTGGCGCGCCTCCCCTTTCTTTTTCGTATGACGTAGGAGACATGGCCGACCTAACTTCTTCTTCTTCTGACAGTCGGTGTGTGTTCATACACCGATGCACTTGCAAAGAACTGTAACCATGGCGAAAATGGTATTTTTGTAAACAAATAAAATACGGCAAGCCGTTCGAAATTCGTCACCTCGTGTGTCCCTCCCCTTTTATTGTTGTATGATGTGCAGGAGGGATGATTGGTTGGTGAGGGGAAGCAAGGAGGGATGGACGGTGCCATTACAAGAAGAGAAGGAGGAAAAGGGTTGAACAACGACAATATGGTCGGCGAGGCGAATGATGGAAAAAGAGCGTCGGCATCGAATATGACGTGACCTACGGTGCCATGATCGGACGGAGGCGAGAGAAGAGCTTGCACAGCGGCATGACATTCAGGGGTGCCGCTAGGGTTGAAAACAGAGACGGAACTTTTCGTTTGTTTTCAAAAAAAGGAAACATAGAGCAAGAAACCCGAAACGAGGCAGTATTTTGCAGAATATTAACAGAAAATGAATATTTTAAACAAGCGACAAAGTAAATGGAGAAGCCAATTTCAACAAAAACGACAAAAAAAATCTGATATTTTTTTAAAAAAATCTTTCCAAAAATATAACCCAGCCATACCCATGTATACCTAGTATCTTATTATCTATCTGAAATTATTTTGCATCACGATTGTTGTCTTAGTGCCTATGTGAAACTATTTATGTGAACTTATGTGGTTGAGTGTCTTAATGTTTATTGTAAACTATTTATGTGGATTTATGTGCCTGCCCAAGTGTTTAACTATGTGTATTACTTTATTGTCATTTTATTTATTTGTTCCTTTCGATGTGCGGATCAATATATACTTTTTATAAAGCAAACCCCCCTAACAAGTATGAATTATTTTCTATCTCAACATGCAATCTATTCCCATCATTCTTTCTTTTAGCCAACCAGTAATCCATGTCATTCCCCACTAATATATTCATTAATTTTAGTATATTGTACATGCAACATATCCACATCATCTATTTTTTTAGCCATACGCCCACGTCATCATAATTTATCGTCAAATACACAACAATTTCACGTCAATTAAATATAACCTCTCAACTATTGTGAGAGTTTTGCATATTTCTGAAAACAACTTCATATTTTATGTGTCTTATACATTTTCATTGACATGAAGTTTCTACTGAAATTTCCGCTGCAACACGCGGGGTATTTTAGTGATTAAAACAATATTGCGTTCCGACAAATGTTCGTATCCGTCCTGTATTCGCTCTGTATCTGTTTTCGGTGATTTATTTTTCATTTTTAGTGTTTTTTATTTCGATTTCTGTATCCGTTTTATTGTATTAGCTTGAAAAAAAGATCCAAAGCAGAAGTAAGCAATAATGATAAAGCATGTTTTCATTCACTTCCGTTTCGAATTTTATACCTGCTTTTTTTTTTTGAGCAACGAATTTTATACCTGCTAGTTACCGATAACAGGTGAGGAGAAATGGGTCCCACGGTAACGAGGCAACAACAGAAGGGGGAGGGGACCCCGCGGTCGCTGGAGAGTCGAGTTCATTCCGCGACGTCGCCACCTTTTCCCCCTCGGCGCCGTTAATCCAGCAACCAACCTCCCTCTCTCTCCATTCCATCCCGCTACGATACAAAAGCTCCAGAACCCACGCACGCGCGCACCCCCACCCACCCCACCCCGCCTCTCGCTCGCTCCCCCGCTCTGCCCTGCCCCCCTACAGCGAGCGCCGGCCGGTGGGGGGCTCCACCCACGCACGGCTGCCGGCGACCGGACGCCACCGCCGCCGCCGCCGCTGTCGTCGCCCTCGCCGGCGTCACACACTCTCGTCCAGACTGGTTCGTGCGCGTCGCCCTCGCCTTTTACTTCTCTCGCCTCGCGCGCCGTTTCCTTTTGTCCCCGCAAGCTTGATCCGGCCCCTTTGCCGGTTCCTCCACGACCGGCGCCGTTCGCGCCGCCGCCGCCGCCGCATGGTTGCGCCCCGTTGCAGCTCCTCGCCGCGGAATCGGAGCGAACGGGAAAGGGATCTCGCCGTCTCGGGCGGGCGGGCACCCCCTCCTTCTAATTCCGTGCTATTTTTTCGGCCCTTCTGTTCGTGCCTGCCTATTCAGGGCCTGCCAGCAGCGGAGCAGGGCAGAAACCGCAGCCGCACCGTCGTTCAAAATTTCTCCTCCTCCTTCGCCTTTTCCCTCTGCTTAATTAATCAGCTCGGGCGTCAGCTTTTAATCCCGCCGAAATCTCCATTGGTCACTTAGCTCTGCTTTGGATTTTTTCAAGCCGCTGCAACCTTTACTTTTTTTCTGACTGGTTTTCACCTCTGCTGTTTTTGTTCTTCAGGCACTGGTCGTAATTCGGTGGAACCGATTGAATTCTCGCTGCGGCTGTCCCCGCTGCTGCTGGTGGTGGTGTTGAGGAACAATAAAGAATGATCAACCTGTTCGATTTGGGCGCTGGAGCCAGCAGCGCCAGGGTCGCTGCAACCGCAAGAGATGGTAAGGTCATGCAGCTACCGGATCAGCTGACAATGATTTTTCTGCTTGCATGATTGACGATTTTCGTCGGATAAGAAGAGCATCTTGGATGATTGGTTCTTTTCAGCTCGTAGAAACTACTGGCATGTCCTAATCGTCGGTCTTCTCCTTCCTGGCAGGTTCACCGGCGAGAGGGACTCAGTCTGACCGGAAGGAGTACTCCGATTTCAAGACGGTAAGCGCACACGACACACCTAAGCTTTTACCCCCAGCTATTGATACGGGCAACCGTGTGTGATCGTGTTCACTGTCAACTGTGAACTATCATCAGCGGCTTACGGTTTGCTGACCCATGTGGGCAGGTGGCCGGCGGCAGCATGAGGAGGAGCTCGTCGGACAGATCGGGCGGCACGCCCATGAAGACGCTGATCGCGCAGGAGATGGCCAAGGAGGGGGACGGGAATCAGAAGACCACAAACGTCATCGCACGGCTGATGGGCCTCGACGAAGGCGTGGCCCTCCCCAGGCCTGGTCTTCAGCCTTCCAGCAAGAGGAGGTCTTCAGAGGGCCATTTACCGGCGACCACGATGGCGAGGGTTAACAGCCAGATGTCGCTCCACAAGCGCGCGAGCTCTGTTGAGAATGTGGAGTATAAGGATGTCTATGAAGTGGGGTACCAGCCACCGCAGGGGAGTGAGCATCCGAGCAATGGTTCTTCACGGAGAGGGGGATCGCGTGAAGATCATGATCAGAGAAGGATGGATCTTGTCCGGCAGAAGTTCGTCGAAGCGAAGCAGCTGGCGTCACATGAGAACCTTCTCCAGTCCAAGGAATTCCACGACGCTCTCGAGACTCTGAACTCAAATAAGGACCTGTTTCTCAAATTTCTCGAAGAACCCAACTCGCTCTTTGCGAAGCAATCTGGTGAGTTCCATTCTGCACCAACGTCGCCCCAGAGGAAGCAAATAACCGTGTTGAAGCCTACCAAGCCAGTGGAGATGAAGTGCGAAAAGGCAATTCAAAGTCATAAAAGCCGTGCGGTTAATGAGAGTAGAACAGAGAAAAGAAATCTTCACAGGAAGCCCAATGCTGATTGTGCCAAAGCCGAAAGGTTTCCACAGCACACCCGGATAGTGGTCTTGAAACCTACCGCTGCGATTACCACAGTAGAGCAGTTTCAACAAAATGGTCATGGTAACTGTGATGATTCTGATGCATCAAGGCATTTGAGTGATGAGATACACTGGTCAGCACACGGCATGTGTCACCAGCATGATGAATGTTTGCAGGGCAGCATACAGTCAAATATGGCGGGCCGAGATGGAGCATGTTGTGATCATGCTGAAGAAGCAGCCAGTAGTTTCAGTGGCTCGGAGATTGGAAGTCCAACATCACGCCATTCTTGGGATTATGTCTACCGGTTTAGCAATCCTTACTTTGGCTCATCTTTAAGCCATGCTTCTTGTTCTCCTGAGGCACAGGTAGCTAGGGATGGTAAGAAACATACCTCTGATAGGTGGCCAAGTGCATCTTATAATGAGATTAACCGAGAAAAGGTGCTGACACGAAGGAGCTTGAGCACGCTCGGTGAAATGCTTGCCATGTCTGAAATGAAGAAAGAAGAGACCGTTGTTGATCAGGTGCCCACCAATGCCAGCAATCAGTTCTGTGGCAATGAACCAAGACTCGCTGTACCATCGACTTCTTCTATTGATGGTGGAGAAGGAGAAACCTCCATCAATAAAATTTCAAGGTCAAAATCTGTTCCAGTCTCTTCATCAGCCTTTGGCAGCCTACACTTAGATGCTAGATCTTCAGATCCTCGACATACTGCACCCACAACGCCGAAGGAGGAGGCCAAGCCTAGGAACGGGAAGTCCTCTCTCAAGGGAAAGATTTCAAGCTTCTTCTCAATACGTAAGAGAACCGGAAAAGAGAAGCTTACCTCATCTCCCTCGCTGGGCTTGAATGGCAGAGTTCCTCCGGACAGTAATGCGGCAGCTGGTGTATCACTACAAGACGACGTTGCTTCCGAAAATTCAGAAGATAAGTTTCAGTATGCAACAATAGTACTTCCAGTCAAAGAGCCAGAGGCAACTTCTTCCTCTAAGGTACTTCATTTTTGTTTCTCTAGATGTAAACTTACCTTTCTGCACACTTTGATGTTAACTTGGATGGATGCTTTTTCAGGCCATAATTTCTCTTGAGAAAGCACTCTCGTTTGAGATTCGAAATTCCCACTTTGATCAGCCCAGTCCTACATCAGTTCTTGATGCACTGTTCGAAGATAGTAATGAGAAGTCTACCAGTTCATCAGAAAGCGCAATTATCGCTAAACAAGGTAAATCATTAGTGTCGTGTAATACTATGTTTTGCCAATCTGGCATGTTAAATGTCACGCTTCATGATTAACCCTTATTGATATCACTGTGAGCTGTTATTGTGGGCATAAAGTTATGCTATAGTAAGTACCAATAATGTCTACTTAATTTCCGTTGGCTACTTGGCTATGCCATAAAATACAGTAAGTGATCAACTGTTGTGCATCATGATCAGCTCTTATTGGCATTACTATGAGGTGTTATTATGGACATAAAAGTTGAGGCTATAACGAGTAGCAATGAAGTGTACTTAAATCTTTGTTGGCTAGGCAATAGCTCCTTTTCTGAACCTCGACATTTATCTTGCTTGCAGAGCCTTTATCAAGATGTCTACCGATTGGATCGATCGCGCGGACTCTGTCATGGGACGATTCGTCTGAAGAGGCCGCCGCACTGTGCTCCAGCAAAGAGGAAGACTACCACGAGCAAGAGCAGCACGAGTTCGTCGAGAAGATCCTGTCGTCTGCCGGCCTCGGCGACGCCGCGGCCAGCGACATCTTCCTCCGGTGGCACTCGCTCGACAGCCCCCTGGGTCCAGACGTGCTGGACCGGTTCCTGGAACGCAAGGTGGAGAACGCCAAGTGCAGGGAGAGGCGCTCCAACCAGAGGCTCCTGATCGACTCCGTCAATGCGGCTCTGCTACACATTGGCCAGAGCAGGCTCTGGGCCGCGTACCCGTGCGCTGGACCGATCCTCAACGCACGGCGAGGTGTGTCCGGCGACGAGACGGTGGCCGATGCGGCATGGAAGTTGGTGAAGGGTTGGCTCTCCGATGAGGAGACATGTGTGGACAATGTGGGCGTGGAGGCGGATCGGGTTGTCGGCAGGGAGATCGAAGGCAGACGATGGTCCGAGACGTTGCGGCAGGAGGTGGACGAGATCAGCAAGGAGATATGCCAAGAGGTGCTGGGGGAGGCCGTTGACGAGGCGTTGTCGGAACTCGCCGCCGGGTGCCATTGATTCAAGGCGTCAAGCTGGATCCTGCCAGTATCCCGCTTCCAAAACTCATTTTGAGATTTCTAGTTCAAATGTTAACACTAAAATTTTGAACTAGAAATCTTAAGATGAAAACGAAAGTGGAATTTTGGCGGATCATGCTTGCGTCCTTACGCATTGCCTGCCGTTTTTTTGTGTGGTGTCCACCGGTGGGTTTTTTATTTTCCGATCTGGTGGAGGCCATCTGCCGAGGCTCACAGCTCTTGGCTTCTTCTCGTGTGTATAGCTGCCCCTGTATGCTGGAGTCCAAGTGTTCCCACTCCACTGTCTCCCTGTCACATGCCACTACAGTTGATACATTCTACAATAATAGTGAAATGATTATTGATGAATTGCCTTTTGAAAAATTCTTGGACACATCTTATTTTCGTATACAAGATAAGATAGAAAGAAAAGAAGAGGAGACAATGAAATCTGATGACAGCTCCAAGAACTGCTGCAGCCTTGGAAGGATGTGCGTATGTATGTACTGTCACTTGCAAGCAAACAGTATTATATGCCACACTCTACAAGCATGCATCATCAACTGTGCAAGAGTCCATGTGCCTCCTTCGTTGGGAGCCTACAACAGTCCAACTGATCATCATTACCTCTTATTCTCCACTTTGTTTACGGATTACCTTATCTCTTGTCCTCCACTGCTCAACTTGCAGCCAGGCCACCTGCACTGGGTCTGAGGAGGAGGCGAGTTCAAAATAGACAGGCAAAGGTCCAGAGCGCATTGACATTCCTGGGGAATAACAGCCTTTCTTTCGCTCTTCTTCTTGTTCTTGAAGTGATGGGCATCCCAGAGTTCTTTTCTGGATCCAACCAACCAGCAAGGGCTTAACTTCCCAAGATTGTGCTTATAGTATAAAATAGGCTTTGCCCCTTGCTTGTCGATCGGCGCCATCAATTGTCTAGGCTAATTATACATCAGTTGCGTGTGCCGTTGCGTGCAGTTGCAGTGGTCCCTTGAGAGTTGAGACGATCTGTCTGTCGCTGGACCTTGTTGCTGTGCCCTGTACGCCAGTGGTAGTGCTACGGGTCAACACGTCTGATGAATCTTGTAGGTGCAACCAGCCAGCAACTAGCAATGCAGATCCAGGCACACATACCATACATCATTAGTGCAAACCGATCGCCGGAAACACGGAAGCTACTACTCTACTACTTGCTTCGGCAAACCAACCGCTGCACCGTCTCTTGGCTTGATCGGAAGGCACATACAGTAGCTTTTTTTTTTTTTTGAGGCCGGCACATACAGTAGCTAGGAGTAGCTGAGACTGGCCCAGTGGCTCTGCTGCTGCTGCATCTCACCTGCTCTCTTGTCTTGGAGGAGACACGCCGATTTAGGTAAACCCCACAGCCAGTCATTCAGTTAACACGTCGTTTTCTCTCTTGATTGATGGTGTCGATCGCCTTGACAAATTTTTTTAGGGAGTACTGTACTACCGTACCGGACGATTTCACTACTGCTTAGCGTCTGAACCTGTAGGGGAGATTCAGTTAAGCTACTCTTTGCAGCATCAATGGAGTAGGAGCTAGGATGTGCGTCCAGGAAACTCTCTCCCACTCACTCGTCACGAGACTACCTCCTCATGTTCTCGATAACCAAGTAGGTACAGGTACAGTCCTCTCTGTCTGCCTGCCCAACGTGGCTCCAGTTCATCTTGCGTTTACAGTTGCAATTAATCGATGATGTCATGTGACGAGCAAACAGGGGGGATCAGCTGATCTGTTGGATGCAGGCAGCCGCGTGTACACAGCACAACAAACAGGATGCATGCATGGTAGATGTAGATCCCTTAGTCGCGTTCCCGTTGCGTCATGCCACTCGCGTGACGAAAATTTATGGATGGAATGGGGCGCAGATTCTCTGACTTGCTAACAGCAAGTCAGACTCTGACTTAGCGTTGAAATTTGCATTTTTTACGTTTCAAAAAATCAGGAAAAAAATCCTAGATGTAGATAGTTATAAGATCTATATGTGTGAAAAATTTCAACTCTAAATTCGTCGTATTGTGGGCTGAGTAAAAATGACAAATTGGTGTATCTACGTGGTGAACAGTACACAGTTCAAAAAATTGAAATCAGATACACCAATTTGTCATTTTTGCCCAGCCCACAATACGACGAATTTAGAGTTGAAATTTTTCACACATATAGATCTTATCACTATCTACACCTAGGATTTTTTTTCCTTATTTTTTGAAACGTAAAAAATGCAAAATTTGATGACTAAGTCAGGGTCTGACTTGGTAACACCAAGTCAGAGAATCTGATTCGGATGGAATGGAACACTATTTAATGCCTGATGACGTCGTGTTCCCTTTGTTCGTCTCCACCGTACGTCGTGGAATCTTCAGCGAGCAAATCATCACTGTGCATTCGATGTGCAATGGTACCATCGATGTGCAAATCATGCGTCGTCGGAATGCTTGCTGCCCTACCGACTGGACATTCAGACGGGCATCAGTAGGCTACTACGTACGAGAGAAATCGATGCCCACGGGAGACGACGGAGGCAACTACCTACAGCATTTTTGTAAGGTAATTCTACTCCTATGGGTTGGCCAATTATTTTCTAGACTAAATAAGGCAGACGAAAAAAGTATTTTTAGTTTGGAAAATATTGCATTGGACTATGCAATATTTTTGCATGCACATGCTTCATTCATACTTCATAGGTAGTGAGGCGTCTCTCGGATTTTGGTAGGATTTTACATGATAAGAAAATAAGGATTCCTTTGGGAGATGGAATATTTAGGGTTCGGATTTGTAGGGTCAACATATCCTAGGGTAATCTCAGGGTGTCAAAATGGTCCCGGGGACTATTTAGGATTCACATGGGCAAAAGAAATCCAATGTCATGATTAAACACCAAGGAAAGAATAAAATTTTGGGGTTGGAGGAAAAATTCTAGCGTGGAAATAACAACACTAAAATCAATAGTTGATTTTGGGTGTTACAATGGATGATTAAAACAAGATTTGGTTCAAGAACCAAGACAGAAGATAAATGAGCACAAGAATGCAGACGTTTAATTATTTTTAATCGTTTATGTATGATTTTCTAGTTTCAACTATGTTGAATTGCGATTTATTTGCGTTGAACTGATCGAAATTTATTGGGTGCGATCACGTGCATGCATTTGAGAGATGAGAAGTAGAGGTGTGGTTACCCGATAGAGAAATTGGGGTCGTGTCCAGACATATCCGCGAATATATAAGAATTCAAGTTTGTCCAGTACAATTGAAGATGCTATAACGATGATAGGTCATTGGGATTTTTTTGCAGGCCGTATCATTAGGATTGGGAAACAACCACACAAAGGCTTGCGTACATAAATGAGTGATATCAGCGTATATTTTCTTAAAATTTATCTATAGGTATTTTTAGTAAATAACCTTAATATAACTGAAATAAGGACCATGCATGAATGGCATTCTACTAATTCTACTCCTATGTTTCCTGAGAAAAATAAAATGGCAAAGGCCTAAACTGGGCTATCTACTTGGGCTCCCGCACCGAAACAGCCCGCTCCGCTCCACTGGACCCCGAGTCCACGGCGGAGTCATCGTCATCATCATTCGGTAACTCGCCGTCGTCCCCATTTCACTTCGAGTGCACTTCACGTTTCGGTTCAGTTCACCCCTCTTTACTCCACCGTCCTCACGCCGTGCGTCGTCACAGCTCACGGCGCGGTACGAGCCCAGTTGCTGGTGGCGCATCTGCACGAGCACGACACGAACTCCCCAGTCCCCACCACCTCGTTCCCACTCCGCCACCGCCGCGCGTCCCCTTCCTCCGGCTCCCGCGTCGTCGGCAGCGGTGCGGCGGAATGGCCATCCCCGTCGAGGAGGCCATCGCCGCCCTCTCCACCTTCTCCCTCGAGGTAAAACCCCGCCCCCTCCCGCTCCTCTCCCCCCTCCCCTGCTCCCAGCTCGCGCTGCCCGATCTGCTCGGGCTCGAGCTCGAAGAATGCGGTGCTCCCGCGCCTCCTCCGCGTTCTCCCCGTCCCTCGCTGCTCGAATGGCGTCGCGAATCGGCCGCACGCGGGTAGCTGGAGGGTTCGCGAGTGAGCATGTGTTCAGAGCTCAACGCCCCGTGCAGAAATGCGGGTGCGGGGTAGGGTTTCCGGTGCCGCACCGGCTCCGCGCTGATCCGAACCGAGTTCCACAGGACCAAATGGCTTTGAGCTTCTCATCGATACGCTCGATTTGAACACTTAGAGTAGTGTAATAGGAGTGTGCACCGAGATGCTTTCGTGTTTCTAATTATGTCCTGGAGCTGGAGGTGTCGAGTGTCGGTTTGCTGTCGAGCGCCCTTTAATTTGGGCCGGATGTGTTTAATTTCGAGCGCCCTTTTAATATCTATGAAGTGTGGAACACTTGCGGTTTCCTGCTGGTGCAATCATAAGATGAAAATGATGGGAGGACGTGACTGCTTACCGTGAGCTCCCATAGATAGTGTGAGATTTGCAAACTATTGTTCTTGTCGAGCTCATCGTCAGGCTGGCTCTCAGGTTTAGATATCTAGTGTCTGTTCGATTATTTCTGGGTCTAGAATGCATGAAAACCTGGAGCCTCAAGATTGCCGCGACTTCAACTGGGATAGACTATTGTGTAGAAGTTCAGGTTGATGGTGACTGGGAGCTGATGTAGACTGGGTATAACCGTGTTCACTTAGGCTAGGCACTCTGCCATACGTTGCTATTCACTTCTTATATGTAGGACTGTTGTGTTGAGGGGAGTGAAATCTTCAGATCCTTGCATACTTGCGATATTTATGTATTTACATTTTTCCATGCTGTGCTTGATCACGAGCTTCTGTTAATTATTTATATTTTAAATTTCAGGACGAGCAGCCAGAGGTGCAGGGATTAGCTGTGCTCCTGTCAAGTGAAAGATATGCAACTAGTAGTCCTATCGGTATGTGAACGTGATAACGTCTTTCATCTTGCTGATGCTTTGACACCTTTATTGCAACAATTGTTGACCTGATGCCTGATGGGCAGATGGCACCCACAATCACAACTAGAGAGCATGGATCTACCAATCCTATTGCAAGCCCTGTGATTTATTTTCCTTGTTTTGCTGCTCCCAGAAGAATTGCTCAATTGTCCAAGAAAAAACTTCATTATTTCAATTAATCTGCAGTTGCCTATTGTAATCCAAAACTTGCACTTTTTTGTTCAGAGTACAGTGATGTTGCTGCTTATCGTCTATCGTTAGGAGAAGATACAAAAGCAATCAACCAGCTGGTATGCAATTGCTATTTTGTTTGTTCTTGCATTGTGCATGATTTTTCTTTTCGTTTTATCCATAGATATTTGGTCCCTTTTGGTTAGTTTTCTTTTTGTCTACATGTGACATCCTTGTGAATAACTAATTCTATGACACCATTTGATCCATAGGCATTTAGTCCCACTCTTATGGGCAATTCTCGTATTTAAGTGATGTGCATGTGAATAACAATGTTCGTGCCATTACCGATCTATTTGATGTATAAAACTGTTTTTTATGTATAAACCTGTTGATTAAAGAATAAATTCAGTCATTGAAGTCTGTACTCTTGCCGCCGACCCAAAACATCCAATTTCCACTCTAAAGCCATAACACGGATGCATAGATGAACGTGCACCAAAACATGTGCGTACTTATTTTTCCGTGGCACCATCATCGCTATTGACTATGTATATTCTAGTGTATGTACTATCCAGTCTTATCACAACTATAAACTATTCACAATTTTCTGTGTACTTTCGTTTCTCCCATCACTATAGTCGATGAACTATATCACCTTAAGTCCTCAACTTATCTAATGCCTGCCTTATGAACAATAACTGCACTTTATTTTGTTCCGTGTTGTGATGGAGGAAATTATAATCAAGTAGTGAAGATTTCTGAGTTTTTATGGGTCTCAGCTTCTTAATTTTAGCAACTGTACTGTAACAATGGTTTTAGTACAAAAGTGCCCTTGATGATATATAACTTAACAAAAAAGTTATGGTTTCAAGGAGCAAAAAGGACCAGGAAAGGAGTGTATATTTGATATGTTGTAGCTCAATTTGTTATGATTCTTTCTTCCCTCCACCTTTTAATGCAACTATATTTCTTCATGTCCCTTTAAATTGAAAGTGCTTATTTTCTTTCTTCCAATCCTGTGGATGAAAATGAACTGCAGAATACTCTGATTCAAGAGGGAAAAGAAATGGCTTCTTTGCTCTACACATACCGGAGCTGTGTTAAAGCACTACCTCAGGTTAACTTCTGCTTACTCTGTCCTTTCAATTATTTCCATCTAAATAGTCGCCACATTATGCCATTATGCTGTTGACATCTGTAAAAAAGTTTCCCATCACTTTGTTTTGCTATCATATCAACAACATACGACAACATTAAGTCACTGGTAATTCTGCAATGTTATCAACAACGAAAGTTACTACTATTTCTACTTCGAATTCTTGCCGTGGTTCAGGTTCTATGTCCCAGTCTTCTGTAGTTCTCTCGTTAATTTGTGACGTTTACCCAACACACAGCTACTCTCTTTTCCTACTTTCCATGATGGACAATCAAGATATGGACAAACTTCTACTCCCTCCGTTCCTTAATATAAGATGTTTTGACTATTGCACTATAGACTACATACGGAGTGAAATGAGTGAATGTACACACTAAAGTGTCTAGATGCATACAAACCTAAAAAAGAAAGAGAAAAGCTAAAACATCTTATATTAAGGAACGGAGGGAGTATGAGTTTATTATGTTAATCGAATCACATCCTCTCTGAGCTGGCTCTGTTTGGGTTAATTGGTTTAATGACATTTCATCTTGTAGCTCTTGTAGATTCTGAAACCAAATATTATCACTTTATAATTAAGTTTACTCCAGATTATCTGTTGTGTGTTGAGTTCTTTTCTCTAATGTTGATATCAGATCGTTCGTAGACTACCCCTGGTGTTGTATAACTAACTCACCATTAAGTACAGTATTCCCCACTGTAGTCTTTACTGAGTATCATAGACTGTTGAACATTGAATGCAGCTGCCAGATTCAATGAAGCATAGCCAAGCAGATTTGTACCTGGAAACGTATCAAGTTCTTGACTTGGAAATGAGCCGTTTACGCGAAATTCAGAGATGGCAAGCATCTGCTGCTTCAAAGGTAGGACCTCCATTGTGTTTAATTCCTTTGTCATACTTGTCACATTTAGAGTACATGCAGGCATTTCAATTCTTGATGGCTACTTTTCTTCAAAACAAATTGGGGATGGATATGGGGGTGGGGGGTTGCGAATGAGGTTACTTAACATTGCCAGCAGCAAGTTTCATTTCTTATTCTGACATTAATGGGAAGCGAGTAAGGTCTGTCCAAAGACCCCTGAAACTTGAAATAGAAGCACAGCATTTGTTCATATGCCGATTTAGATTCCGGACAAGTGTCCTGTTATCTTCAGCGATCAACTAACTTGGATTTGGGTTTGGACCTATTTCATCCCCACCATTTTCCTTGTGGTACTTTTATAACTCATTAGCATTGGTTAGCAGTTCAACACCTTCAGAAAGTTTTCAGCATGCATTGCAGATTCTAACAGCATTTTGTCATCTGGTGCAGCTGGCAGCTGATATGCAGAGGTTCTCTAGGCCCGAGAGACTGGTCAATGGACCTACAGTAACTCATTTTTGGTCTGTTCTTTTTCCCTGGCGACTGTTGTTAAGTTTTCTTTCCGTTAAGAGAGATGATAATAATGTCTATGGATTAATATTAATTGGACACTAGTTTGCTCTAGATGTATTAAAGGATTAGATGAACTGAACAATGGTGAAATTGTGCTCTAAGTAGTAAAACTAGGTGGTTCCTAATTGCCAACCAATGAACCAACACATCTAAACCAAAGGAAAAACCTTCTGGTATCCAGAACTCTGTCTCTGGAAAACCTACTTATAGGTCTAGCAGGCATGAACTTAGGTATTTCTGTGATACAATTACGTAGATTTTGGAATATGTTGTGATACTTCCTCAACCTATAGAGGGAAAGTAGAGTTTCCAAGCTTAACCTATTTTCATCAATTGTTTTTAGAGCAGCATTCTTAAGGCCATGTTTTTTTTGTGTGTTGTAAACTTGTAATTCAGTATAAGGACTGTATTTATCCTTTCATTAAGAATCAGATGCATGATTTTATCTTGATGCTGCTCGTGTTGATTTCAATGCAGGTCTATGCTGAAACTGCTCGATGTCCTTCTACAGCTCGATCATCTTAAGAATGCAAAAGCAAGTATTCCTAATGATTTTTCATGGTACAAGAGGTACATGGTCATGCTTTGACTTTTAATTTCTAGACCACCTACCACAACCACTAATGACATAAATGTGTTGATGCAGTATAATTGGTTGATTGTCAATTAATTATCTCTTAACAAAGCTGCTTTCGAATGCATCAGCATTAACAACAAAATTCTCTTCTTAAGCTGGATTCCACATTCACCTTCAGTATAGTTATGTTCTGGGTACTTTTAATAAGTAATTACTCCCTCCGTTCCATAATGTAAGCCTTTTTAGCATTTCTCTTTCCATCCGTATCTAGACATGTTTTAGTGCAAGATTCATTTGAACCTTACACTAAAACATGTCTAGATACGGATGGAAAGAGAAATGCTAAAAAGGCTTACATTATGGAATGGAGGTAGTACATGCTAGCCTTTTCCATGTTTTTTGCATGTATAATGTAAGGTGAGGTATTTATTCACTAGTTCAGAGATCAAGATATTAAAGAAAGTTTCAGGAACCTACTGAGTAGTGAGCTGATTGCACGAATGTTCTAGACTGCTTGAGCATTGCTTTAAGTGGTGACCGTAACTGAGTAAATCTTGCATCTTCCAACAGGCTGTACTTACTGTACATATATATATTGGATATCACAAATTTTTGGTTCCACTCCCAACATAGTTTCGTGCATGTTGTATTTGGTAGTAAAAACAAGAAACCATTTATTAGTACCTCCGTTAGTTACTTATGACCAGTCTTTGCTACCTACCTATTAGAGCATAAACATGTACCAATGTTTTCACGAACTGATTTTGTATGGAAAATGCTAAATGTTATTTTCTTGGGATGTATGGTTTTTGGAAGATGCATCCATATTTGCGTATGCCTCGCTTTGCGTGGATGCTACAATAATTTTTATTTCTTGCTCTTTGATGCAGAACATTTACTCAAGTAAGCACCCAGTGGCAGGACACTGACACTATGAGAGAAGAGCTGGATGATCTTCAGGTTGTTGAATTGTCATATTATTGAAAATCAAAGTTACCATACCATGGTTATTCTGCATATTTTTCAGTATTTTCAAGAATGGGCTCTTCCACTTTTATTTAAAGGAATGAACTCTGAGGCCAATACTGGCCGTTGAATCATTGCCATAAAATTATATAGTGGCATCGATGCATTTAACTTAATTTCTTGCTGCCGTTTGCAGATTTTCCTGAGCACTAGATGGGCCATCTTGTTAAATTTGCATGCTGAGATGTTCCGGACAAATACGTATCCTACTATCTCCTTTCCGTTTTTAAATGACTATGCACGATTTTTTTTTTGCAAATAGTAGGAAAATAATGCATGTCCGAAATAGACACCTTTGATATATCTACCAGACCACCGCAAGGATCGTTGCTACCCATATTACAAAGGTTTTCCAGCTTGAGGGAAAAGTATAATCTACTTTACAGGATCTGACTGAGGGCAAAACATTTCAGCTTTGTCAGGAGCATTGTAGGGACACAGTTCTGTGTTTGACATTTTTGTTTATAATGCATGTATGTGAACTTCTCTTTGATGTGTATGTCTCTTTTGAACAGTTGCAACAAATCGTTAGTGGTAATGTACAATTGTAGATGGCTGCTAAATCTTTTACTTTTTGTGGAAATGAATCTTATCATTATGTACCTAGTTCCTACTAGAACTACTGTTCTTGCACGTGGCTGTTATTTTCCTTGTCCATCATGTTTGTTATGATTCCCTTGACTTAAAGAATAGTGTCGAGGACATTCTACAGGTCCTTATAGTGTTCTGCGTGGAGTCTGTGGAATTAGATTTCGCTCTTCTTTTCCCTGAGCGTCATACTTTACTCCGTGTTCTCCCAGTTTTGGTTGTTCTAGCAACCTCATCGGAGAAAGAGAGCGAGGCACTCTACAAGAGAGTGAAGATTAACCGTCTTCTCAATATTTTTAAGGTTTGATTACCACCTTTTAGCTGTTCAGTTAACCTAATTATTGTTTTCTAGATTTTTTTATCTATCAGTTTCTGCTTTTACGTCATATTCACCATTCACTAACTATTAATCCCATGTATTTTTGCAGAATGATCCAGTTATTCCAGCCTTTCCCGATCTGCATCTTGCTCCTGCTGCAATTTTGAAGGAACTGTCATCATATTTTCAAAATTTCTCCAGTCAAACTCGTTTTCTTACTCTTCCAGCTCCCCATGAAATTCCTCCTCGTGAGCTACAAGAATATCCTTTCTGCCAAGTCTTTTATGTTTTTGTTAACTAGTTGGATTGAGGATTCAACAAATGTTGGTTCGACCCAAAGTCCGAAAACAGACGTGACTATTGTCTAAAAAAAGAGTTATTCGAATAAAGAAGTCGATAAAATCAAACTAAATATTCTTGGAGATGTAAACATCATGACACTAATGAACTGTATTCACATATGGCAAGTTGTATCATGCTTTAAATTCCTTAACTAAACTACCTATCAGAGGCATTACTTGATTTTGAACCACATGGGAACTATCAGAGCTGAGCACGATGACTTTTCTATACGTTTCTCCTCTGCAATGAACCAGGTACATTATCGTCATTTTGAGTACTGAATTAATATTTCATGAATTGTCGTTACCAGTTTACCCCTCTCCTTGATGAAAATATAATCACTGTCGCAAACACCGTCTTGAACATTTCTGCCAATTGTACACAATACCTCAAAAGCTCAAACTGATGCAGCGCATGTATTTATTCAGTGAGATTGAAAATACTCCCTCCATTCACTAATATAAGTCCTTTTAGTTTTTCTTGATTCATATGTATCTAGACGCATTTTAGTATTTATGTTCTATGTTCACTCATTTTAGTATGTATATAGTCAATATTGAAATAGCTAAAAAGGTCTTACATTACTGAATGGAGGGAGTAGTATTTTTTGGAAAAGAAAATTTGTTCCTCAGCTGATGACGCTTATTTTCTTTGGTGCTGTGAGCTGCATTGACATTGATCTTTACTTTCAGATGATAATATTGAAGTCATCAGATGGTGCAGATAATGACTGGTCTAGAGATATTAAGGGGAACATGTATGATACTGTTGTTGAAGGCTTCCAGCTTCTTAGCCGATGGACTGGCAGGATATGGGAACAGTGTGCTTGGAAATTTTCACGCCCTTGCAAAGAACCACCTGTTTCAGATTCTCAACAAGACTCAACTACGTTTTTTGACTATGAAAAGGTCCACTTTTTTCTTCACAAAAAGTATTGCAGCATCCATTGTGCCTTGCCTTTTTCTTTCACTTTAAAGCTTGAATGACTACAGTATTGATTTCTTGCATCAACTATCATTTAAGTGAGGGGAGAAAGTGAACAAGTTGGAAAAAGTTAACAAACAAAATGTTATACCACAGTCATTCCCTCCGAATATCTGCTTGAGGTCTTAACCAGTTAATGCAACTTGTGACCATGACCAAGTGCCGCTTTATTTTGCGTCTCTAATTTGTTTCACCCTTGTAACATCCTAATGTTTTTTAAACAAAACATCCTAACTTTTTGGCCATTCCATTCTTAATTTCATTGAATCAATTTGAAGAGGCACGTTCTTATTTTGAACTGAAAGAGGCATGTTCCAGTCAGACAACAGTTTTCATCTATTTTTTAAACCGTTTTCAGTCTTGTAAATGTTCTGTCAAACTTAATCTTGATGCAGCTATTTGCATGATTCTTTATCCCTAATCCCTTGATTGTCCTGTGTATGTTAATTGAGCTTGAGACATGTTGGCACAAAGATGTTCCCACTCCGGTTTGTCATTCTGACACCAGCTGATTAAGTGTTTCTGAGCATGCTCTACATTTCTTCCTCCCATCCTTGGGTAGCATGCTTACTCATAGAATGATGCAGTGGCTGTGTAAACCTAGTCTTGGAGATACAAAGTAATTTTCCTCCTTGTTGGCATGCAAAGAAGGTGGCTACTAACAGCCGTTGTCCCTCTCAAACAGATAATATGAGCATAAATTTTATGCTATCTGTGTTTGTAAAATCTTCTTTGTATTTCATAAGTCGTAAGAATGATTTTAAGTTTTCGTGATCATAACTAATTTTATTTACCATTTACAACTTGCATGCAGGTAGTACGCTGGAACTATACTGCAGAAGAACGAAGGGCTCTGCTTGAATTAATTGGTTACATAAAGAGTATTGGATTAATGATGCAACATTGTGACACGCTAGTGTCTGAAGCTTTGTGGGAAACAATACATATGGAGGTCCAAGATTTTGTACAGGATAAACTAGACACAATGCTTCGTACAACATTTCGGAAGAAGAAGGACCTTTCTCGGTAACTTGTTCTGTCTCAGTCATCCTTGTGTTTGCTTTACATTGAGATTTACCATCCACAGCTTCAGTAGTTTCAGATGGGTATCGACATATCAATCTCTATTTTACTGGCCCCACATAAAGATTTATCTAGTTTGGGATTGGCATAGTCTGTATATGTGTTGTCTTTGCCATCCATATCCATTTTTTTGGTGCATCGTTCTTTCTAAATCGTGACAATGTACTAAGGGAACCTTTATAATGTGTTGTTCATTTTCCTTCACTATTATTTCAGGATTCTCTCTGATATGCGAACCCTCTCCGCAGATTGGATGGCCAACACTAGTAAGGCAGATCCTGAGCAGCGCTCGCTGCACCAAGAAACTGAGGAAATGAGCAAAAGCACATTTTATCCAAGACCAGTTGCACCAACAGCTGCACAGGTTCTATTTAGCCTCTGCCCCTGTTCGTTTACAGTAACAAAGGCTAAATGGTTTAAGATCGCATCCAACAGGCTAACGGCCTAGCACCTAGCCTGCAGTATCATGTATATCATCATATTTTGAGCATGGACATTTCTACCATATCTTAAACAATTTGAGGACCCGAAGAAATACAGCCTAATGCAAAGTTGTGTTGTTTCTTACATATGACTACAGCATCTCAAATTCGAACAATCCCAGATTTGAAGCTTGTAATTATAGGTGGCTAAGTGGCATTGATTTTATCGAACAACATTATTGTTCTATTGATTTCAATAGTATAAAGGGTATAATGGTGTAAATTCACCAAATCCACTGACCAAGCCACAAGAGTACAACTTTTTTTCTAACCAGCTCACTGGAAATTCCAGTATTCTGGTTACAGCCCCTATTTATTTTATTTTTTGCTACTACACTGTACTATTCTCATGAGGAGATAAATGGGTCAGAATCATAGTTGAAATGTAGTCATGTACAGTTGAGTAATCTAACAATAATTTGTAGCTAACATGGAGAGTTGAGTAAAGACTGTCTAGCCTCCCGGGTCTTCTCGAAAGGCGATTTTGTTTCTGTAAACTCTCTTCGCTGTAAAACTATGTATGTCCTATTTGCAGTAACATGAAATAAAAGTTATAGAGTAATTTTTGGTTCTACTTTTTTTGTACTTTTGTTAGTGATATGTTGATGTTTTTCAGAAAATCTTTCCTTTTATTTTCTTGGTGAAAAGTTTATGCGATTTCCCAAGGAGTGAGAATGACTAGAATCCCGTTACGAATTATAATTTTTCTAATTTTCTAGTTTTACATCTTGCTGTAATTTTTTTATGGGTAAGAATATTTTGTTTTCCGCTAATGATTTTTAACTTCTACTTCTGACATCGAACGTCTTACAGATTCATTGTTTGCAATTTCTCATCTGTGAACTTGTATCTGGTGGTAATCTGAGAAAACCTGGAGGGCTGTTTGGGAATAGTGGTTCTGGAATACCGGTGGAAGATCTTAAACAGCTAGAGACGTTTTTCTACAAGCTCAGTTTTTTCTTGCATATTTTGGATTATACAGGTACTCTGCTGCCTCAGAGGCAGGAATATCAATTCTCGTATGCATGCAGTTGCTGCTGTACATCTGTGCATTTCTTGCGTTCAATACCTCAGTGATAAACTGATAATCAACTTCTAATCTTCTATATCGTATGCATTGGGAAATACATTCAGTTATTCTAGAATACCAATCTGAATTTGGGAAGTTCGTATTTACTATATTTTTCGATCTTTTTCCTTTGGATAAGGTAGTTAACTGACAACTTTTATGGACACGTGCAGCAACAATTGGTACGCTTACTGATCTTGGATTTCTTTGGTTCAGAGAGTTTTACCTGGAATCTTCCCGTGTTATCCAGGTGCAGCATTTTTGCATTGTTCTGTCAAGTATAATGAAATTCAAGATGATAGCAACTATTAATGTGGATTGAGATATAGCTTTGAAATTGAGTTTTGAAGTGTTATCGAATCTTCCTGAGTGAAGTTTGCGAGTCCTTGTTTCTCTTTCATTGTTTATGCCCAGCTTCTGTGAGTTCTGTTTGCTTCGTAATCAGAATTCTACTTTAATTTGGATTAGGGCAAAGGAATGATTGCATGGAGAAACTTGGAGAAGCGGTGAATAGTCAACATATACCAATAGTCAAGTACACTTAATTTAGGATATCATGTGATACTTTTGTAGTTATCTGTACATCAGATCGTACAAATAAGACCCTGAATTACGAATGGGGTAGCAATGCACTGATTTTGCAAGGGGCATCAAACTATTCACTTTAAAAAGATCAAATACCTTTTGAAGTTCTTAATTCTTACTACCATTGCAAGAAAGGTGCCTGAAAATGTGTGTCAGTATAGAAATTTTGTACTCATGGTAGGAACTTATAGTTTTACACTTTTACTTGATAGGTTGTGTTTGAAAGGTAAAAGGTTCTTATAAGTTCTACCAATTATAGGGGCATGAATAGTAACATACCTATATATCTGTGATGGTGATTTACCAGTTCCAGTAGAGCCTTTATTTTGAATGGTGTGTTTTCCATTTTCCAGTTTTTCTTTCTAGAATAATACTAGCCAATGCCCTACCTTTCAAGAAATACTATGAAATACTTTGTGGTTAGCAAACAGTGTTGGCCACTCAGCATGCTAAATCATGTTTATATAGTCATTGCAGTTAGCGAAGGTTGTCGCTCCATTTCTTTGGTTATCCAGCTTATGGTTGTGCACTGTTCATACTAATTGATGTCTTGATGGCAGTTTCCAATCGAATGTTCCCTCCCCTGGATGTTGGTGGACAATGTTATTGAATCTCAAGATGCTGGTCTTCTTGAAAGTATTTTGATACCCCTTGACCTTTACAATGACTCTGCTCAACATGCACTAACTTGTCTCAAACAGAGATTTCTCTATGATGAAATTGAAGCTGAGGTAACCAATTACGATTTTACACTTGCCCTTTTCTAGTCTGTACTGCTTTATTTCCGTGAGTGTCAGCTGTGTCACCTCTTAACAGGTTTTACGGGTACTTGTTAGATTACTGCTGAGCAAATACAATAGATTTAGTGAACATTTGCTCATTTGTACGGAAAGTACTTGGCGTAGGATCTCAAAGCGTGTGTCATTATATAAGTGGAATGTAGTGGAAGGAAAGGAAAATGATGTTAATTAGAAACTTATTTTATATCACGACTATGCTTCCAAGGAAGGGGGTTCAACCGCATTTATGCTTTTTTACTTGAAGGTAGAGGAGCTGAAGAATCTGTGCATGTTTTTGCCCTTTTATAATAAGCATTTAAAGACGGTTCCAAATTTCATAGAAAATTCACATCCTGTTCCTTCCCTTTTCACAACCCCTATCCATAAAAAGTCTATTAAGGCTAACTCATGATTCTGATACAATTTGTTGTCATCTATACTAAATGATGTGCTAATATGCTATACTTGACGCATGCGCTTTTCGAGGTCAAGTTTGACCAACGAAACATGGATTATATGTCACGAAATTTATACCATTGAATTCATATTTGAATAAAGTTTTAAATGGTACTCCTATATTTTTTTCTAACAAATGACACATGTATTATTGGTCAAATTAGTCGTAAAAATTCAAACATGAAATGAGGGTGCCACATGCATTGGGATGGAGGGAGTATGGTGTTATGGACATGTTTGAATAAATTGCTATAATCATCTGAGTTATTTTCATTTACCACGATAATTTTTTATGTTTTATTAGTCTATTCTCAAGTACATTGACATTCTTACAATAATTTTGTGTCGCTGAGTTTAAGTGGATGTATTATGTTCTCATTATCACTTGCTGGTGTAACTCATGTCCCATTCCTCAGAAACAACCATACTGTTTCTAGAACATTCCAATTCTCAATAATTTTACCACTCGTGTAATTAAAATTAACGGTATGCATGATTGTATGTTCACCATTAGTGTAATACCAGAGCCCATTTTGGTCTACGTTCGAGCTGCTTGCATATAAATTATATACTCTTGGGGATCAACATGGTTAGGTGTAGAAGCCTAGATGTTGCTATGGGCTGGAAGTACCCGAAATGTTATAATTAATCTTTCTGTTTTGGATATGTAAACGTCTTACCATGTTTCTTGTGTACTGATTTGTAGGTCGATCTTTCCTTTGATCTTCTAGTTCAAAAGCTTAATGAGATCATCTTCACGTATTATAAGAGTTGTGCCGCAAGGTATACCTTTTCTTTTCAGTTTACCTGTGTTTTTGTATACTTGAGATGCCTTTTTGTTTTGTACTGATCTATCTCCTCCCTCATGCAGTACCCTTCTTGATAGTTCATTTACCTATGCATGTGATGATGGCGAGAAGTACTCTGTCAAACCCTTGAGATTTGATGCAATTTTCAAGCTAAGAAGAGTCATGGTAAGTGTACTCGTTCATGCAATCGTGTGCATTTAAGTACCATATACCTTTTTTTCTCTTCTAAATGCTAAGGATCCTTCAAATATAGTTGGTTAGTTAAATACAGTTCTTAATAATAGGTTGTGTAGAAATCTACTTTCCTATATCTTGTAATGCCCACCCATGAGAGAAATTGCACATACTATAGGGGTACTAGTGCCAAGCACGCTGTTGCTGGATGTCATATGAAGCTATATTTTGTTTTCATATTTACTTCTGCTACACTATCTATGTCGTGGTTTCTTGAATTTGCATGCACAATCAAGACTGGGCGGGTTTACGTTTAAATTACCTTTCACAGCTTTGCTTTTAGGCTCTGAACCAGCATTGAATGTTTGATCTTTGGTCTATCCTTTAACTTCAAGTCAAGGATACAAATTGTCCGATTTCACGCTTAATTTATCTGCTTAGATTTAACATTTCATGTCAGGCTACAATTTTTATGGTTTATTCTTTAGCGTGTGCACTGTCACTGAATCAGTTCATTTCACATCTCAGATATTAGGGAGGACAATTGACCTAAGAAGCCTAATTACTCAGAGAATGAACAAACTGTTCCGAGAAAATATTGATTTCCTGCTGGCGCGCTTCGAAAATGGAGACCTATGTGGTGTTGTAGTAAGATTCTCTTACTTTTATCTTCGTACTACCTAATGTATTCAAATTCAATTACTACCTCTGTCCCAAAAAGGATGTCATATCTTTGTCTAAATTTGAATGTATCTAGACACAATGTCATATCTTTGTCTAAATTTGAATGTATCTAGACACGATTTAGTGTGATACATTCAAATTTAGACAAAGATATGAAATCCTTATTGGGACGGAGGGAGTATATCTTTTTTAAGCAATTTGTTTATTCTGGTCAATCACTTTGTGAAACTTTGCCTCTCTTTTCAAATTAGGAACTGCAACAACTATTGGATATTTTGGAGCTTACACACCAGTCAATATCAAGATATCTTGAATTGGATTCTTACTCTCTTATGCTCAGTGAGATGCAAGAGAACCTTTCACTGGTTTCATATTCGAGTCGCATCTCTTCTCAGGTTTTTGGGTCTTTACCATGTCATTTCCATGTGCAATTTAAGCAAATAACATTTTATGTCAACATGCCTGGTAGCCATGATCTATAATTTGTTTCTCGTATTAGCTTGTTCTTCCTTTGGCTGGACAATTAACTAGGTTGCGCAACTAGTTAATGATGTATTTTTCGTGGTAATTGCATATGAAAGGCAGAACCTTAATCTTTTGGCTGGGAGGTCACAGTATCAATAGTGGTGTTGCAGTACAATATGCATCTTTGTGCCTATTCCTGCAAAAACTGCTTATTAATCCAGTTAAACTTTAATCCCAATTTGATAAATTTTTATCAACCCAGATATGGAATGAGATGCAAACGGATTTCTTGCCCAATTTCATCCTATGTAATACCACACAACGGTTTGTTAGATCATTAAAAGGGGCTAATCAGTCCTCTCGGAGATCAAATGCTTCTACTGGGAAGCCTTACTTCTACTGCGGATCACATGTAAGCACCTTTGATTTAATCTATTGCTTGCTATTTCCAGTACCCGTTACAGAATATGCCCCTTGTCATTTCCAGTATTTTTTTTTTGTGTGAAGATACAAGGGTTATATGTAGTTGAATTTGGAGTTATATAACATGAATCCTGATGGAAAAATGATAGCATCATGGACTAGTGAGCAACTATGGAAATAAGGCGCCTTTAAGATTATTTGGATATGCTGGGATGTTAGTATACTACAGAACAGTTTACAAGATATGACATCATTGCATCTCATACTTTATGATGTTTCCATTCGTCCAAATGTGTTAAACTCTTTATCTGGCAACATGCTATCCACTGTAGACATTAATCTCTACTACTGCACGCTCTTGTTGTCTTTGTAGGATTTGACCATGGCGTACCAGGGTCTTGCTGGTCTGTACCGTGACTTCTTTGGGATCCCTCACATGTTTGCCGTTGTTAAACTTCTCGGTTCCAGATCATTACCTGGCATTATCCGTGCTTTACTGGATCATATATCAAGTAAGGTGAGTGGTACAACTTTTAACTGTACAAGGTATCATGCACCTGAACCCCTGAAAGGCACACTATCCAATAAGCCAAAGTACATTAGTGGATGAAAATATGCTCGAGTGCTGATAGCTGCATCTCTAATAACCAAGATACTAGGAAGGCAGAACTAGAAGAGACACGAAGCATACTAAGTAACTATTTTTCAAACTTAATACTAAGTAACTGCTTATTTGCTCTTCCTGTTCAGATAACAGCTATGGTGCCCAAAATAACTGCATTGCAAGAAGCACTGCCAAAATCTGTTGGACTTCTTTCATTTGATGGTGGTATAGCAGGTAAAATGTTAGCTGGTGGCAATAGGAGTTCCAAAACCCAATGGGAGGAATGGGCTCTCGCGCTGGTTTTCTGCAATACCTGCCTGCAACATAACATAGTTCATAATGTTTGAAAGGACTGAATCCATTGCAAATATGAGTTCATAATGTTTGGTGATAACACTGCATAATAAACCCAATCCTGCCTAGGTGCTACTTTTGGGTGATTATCATTCATTGGCTCTCATTTATATACAATTGCCCAATCCGTTCTACTTGAAGTTATCTAGGCAAACTAAGTTTCTATGGAAGTTTCATTTTAGATGATGTACTAGTTAGGATATGGTATCTCCTCAGAGGGCTACATAAGGAGCATAGTTTTTCTTGGTACTAACTCGGTACATTGTCAGTGTGGTTCTAAACTGGTAGAATTATTTTAAAGCTGCTGTTATAAGTTAGCAAAGGATGGTTCTGAACCATGTAAGTTTTGGCAGGTTACTTTGTTAGTTAAACTCTTCTTATTTTAGTCTGAAGAAGAATGAATTGTGTGGGGCATTTATTGTAGGATGCCAGAAGATAATTCATGAAATATTGACATGGGAAGCGAAATCAGATGTGAAAGTTGAAGTTCTTCATGACCTTCAGGAAATTGGAAGTGCTTTGTATTGGATCAGCCTTCTGGACATTGTTGTGGTGAGCATATTTCTCTAAGGCATCTTTATTAGTTTCTTAGATTGTCAAATTGAATGTCTGCTATTTTGCTTTATGCTATCCTTCGAATACTAGAACAGTCATTCTCTACCCTGTCAGGTAGGCTTGTATTCAGCATTGATATTTAATAAAGCAGTTTCGTGTAACATGCCTCCTAGGAGGATTGTAACTCAAACCCTATCTTTTCAATGCAATGAAACGCAAGGTCTTTTTGTGTTTTCTCGAAAAATATTTAAGGAAGCAGTTGCATGGTACGTTTAGTAGAGAACTAGCACTTTGCAGTGCATACACCTATTTGAGAGGAGAGCAGAAGGTCCTTTGATATCTGCACCTGAGAATATTAAGTGGAGAAGTCATATTGTTTACTTAGGTCATTTATATTTCACCAATGGTAGAAGGATTTCCCCAGGAAACTTTGTCTCCTCAGGCGTATTGTGCTGCTGGAGCTGTTACACTACTCAGTGTTATACATGTTAATGTTCTTTGTCCGTTCCACTGTCTGTTAAGTTGTTTGGTTTATAAACACATTGTTGGTCTGCATTCATTCCTATGTAAAGCAAAGGTCATCAGTTGTGGTTTTTTTATGGTCTGTCACTTTTTCTGCCCCTCCTGTCTTATACTGTCACAAAATATTTTATGTATCTTACTGGTCCATGATTTGTTTCTCCAATAGAGACAAATCGACACTACACAGTTCATGCAGTCAGCTCCATGGTTGGGATTGGTTCCAGGAAATGATGGGCAAGTGAAGCATGCCAACTCTGATAATACTCCGTTTACCACATTGCTAAGTGCTGCCACCAATGCCGTTGCATCCAGTCCAGCATGTCCAAATCCATCTTCATTTCTTGTCATGTCAAAGCAGGCTGAAGCTGCCAGTAAGTCCATATTTATATCATCTTAAATGATATTTTTTGCTTTCTATCTGTCCAAAAAACAATGGTCTGTGGACACTTCCCTCCAGATTAGGCATCTCATTTTGAATAATGCTAGGTAGCCCTTGCTCCCATTCCCTCCAAGCGGAGCCTTAGGGCACGTAATTCTGTGTTTTTCTTATCTACTGCTTTTACCATATTATGATTTTATACTGAACATCCTTTTCGCACAGGCCTATTATATAAGTCAAATCTCAACTCAGGGAGCGTGCTGGAGTATGCTCTTGCTTTCACAAGTGCTGCCCTGGATAGACATTACAGCAAATGGAGCGCAACTCCAAAGACAGGTTTTATTGACATAACCACATCGAAGGACTTCTATCGTGTTTTCAGCGGTCTTCAGTATGTAAGTAAACTAGAAGACATCGCTTTGTCATATCTGTGCCATCCTCGTGATCTACAGGCTTTTTTAGCTGCAGCTGCTTGATGTCTGTTCCACCTGCTTACAAGACAACTATTTAGATGACAAAATTATATCTTGTTTCTCTGTAGCCTCCACCTTATTCCCACTTTGCTCTACTTTCTTTCGTTTAGCAGTGCTATTTCCGTTGGCATGGCATGAAACTTGAGAGCTATTGATGCTTTTCTTTTACAATTGCAGCGTAATTTTGGTGCTTCATCCTTTTGCTGTGACTGAATGAGTAGGCTTTTGCTTCTTGTCTTATCTTATCCAGAGCTACTTGGAAGAAAGCATTACCAACCCTTCAAAGAAACGGGAAATGTTGGGCGACTCTGTGGCATGGGCTGGCTGCACAATCATGTACTTGCTGGGGCAGCAGCTGCATTTCGAGCTCTTTGATTTTTCCTATCAGTTCCTCAACGTGGCAGAAATAGAGAACATGGCGGTTTCGCTCTACCAATCCGCAGACAGGAGCAAAAGCCCAAATATCTTCCAGGTGAGACCATTTCCTACTGTCCTGAAGTTATAGTTTCCCATAATACTGGCCCGTGATTTTGGAGATTCACATTGTTTTTGCATATGATGTGTGCGAGAAGGGCTATGAGGGCATCCTTGAAGCGATGAGGAAGGCTAGGAGGCTGAACAACCACGTGTTCTCCATGCTGAGAGCGCGCTGCCCCCTCGAGGACAAGGTCGCATGCGCTATCAAGCCGAGCGGGGCGCCCCTTCACCGCATGAAGTTTAGCAACACGGTTTCCGCGTTCGAGACATTGCCGCAGAGAGCGAGTTCGTAGCTACTACCAGGCGGACCTGTTCTTATCGTCTTTCCTCATCTTGTATGTGAGCTCATATGTTTATGTCGTTACAGATCTAATGTACATATTATATATGTAACCGTAGTCGTAAACGCTGAACTCGGGTATTTACTTGGAAAATATATCTTGTATATCAGGATTGTATTTGGTCCTACATAATAGGTGCTGACATGCATTGTATATCCAGATACATTACTAAATTAAGGACATGTGACCGATTTGTTGTTACTGGTATGCGCTTATATAGCATCTAAACTCTAAAGTATGTGCTCAGATGTACCTCCATACTATCACCAGTAAGGGTGCAGGTGGAGAGCAGGGAATAGAGGAGCGGCATAACAGGAAAGCAGTGTTGGCCGGTGGGGAGAGGCAGCAGCAGCAGCTTCTGACAATATCGATCCAAGAGGACATCGATAGCCTTGCCGAATTGTGAAACCAAGTATTATGATAATTAATTTGCAAAATTCCTTTATGTCATTTTTTACTGTTCTCTAAATACAGTTTAAGAGTAACAACAATAATCAAGATCACAAAGAAAATTAGGAAAATTTATATTCTAGTCACGGCCAGAGAATTTCCTATAAGTTACATGCAGTGCAGGGAAAAAAAATTCCTGGATTGACTTGCCCCGGGGATTGATAAGCAAAGAACGAATTGCTCATAACATCCCTCCGTCCCAAAAAAGATGTTATTTCTTTGTCTAAAGTTGAATGTATCTAACACTATTTAGTAGTTAGATTACATTCAAATTTGGACAAAGAAATGACATACATTTTGGGATGGAGGTAGTAGTACAATTGACTTCCAAGTACTAGCTACAGTCACCAGATGGACGAGTTAAGAATAAAACAACATTGACTGCAAATTAACAATTAGCTCTGGTTCTCAACGTGCATCCAGCAGTTAATTAGGTGCTCGGTTAACTATTTACTTACACTGGGGCAGGCAGCAGCTGGTTGCTGGTAGGCTACCATTTGACGGCTGGGTGAAGAGTATCAGATCTTGTCGGAGAGACTAGCCATCTGAGATACTGCATTCTCGAGGTGCGACAGGTGTGTCGCGAACCTGTCCCTGAGCTCCGTCGAGTCGGTTCCGTTGAGGGCGCTCCGCATGACCTTGAGACCGTTCTGCAGCAGTGCCATCCCTTCGCCGATCCCATCCGGCACCTTTCTCTTCTTCGTGTTGACGTCCTTTGAAACCGCCACAGTTTTTTTCTCAGGCTCTGGGGCTGGTATGATCTCAGAAGCTGCCTCGACCAGTTTCTTCAGCGCTCTGCCCTCGGAAACCAGAAAGCAGGTCTGCTCCTCAGACCATTTGTCGGCGCCTCGTAAGGCAGCCTCTTTCTGAAGGAAAGCTCTCAGCTCTGACATGAACCCATTCTCGTCGATGTCCACCCCCGTGTCCGCGTTGTACGAAAGGGCGGCGTCTCCCGGGATGAATCTCCAGAGCTGCGTGAAGGATGTGCGGGCTGCAAAGTACCCGAAGGAGCCCATCGCGATATGAATCAGCGCCCAGTGCCGCTCCCTCACCAACAGATGGTACAGATCCGGCATCGCTGAACAGAGCGCGTTCGCGTCATCCTCGGTAGAGTTCAGGTGGCCAAGCATCGACATAAAGGATGCTAGAGACGGTTTGCACTGAGATAGCGCTGCCTTTGGATTATCGGAACTGGACATGAACAGGGTGTGCAGTTCTAGCGTTAGCTTCTCCATCTGATAGAATGGACAGCGCTGCCTTACTTTCGAGATGATATCCAGTATGGAACTGATGTGCTGGGCAAGGTGGTCCTTACTGCTGTCAGGTGCAGTCCTATACAGATTAATGAGGGAGAAGCTGAACTTAAAGATAGCTGCAATAGTCTTCCCATCTACGGCGTTGCAGTCCTTTATTTCGCTGCACAAAAGAAAGAAGAGCATAAAGAAACAGCATTCTGGTATCAGATTTGGTAAATACTCTGGTAGAAGGGACTTACCATCGCTGCAATGCAGAGGCTAGAGCATGTACAGGAAGACCTATTATGCCCGAACTGGAAGTTGGCAAATCGACCGCGCCAGGATTCTTCAAGTAGCTCTGTAGATACCCCGCAAACGAAGTGCACAATTTGTTTACAGCCTGCACCTTTATACCATCAGATAACGAATCAAAAGGAAATCCTTCTGTCAACAGTGCTAGATGCAGGATCGATGACTTGGGAGAGTTATGATCATTCAGCAGGCAGGTATAAATCTGATCAATGGTTGCACAAGATGCATAGCTCAGGATGATACAGGATGCACGTGCCACCTTCCTCAAAGCACTGAGAGGCGCAAGAGCGTTCTCTGGTGACGCTAAGGTCTTCAAAAGAAGGAATAGTTGGTTGATTAAATAAGTTGAAGCTTCATTTCCAGCATAGCGCATGAAGAAACACCACAGCTCTGTTAGAACTTCCAGGCAAAGGAAATGTGGGTGGAAAAGGCTCTCAAGTAGGAAGGCTTCCAACTCATTCCAAGCAACAGTTGAAGTAGCAGCGGCAATCATATAAGTCTTTAGGGCCTGTATGAGAAAAGTATACACAGGTCGCCATACAACCTCAGGAGGCTGGTCAGCACCATAGAATGTAGGAATCTGACAGCCAAGGACAAATGAGTAGACATCTTCCAATGTTAAGATATTAAGAAGATCCGGTAGCTTTTTAGATAATTCGATGACCATCTCTTCTCCCAAGTTTGGGGAAATATTGAGGAAGTGCAAGAACACAATAAGTTCAGCAGGTAAAAGTGCTCTGTTTCTATTATCAACATCAGGATCCACAGAGAATATGCAAGCCAATGAAGCCAAATTTATCTGTCGCTGATCATCCTGCACCATCTGAGCTGGAATATTAGCTTCTTCATTTTCTAAAAAATACTGCACAATCTGGCATTTTGACTCCAGTTTTACTTCTGATGACTTCATAAGTGTGTCTAGTAAAAGAAAGGAACTAGGCTCCAATAATTCGACAAGTGCCTCATTTGCTGCCTTCAACAGGGGATCTCTGCTGAATAAAATACTTGAGGATGATATCACCAATACACACCTGATTATGTCCTTGTATATAGTCAGTGCTTCAGATGAGTATACAGAACAAATCCTCACAGCATTTATTAAGAAAAATTTGATTGGTAAGAGTGCCCTTCTAGCTTCAGAGATACCAAGGACTTCTTGTAATGACATGCACCATGTATCCGCAGCAACCCTCAGAGATTCGATGACAAGCGAGATAAGGGTTAAAATGATATCACTGACACATACTTTTCCATCTATCAATCCTTTGCCAAGTTGCAGTAAGGAAACTACACCCTTCCATGATACATTCAATAAGGCCACTTGGCTTCCACCACTGGATGCTGCATATGTTCCTATTTTACACAAAGTTTGAATGGTGCATGTTGTAATCCTGGTCACATCACTAGTAAGATCTGGTACCTCATGTTTCACAGTTGTATCTTCTGTAAGCATGCTCATTCTGCAGATATCTGACTTTGCAGCCTCACAGTATGCTCTGCACAGTTTAATGGTTTCATCCAGAAAAACAGGTGCAGCCTTGGCAACATGTGCTGCAGCTCCAGGAATTATCTGTCAGCAGACATCTATCAGAGATGGAATTGCTGCAATATTAACATTTCAATATGGTATATGCCATTGCCATTGCGTATGATCCAAGGCAGAAACATCAAGAAAGAAAATAGTCTGTTGAAGACATGTATTAGTCAAGACCATGAAAACTCTTTCGCTTTAGGGACGCAAATTCAATATTTTCACAGAAGAGCCCACTTGAAGTAGCTAAAAAACGCATGGTTAAAAAAGGCGTGCCTATGCGCCAGGCGACAGCAAAACGCCTAGCGCTTAAGGACGCCTAGGCGTGCGCTTAGGCAAGATAGACGCTAGGCAGAGGCAAAACTAGGAATTAACACCTAGCATTTTTTTAACCTTGAAACAATGTGTAAGTAATTTGAGTTTGGAAAGGTCTAATCAGTAACATCATGTGAGAGGTAACATATGTACTTTAACAAGAAGCACATTATTTCCATTCTCCACTCAGATACCGTTGTTACATAGCTTCCAGGAGGAAGGAAGCTAAGGTATAAAACTATTTAGAGGACATAAAATCAAGCGGGGTGATTATAAAAGGAAATGAAGTGATTTAGATCTCAGAAAACGTAGCTTTCTCACATGCAGCTTACATAAAGCTCTCCCCACTGCCTATGCTAGCTAAACCTGTTAATGCAACGATTGCAGAAGATAGGGGGTGTTACCTTGTCGACTATTGAGCTTTCCGTCAGTGTTAACAATTCCAAAATAAAATCACCAGTAGCATGCACCACATCAACAGTAATGCATTTTGCCGCCATTGGAAGGAGCTTGATAGAGATATTTAAGGTCAGTGAAATTATCTGCAGTCAAGGAGTTGAATCTTTATAGGAATTATTTAAAGAGAACCTCTCTCATGTGAATTAAAAAAAAGATGCAATGGCACTCCATATGAGAAAACAAAAGGAAAGAGTTAACATGAGCATGGCAGTGGAAATTATACCATATCCTGCCTGTAACTGAACACAAAGGATTTGTATGCATTTTCTTTGTGCTATATCAAAATTCATTTATCCATAAAGTAAGATGTGTTGCCCATAATTTATGCAAGAAGTGCATTATAGGTCCCAGTAGCAGCTACACAGAACAAGGTGAAATCACACATAAGGCAGGATCCATGGTTTAGAACTTTGGGTATTTTAGTCTACAAGCATCTGGAGGTTAGAGAAGCCTTAGCCACGTAGAAGATTTTCTGTAAACCTAGTTATCCATTTCTAACCAAAGGAGCACAAACAAGATACTCAAACTTTTTTTTTTTGCGGGGAAAACAAGATAATCAAACTTAACGGGGCAGTTCACACAACCTCTAGGTATAAGCTGTTGTGCTCTTCCTCCTGGACCGCTTCGGATTCATCAATAGATTCGACGAACCATGTGAGATGCTTCCCACACCAGGAGCTGGCCTGGTACAGAAACCGTTGATTCAGAAAGATAGCAGATGCCCAGCTATAGTTGGCAGACGAAGTGAGGAAGAATTGCATTTGGAAAAGATAAGAGGTACCTTTGCGCCAAGAGAAAGAAATTGGCCCAGACAGGCGTCTGTATCTGACTCGGTGCATTTCAGAGCAACCTGCAGAACCGACTTGTGTAGCGTGCAGTGTGATACACCTGAACATGTGGAGTCATCCCAAGATACCTAAAACGCCATTAAGGAAACATACGCAACGGCAGTACTTAAAGGCAGACTGAATCAGTAACCTCTTCCAAATGGAAAGACATACTGTCATGTCTCATGTATCGGATTGGTAAGTGATGGAGGGAATCAGAATCACACCGAAATAAAACATCAAAACGGGAAGAGGATACAGCAAGGGTTTCAAGTACGAGGACCAGATCACCAGCAGAGAACTGGGAGGAGCCCTCAAGCTGATTGATAAGGGCGATCCTGTTCTCCAAAACCTGTTAAGATCAGTACAAAGTCAGCGCACAGCATTTGGTTCAATGGCATACACATCGAAATTTATATAGTCTCTAATATAATCGCCGTGTTCAAGAAAACAATGCGCAGAATCAGATGGAAAACAGATCTCTAGCATCTGGAACAGCAATACAGACAGGAGCCGTCACGGGCACCAAATCCCGCCAAAGGACGCCCGCTCCCGGAACTTCAGCTAGCAATCCAACTGAACCCCGCAGTCGCACCCACGCGCGCGTATCGCTAAACCCTAGAGAGGGACCTTGGAAATGGACGGCACCGCGACCGCGAGGTTGACGGAGGGACGCGCGAGCGGGAGGAGGAGGGGGAATGAGAGACACGACACACCTCGGAGGTTCTGATGGCTTCCAAGAGGGGCACCAGCTCGCCGCTCCCCCTCTGCTCCGCCTCGCCGCCGCCGCCTCCATCGCCGTCGATTTCCATTCCTCTCTCTCTCTCCCGGCGCGCGTAGTGGCTTCCCTTTTCCCGCCTCCGCCGCCTTTGTTGGGCCGTTGTCTCCACTCGAACACACGCGCTCACCTCTTCATCTGGGCTGTGTTGGGCCGGTTAGCAGCTTCGATCCGTTCTGTACAAGTTTGGGCCGATAACGAGCCCCATACGGCCCACGGAACAGAGAGGCGGACTTCGGGTCGAACACGGAGGACCGCGATGGCTGGTGGCCTGTAATAGTGTAATAGCCTCTCTCTCGCCCGACGCCGTTCCCACTTCCCAAGCAACTATAGCAAGCAATGAGTCTCGAACTAACCGCCGCTACCGCCGTCGTCGTCAATGGAGGTAGCCGCCGGAGAAGCTACTGCTGGCGCTGGCCCGGTGCTGCCACGGCCGACCGAGTTCGAGGATCTGTTCACCAACGAGAGGTGGGCGCTGATCAGGGGCGGAGCTAGACCAGCATCGACCATGGTGCACCAAGTGTATGACGCTCTTTTGTGGATTGATTTTTTAGTCACTCGGGTGCATTTTCATGATCTAAGGTGATGCATAGGCTGATTTTGTGGCACAAGTATAAAGGAAAATATTTCCTACCCTGATGCATGTGCATCAGGGTGAGCACATGCAGCTCCGCCCCTGGCGCTGATGAGCAAGGAGACGCGGCGCGCGATCATCGCCCTCATCGATGAGGAGGAGCCGTGCACCGCCGAGAGCCGCCACCTCCATGACGAGCTCCCTGTCGGCGTCGGCATCGCCTGCTTTCCCCCTTCCTCTCTCCTCCTTCCGGATGGTACGTGCGTATACGTATGATCAGCACGTATACAAGAAACACAAGTGTTTAGTTACTACTGTAGTTTGTTATTCATGAATTGATGGAGATGCAGACTTCGAGGGGCCATGGAGGATCTTCACCGGCCCCAACGCAGATTCTAACATCGCCACCGCCGATGATGATGATGAAGAAGACTACTACGACACTGACGACGAGGGCGAGGCCAAGAGGCGGCGCCTGACGCCACGAGGAGGTGGACATGTGAAGAAGTGACACTGATGATTAGGTCGGGTGTGACGACCAAGCAAATCGTGACTTCTAATTTGGTGATCAATTTTTCAGAATTTTAAACCATCGTGGCATGCATGAACTATCAGGAAGTGTGTAACGTCTTGGGGTTAACTAAGATGATCATCGTCGTCTTCGATCCAACGAATACTAGTTGAGTATTGCACACATTAGAACTTGTTGTGTAGTTTGGCCAATTTAGAATAATACTCCAGTCTCCAACCGTCCTAGAAATATCACATCTCTTGACGAATGTACTAACACCTTAGTTCACTTGCCAATATACTGGAAGCTTGATCACCGCCGCCTCTCTTCCATATTGCCACCTGCCCATCATCCCCTCTTTCCTTCACACACTCTTTTAACTATTACATCTCCTCATGCTCCTTGTTGGCCACTCACACCAAGTTGCGGATTATCGGGCAACATTCAGTCATCTAACACAAACAACGACGAGGTGGGGCGCCGTTAATTGTCCTGATCAAACTATCACTTTAAGCTTGAGGATGTCAGTGTACCCATGAGACGTCGCTGGCCCCTATAGGGATGGTGATGATGGGTCTTGTCACCGTTTGTCCAACCTCACCAGCGTAGTTCAATTCCCTTGATTTCACCCACCCCCTCCCCCCCTTCGATCCTTATTTCACCCTTCCCCTTCTCTGATTGTTTGCAAGCATCCTCCTTTCTTCCCTGTGATTGATACCTCGAGAATATTCACTATTTAAGACCATAATTAGACAAACATAGCATTTTGTATGGCTCATTTTTTAGAGTTTAATCATGATATTATAGAGCCTATCTCAAGTTGTGCCATTACTCACTGCCTTTTAGTTTTTGTTTCTTCCTTTGTGTTTTGTAGGTTTATTAAGTAGAGTTAAACTCCCATGGATTTTACCAGGATGACCGGGGCACCGACTCATCCATTGCATTGTCCTTCGCATCACTGCTACCTCTGAAGTTTGCAGTTTGCAAATTTACATATTTGGAATGATAAAAAACTGCGGGATGGATTGGATATCTAAGTTCGATGCAGCTGAGAATCGGTCAACTATATGCTATGGAAAAGTTTAGTGACTAGAATATGTTTGAGAACCAATTTGTAGAATAGACTCATGAGATACATCGGAAATCCACTTTGGCACCCGGGTGCACCTGCACCCGGTATGTTTTTTGAATTTTTAAAAATATTAAAATGCTTCGAAAAAATCTGAAAAAATTGGACACAAACATACGCAAGTAACGAACACTCGTGAAAATTTTCGACAGAAAATAACAATTTTTCTGCTCTGTGAAAAAAAGACAAATTTATGACCAAAAAACATACTTTTTAAATCTCAGTTTTGGTCAGAAATTTGTCTTTTTTGCGCAGATTAGAAAAATTGTTATTTTCTGCCGAAATTTTTCACGAGTGTTCTTTACTTGCGTATGTTTGTGTCCAATTGTTTTCAGATTTTTTCGAAGCATTTACTATTTTTTAAATTTCAAAAAGCATACCAGGTGCAGGTGCACCCGGGTGCCAAAACGCCCTCCTCTACATCGGAAATCCACTTAGTTACGAGATACATATCGGAACTAAGAAACTCGAGCTCCTTAAGTGTGTGTTACATACAAGTTTGTCGAATGCATTATCACTAAGCTTCTCCCTTCTTGGAAGGGAAACGCTAGCAAGCCTCCGGGGGCACGGAAGTCTCGCAACCTCCCTCTCGCGCGTGCGACGCGTGTCCCTGTGGACCCCACGCACGAGCGTCTTCCTCCTCTCGATCCCTATCATCTCGCTCGAAACAAATCGTGTAGAGTTTGAGCAGCGCACTCCACACCTCGCCGTCCTCCCCTCCATCCCCTTCCGCACCGGGAGCCGCACCAAATCTCGCCATCCTCCCCGCCGATGCGGCACCGCGGAGGCAACCTCTTCCCCTCCTTTTCCCTCTCTCTCTCCTTCCCTCCTTCCATGGATCTCTTTCTTCCATAACTCCATGATAGAGCTCGAGCCTCTTCCTCCTCCCCACCGGCCCGTGCACTCGCGCATGGAGGGCAGACGAGCTCGACCGAGGCACCGAGCTCACAGAGAGCCATGGCTGCTGCGCACCGAGCACATTGGGGTCCGTCCATGGTCGCCTCGCGCACCAAGCTCGTGGTCGTCATCGGCTCTGGCCAGACGCTCGATCCATCCATGCCGATAGTAGCGCCAAGCGCTGCCTCCATCTACTCGCCCCGACCACCCTCGACCTGCTCGCCTTGCTGCTCCTCCCCGGAGGATCCCGTGTTTTTGCTCCTCCACATGCTGTAATAATACAATTTTTTTGCACCGTTAGATCTGTGGATTTGCATCAAAGGAAGAACTTTTTTGCTACAATTGTTACAATTGTTTTTCTCTTTTGCTATGATGCTATAATTGTATGAATTTTTTGCTCCAAATGTTTTGTTATTTTGCTATAATAGTTTAAAGATTTTGCTACGAGGTCTCCGACGAGAGTCTCGGCGGAGAGTCCGGCGATGTTTTGGCGAAGTCAGATTTGCTACAATAGCATAATTTATTTTGCTACAATCTTTCTGCAGTTTTGCTACAATAGCATAATTTTTTTGCTACCAGGTCTCCGGCGAGGTCACCGGCTAGACCTCCGGCGATCCCAGCCTTTTTCTTATGTTTTGTCTGCGAACCGTTTTTTGCTACAATGCAGCAAAAGCGGGACGATACGTAGCAAAAACGGGACGCTGCGTAGCAAAAGCGGGATTTAATCCGTTTTGAGGACACGTGTCGCGCTGGGGACCCGGGGGCTGGAAAGTTTGGAGCCCCCGGGGGACGCCTAGCACTCCCCTTCTTGGAATGACACTTCTCTTGAACACGAGGACATGAGTTCTCTGTTAAAAACCTTATTGGCTCTCTAGATGTTGAGGTGAAGGCGAGGATAAAAGACAAACACACTAATGGAAGAGTGACATTCTGTCTCAAACATCATGTAGGAAAAATGCCTAGATCATTTTAAGGGAAATAACAAAATCTTCAATACTACCAACTTCAAAAAAGGGGGCAAAAAAAGGAGAAAAAATCTTCATGGGTGAGCGGCGAGATAGGCCATTGGTCCGATCGCTGCCCGCAACAAAAAGGAAAGAAGATTAAATCTAGACAGAGCTCCAAGGTTGTCAAGGTGGTTATTAGCAATACGGAATAATAATTTTTTGGGTAGTGTAATGTATCAGCTACTATTCTTTTAATATTTTAATATACTGATTAGTAGGTTGATACGGGTGTCAGTTCATGTGCGTGCTGACATCTCCATGTTCACCTTTTACTAGTCTCAATGGGGTTCCACGGTCATAACGAGTAATGAGTTACATTATTCTGTTCTTGTGTTGTCGCGTAGGTGAAATTTATTTCGGGGAAGATCGTGTAGTTGAAAAATGTGCAGCACATCCCTTGTGTCAAGAAGAATCTTCGCTAGTCAATTCTGTCTTCTAAAATATGGGTTCAGTTTGGTGTTTAAGTTCAATAAAGTATAACATCTAAGTAGGAAACTCTTATTGGAAAAGAATATGAATGTGGATAGATGTTTTGAAGTACTTTTTTGATAATTTTGTCAAACACGCCAAACTCCCCTATTTCCCATATTCCTTTCCCCCCTCTTCCTTCCTCCTTCTTTCTCTTGTTTCTTTGCTCGGGCATCCATTGCTCCCCTGATCGGACGACGCATGAGCATTCGCATCAAATGTGCATACCACCGTGTCTCGTATCTAGTTCTTGACTAACAAATCTAAATTATCTGCTTTTCGTTAGCAGCCCTACACACCAAGATGGAAGGAGTGGTTCTTACACGAGGTGACATGGTCGAATTTCACGCAAACATATATATTAGTGAAAAATATAAGAAAAAAACTGAAAAACCTCAACTCATATACTAGATCACGAGATCTCCTTGGTAGCCCACTGGTTATAAAACAAAGGATCATGGTAGCCCCGTCCTAGCAAAATTCAACGATACTAGCAGTGGTCAGTGGATCTCTCTTGTAATAACCAATTAATGCCAAGTGCTAACTGCATTTATTGCCCCAGTGTCAACGCTAATTAGTCTCCGTCCTGCCCACTACTCCTAGTTCTAGTACAATCTCAAACAAGCATCTCCTACCTCGGCAGCTTGTGGTGTACTGTACTGTATAGCGTGTTGCCGTGTCGCGTTCCCGATGCGTCAGCTCGTCAAACCCGGCGCACCCAAAGGGGATAGTACCGCCCGGTCGCGCCGGCCCGTCGTCGGCGCGCCGAAAGCCAAGGAGAAGCCCGCGGCGCACAGACGTCTCTGCTTCGCCGCCGTCCTCGCCGTCACCTTCTTCCTCTACTACCGCTTCTCCCTCCTCGACGCCGATGGGGCGCGCGCAGGCGCAGGCCAGGCCGACCCGTGCCGGGGCCGGTACGTCTACGTCTACAAGCTCCCGCCGCGCTTCAACGCCGACATTGTCCGCGACGCCTGCCGCGACACTGGCACCCGCGGCGACCGTGCACTGTGCGCGTCTGTCGGCAACGCCGGCCTCGGCCGGCCGCTCGCGGACGCGGCGGACGGCGTGCTCACGGGCGAGAACGGGTGGCACGCCACGCGCCAGCTGGCGCTCGACGTCATCTTCCACAACCGGATGCTGCGGTACGAGTGCCTGGCCAACCGCACCACCGTGGCAGCCGCCATCTACGTCCCGTTCTACGCCAGCCTCGACATCTCCCGCCACGCCGCCGACCGCGGCAACGCCACGAGGGACGCCGCGACGGCGGACATCGTGGAGTGGCTCAAGTGGCGGCCCGAGTGGAACCGGCGCGCGGACGGCGCCGACCACTTCCTCGTCGCCGGGAGAACGGCGCGGGACCTGACGAGGGACGCCGGCGGTGGCCCGGACTGGGGCACGAACCTGCTCCTCACGCCGGTGGGCCGGAACTTGTCCGTGCTCGTCGTGGAGTCGTCGGCGCGCGGCCCCGCCGTGCCGTACCCTACCTACTTCCATCCCAGGACGGACGCCGACGTGTTCCGCTGGCAGGAAAGGGTGCGCGGGCTCCAGCGCAGGTGGCTCATGGCGTTCGTCGGCGGTGAGGCGCGGCCGCCGGTGCCGCACAGCCCAACAACCATCAGTGACCACGTCATGGCACAATGCAAGGCGTCGGGCGCGTGCGGCCACCTTCATCCGGGGCGCTGCGCTGCCGGGAGCACCAGCAAGTGCCACTCGCCGGTCAACGTCATGCGGCTGCTCCAGAACGCGACGTTCTGCCTGCACCCGCCGCCGCCGTCGTCGTCGTACACGCGGCGGTGGATGTTCGACTCGATGGTGGCCGGGTGCATCCCGGTCTTCTTCCACCCGGCGTCGGCGCACCTGCAGTACACGTGGCACCTGCCTAGGGACCACACCACATACTCGGTGTTCGTCCCGGAGGCCGGCGTCCTCGCCGGCACGGTGAGCGTCGAGGCAGCGCTCCGGGCGATCCCGGAGGCGACGGTGGCGCTGATGAGGGAAGAAGTGGTCAGGCTCATCCCGAGGGTGGTATATGCCGATCCCAGGGCGAAGAAGTTGGAGACGGTCAAGAACTTCGACGTCGATCCTCGATAGGGTGGCGAGGCTCCGGGCTTAATCAAATTCCTTGCACATATTTTGTCAGATGTTTCATGGATCATTGGCAGTATCATTAAAAAAATGAATTTGGGGATCAATAGTTTTACTAGGCCATGGAGATAAAAACTAAGTAGCAAATAACACATGGTTCATCACTTCATTGTACGTTACGTTTACTAAGTCTTGTGCTCTCTCTGTGACGGTCTCGTGCTCGGTGCTGCGTTATTAGAAAGTGGAAAACTAAGCGTGGATAATTGGAGGCCGAGCTCGATGGAGCTCTTTATTATAGAAATTTTAAAAAGAGTAAAACGTTTGAGAAGTCATCAAGTTGCCGCGAATGAGTGGATTGGTCACCAACTCAGAAAATGCCAACTATCGGTCACCAAGTTATATGTTTGTGACACGTTGGTCATTCCGTCACAGCGCACGTTAAGCCGCTGACGTGGCATTTGATTTTTTTGCAAAATACACCCTATACTTTTGTTTCTTCGCATCTATTTCTGGCCGTGGATAAAATCTAGGCCAGCCATTTTGTAAAACAGGTGATGGACGTCTTGTGCTGGCCGCCCGCCCCGTAATGGCCACCGCGGTCGGGTCGCTGCGCCCGCTTGCTCGTGTCGCCGCTCCTGCCCTGGTCGCCGCGCGCCCGCCAGCTCGAGGCCGCGCGTGCCCGCCACTCAGCCAGCTCATCGGCCACGTCGCGTCGCCGTCGCGCTTGCTCGCGTCGCCGCTGCGCGCCTGCCAGCTCGCCGGTCGCGTCGCGCCTGCCTACTCGTCGCCGTGTATTCTACCGACGTGTAAAATCTCAATTAGAAATACCTGATATATTGATTTGCATAAATATGATAAATCTGACATTTGAAACTAGTGAACAACGTAAAATTTCAACTCCTCCGAATCTGACAGATTTTGTCATTTTTAGCCCAAAACATGAATTATTTTGACTTGATGTTTTTTCACGTCAGTAGAATGCATCATTATCTATATAGTTTTGAAAGTTGTGTGCATTTGTTAAATAACACGATACACTATACATTTATACATCCATAGCTACGCATGGGTTTTCAGCTAGTACGGTTTAGACATAAAAGCAACGGGCACCAGAGCTAGTACGGTTTAGAACATAAAAGCAACGGGCAGCAGAGTTGGTGTTTAAGGTCTTTGTATCATGTACGTGTACGTATTGTAATCATATAACGTGCAGTGGCGGAGCTTCAGAAAAAATCAAGGGCGGGCCAGGCAAAAAGAGGACACGATTTTTTTATTTGTTTTGCTTCCAATCTTACCAAAAAAAAAAAATCAGTGAACAATCCAATCCATGGATTCGAATTGACAAATTGCTAATGACGAATTTGGGGAAATAAGGAAAATTAGCTGGATAGGAAAAGCGGGAAAAATTCGGGCTTGATTCAGTAGCCAGTCGTTGCGCAGTAGCTGGATCTCCGATCGGGAGGTGCCCCATGGCCATGTTGCCGTGCGCCTGTGCCTGCGGGCTACGCGAGTCGGCGACCTCCTGGCTGAGGACGGCGGCGCGATGTTGTTGTCTGCTGCGCTCCTGCGCTGGCTACTCCGCCTCCGGTGCTTCCTCCTTGTTCCCCTCTGGTCCTCCCTAAACTTCTAAACCTAGCAGAGAAGTAGCCATGGTTTGGTCAAGTCTCTGTTCGTCGTCTAGAAAGAACGAGTCGTGGGCGAGTCATCGATGCAAGCAGGGGCATTCTGCTGGGCGGGGCCTGGGATGCGTAGTAGTATAAAACATTTTTGGCCCAAAACCTGGGAGGGCCATGGCCCGGTTCGGCCCCTACTAAGCTCCGCCATTGATAATGTGTACATGTCAAATATATATAAAGACAAGAGGTGGAGGCTTAGACCCCATGAAACCCTAAATCAAACTTGGCATCATACCCATACCTTCGCGCCGCCGCGAATTCCTCCGCACCGCCGCCCCGTTGTGATGACTTCTTCCGCTCTCTAGCTCTCGACCGCAGACGGAAACCTTATCTCCTCCTCGTCCGTGACTGGGCCCGTCGGGATCGTGCCCACCATCGTGGTCCGCTTGGATCATGGCAACTTCATGTTGTGGAAGGGCCTCCTCCTCCTGAACTTCTCCGGCGCTATTCTCCATGGCTACCTCAACTCCATCGCTACATCCCTCACCATCGACAACAAATCAGTTCCCTATGCCGATTTCTACTCGCACATCCTCAACTTTTAAGGTCTACAAGCGCAGCAAGCTCAGGCCGAGGAGTGGTCGGCCTCGGCCAACGCTGCGTCACGCCCTGTGCCCTTCGGCAACCCTAGCCGCCTGAGCTTGTAGGAGTACACCCCCCCTTTCCAAGGTGGGGGGCCCGTCTACCCACGGTGGGAATCATCCCCGTGGCAATGATACATCCCTAACGTATCTATAATTTTTTATTGTTCATTGCTACTTTCATGCCATTGTTACATGTTTATATCATGATTTTATATCATTATTCAACATTTTATGGAACTAACATATTAACCCGGTGCCCAAGTGTCAGTTGTTGTTTTCTGTTGTTTTTGGTTTCAGAAAATCACTTAAGGAAAATTCATCGAAAAAATTCCAAAATATTCAAGGAGCCCTAATTTTACACGTCAATCGAGGAGCCAAAAGGAGGCGGTGAGGAGAGCCACCAGGTGGGACTGTCCATGGGGCCGCGGCCTAGGGCTGGCGCACGGGCCCCACCTGCAGCGCAACCTGGCACGCCCCCTCGCGTCGCCTCTTCTCCTATAAAATCGTCCCCAATGCAAAACCCTCGAGGACGGACCACTTTTCCCCAATTTCGATACCGAGCCGCCGCCATTGCAGAAATCAATTTGGAGCCATGTTCCGATACTCTGTCAGAGGAGGCATCGACGTCGGAGGCATCTACACCAACCTTGTTGCCGCCCCGATGATGCGTGAGTAGTCCCATCTTGGACTACGGGTCCATGGCAATAGTTAAATAGTTATCTCTCTCCCTTGTTCTTAGGTACAATGGCCTCGTGAGCTGTCTACCATGATCGAGATCCATTCGATGTAATTGCTATGTTGTTGTGTTTGCTAGGACATGATGTTATGATTAGATGGGAAAAGACCTGGTGTGCATGGTGGTAGCTACACACCCTAAGTTTGACTGCCGCATATCTGCAAAGGAAAAAAAAGATTACTCAAAGTGACAGGGGGATGTCACTACAAGAGTTGATAGAATTATTTAGAAGTGTTTTGAATTTTTTTTTCAAGTTTTTCCTAGCCGTTATGATTATTTTCAAAAGTCAACAGAAAAGTCAACACAAAAGTTAACCAGTTCTGTATAAAAATATCTGAAGACAAAATATTATTTTTTTAAATTCTGAAACCAGTTTTGTAAGCCAAGATTCCATATTCTACTAGGTAAACAAGCTAAAATGGGTATATACGGCTTACATCACCGTTTAAAGCATGAGTGTGTAGCTATCACCATGTATAGCAATTGTCTCTCATGATCAGATTGTGCATGTCATATCTATTATGAGATTGTTCTATTTACGTTCTTTCATACTCTCTGATCTATGTTAGATCTCCAAGAGGGAGTATATGCTAGATAGTGGGTTCATGCCTCCTTCATCCTTGGGCTTGCGTGACAGTAACAACTAAGGGTAAGGATGTGTTGTTGCTACTAAGGATTAAACATCGGTGTTTATTTCTTCGTGTCGTTGCTTACATCATGTACAATCCTTAAGCCGGAACTCTGTTAGTTTGACTTATCTTAGAGATGCATGCTGGATAGCGGTCTCGAAGTGGAGTATTAGTTATAGATGCGGTACTGGGGTGCGGTCTATATATGTTTGTTGTGATGCCTACATCAATATTGCCATGAACATTCCTGTCATAATTGTTTAATTATAGTTCTATCAATTACTTAGCTATAATTTGTTCACCGAACAACGTTATTATCTTTCGAGAGATACCACTAGTGAAACCAAGGTCCCGGGTCCATTCTTTAATATTGTTTACAAACTTGTTCTCTGCTGTCCCATTTTTACTCTTTATTGTATTCTCATTGCTTTCTACACTATATGTTTAATCTCTTTATTTTCGATGAGACGGGAAGATTGACACCTTCCTGAATTGTTGAGAACGAGGTTGTTCTGTGTATTATGTGCAGGTCCTACACCAAACTCTGTGAATGTACACGCTTCTACTGGTTCGATAAACCTTGGTTCTAAGACTCGGACAAATTCGTTGTTATGTTACATGCACCTTCCTCTTGGGGTGATAAATCCAATATTTGATACGCGAATTTCTAGCACCACCGTGCACATGAGGCAACAATGGCCATCAAGGGCAAGACTGCAATGGCGGCAATGATGGAAACAACCGCAATGGAGGGAACGGTCGCAATGGTGGGAACGGCGGACACGACAATGGCGGCAATTGTCGAAGCTGGCGACCACGTCGCCAGATCTGCGGAAATTGGCGGCACGAGGCAGGCGATTGCTGCCAGCGCTTCGATCAAGACTACCGCCCCAACAATCAGCGTGCCGGGAATTCGGCATCGACAAACTCCAACGACAATCAACGTGCCGGGAATTCGGGAATACATGGATACTAGTGCTACAGATCATCTGACGAGTGGTCTCGAGCGTCTCCGCGTTCACGAGTGATGACGTAGATCACACATTCGCTGGGGAACCCCAAGAGAAAGGTATGATGCAGCAAAGCAGCAGTTTCCCTTGATTACAAAACCAAGCTTGTCAGATCCAGTAGGACTTGGAGAAGGCTTAGCGAGGTGTCAATCTACTCTGGCGCTTGTAGATTAACACGGACCTGCACACAATCACAAACAAGTACTTTGCCCCAACGAAACAGAGAGGTTGTCAATCTCTCCGGCTTGCCGAACACAAAGGATTAATTGTGCAGATGTAAAATATGATGAGAGTGAAATATGACCAGCGAGCAAATGATGATGAAAAGCTATTAGAACGGTTGTAAACAATGTAGGAAAATAGGACCGGGTCCACAATTCACTACTGGTGTCTCTCCAAAAGATATACATGATGGGTAGACAAATTACAACATGGCAATTGACAGAATTGTGGGCGCATAACAATGCTATCATAAAACAATAAAGTTCACCGCTTCATCTAATATGGGCATTACGTCAAAATACATAGACCGTTATCCAACCGCGTCTATGACTAATAATCCACCCCGGGATCGCTATCCAGCATGTCACCCAGAAGTATTAAGTTGTAAGCAACAGATCATTGCAATAAGCAAAGTGCATAATGTAAGCAATGTAAATAAAACAAGGAAATCACACCACTGTTTCTCCCTAGTGGCAACAACACATCTTTAGTCTTGATCGTTTCTGTCAACCCGAGCTCAGACAAAAAGAGCATGACCCACTATGTAGCATAAATACCCTCTCTGAAGATAGTAACAATTACTTGGCCAAAGCATCCACTAGCATCGGAGAGCATGCAAGATCATACATAAAACATAACACATAGATGAACAAAAGTAATGATTTCCACAATTCATCGGATCCATGCAAACACAATCATGTAGCAGTTACAGATAATATGATCTTGATCATGATAGGCAGCTCACAAGATCTAAGCAATGGAGTATAAGGAGGAGAGACAACCATCTAGCTACTGCTATATACCCGTAGTCCCATGGTGGACTACTCACGCATCACTCCGGAGGCAGGCATAGTGGTGTAGATGCCTCCGGTGATGATTCCCCTCTCCGGCAGGGTGCCGGGAAGAGCTACAGAACCCTCCCGAACTAGGGTTGGTCATGGCGGCGGCCTCGGACGTCTTCTGAAAAATATGGTCGGGTCTTTAGGTTTTTCGGGTCGAAGACAAATTTATAGGCGAAGGGGCAACTCGAGGCGACGCTGGAGGGCACCAGGTGGGGCCCAGGCGCGGCCAAGGTGTGGGCCGCGGCTGGGGTGCTGGGAGCCCCCCCCTCAGGTGTCCTCCTGGCTCTGGACTTGTTCCTTTGTGATAATAATTCACGTAAATTTCCAGCTGATTCCGAGAAACTTCCCCATACAACTTTTCTGAATAAAAACGACATCACAAAATAGGAACTGGCACTGGGCATCTTGTTAATAGGTTAGTTCCATAAATCATGCCAAAATGATATAAAAACATTATAAAAACTTATGGCACTGATTTATAATCAAGCATGGAACATAAAAAATTATAGATATGTCGGAGACGTATCAGCATCCCCAAGCTTAATTCCTGCTCGTCCTCGAGTAGGTAAATGATAACAGAATAATTTTTGAAGTGACATGCTACCAACAAAATCTTGATCAAGTAATCATGTAAAACATATGAACTGAATGCATTGATCCAAAACAACGGTTCATTGAATGAAACAAACAATGATTAACCAGGTGCAACATCTAAGCAAGAATTTACTAGAAAGGAGTACTTTGGAGATTTATAAGTATAACACTTGACAATGATTGATATCTCACAAAGCAATATTATTTTGGCAAAGGAGTTTGGCCAACACAAAGGAAGATTTAAGTTTTCAGCACCAAGCTTCAACTTGCAACATATTGATCTCAAGATAAAGTCAATACAAAGATAACATGAAGTAAAACTTGAACCGAAGTTGACACCAAATGATTGCTTGAGGGGTAAAGAAGGAAAAGGAAGACTGACTCAACATAAAAGTAAAAGAAAGGCCCTTCACAGAGGGAAGCAGGGTTCAATCATGTGCTAGAGCTTTTTATTTTTTATTTTTGACAGAAGTAAAACAATTTTGAGATATGCATGCTTTCATCAACGACTTCACAGTAAAGAAACTAGCTAGTCCCCCATTTCAAGCAAGGCTTTTAGACTTTTGAGAGCGGCGGGTACTTAGAGGAATGAGGTCACTCCTCGTTCTCCTTTGTTTCACCACTAACCAATGTTTGACTGATTTCTCAGGTTTGCATTGTGCGGAGGAGAATGGTGGGTTATATTTATATTTTTCTTAAGCCGCTCTCGGCAAATTCAAGTGAGTACGTAAACCATCAACACCGGGTGAAAGGGGGGAAATGACCTTGCTTGTCACAGGTTATATCTAGCTTCCTACTGCTTCCTCATGAGCTTAAAAATAGAGGCACAAAAAAGGAGAATTTTGAAAGTTTTAAAGATAGCACATGAAAAATTTACTTGGAGTGGCAAGGGAATACCACATGTAGGTAGGTATGGTGGACACAAATGGCAAAGATATTTGGCTCAGGGATTTGGATGCACAAGAAGTATTCCCTCTCAGCACGGAATTTTTGGGCTTAGCAAGATATCAAGCAATCACATAACATCAACTTGGTTCAACGAATGACTACAGATATACATTACGCATAACCACTAGACTTCACACCGTCTACCTTGTTAACCAAACCAACTCTTTGCATTTTTCACACTTCCTACATGATAATTTCCATTCGGCCAAACACCAATCAACTTATTTGAAACAAAACTAAAAGGGTGAAAGCACAAGAGAATTACTTCCTAACTACAAAAGCTAACAGCTCTGAACAAGAGCTAGAAGCAAAAATAACAAAAGCTAAATACTCAACACATATAAGTGAAGAACAGGAGTGTTTACGAAAAAGCGGAGCGTGTCTCTCTCCCAAACAAGCATGCATGGACCCAATTTATTGCAAAAACCAGAGAACAAAACACAAACAAACTGAAAGTAAAAACAAACTAACGCTCCAAGAACAACACATAATGTGTAAAGGAATAAAAATATAGTACCATGAGAAAAACCGATGATTGTCGAAGAAGAAGGGGATGCCTTGGGCATCCCCAAGCTTAGACGCTTCTGGCTTCTTGAATATTTCAGAGGAGGGTCCATGGGGAGCATCCCCAAGCTTAGACTTTTATCCCTTCTTGATCTTCCTTCATCACCTCGCACTTGGATAATTGAAAACTTCCTTCACGCAAAACTTATAGCAACTTCATTAGAGGGGTTAGTCCACAAAAACAATATCTTCCTTCAGTTCCAAAGCACATATCATGAACTTATTTTTTAAAAACATTATCTACTGTCATAAAGGTGTAAGTAAAGCTCTAGCTCTGAAAATAACTTCACTTTGCCCGTGAAAGAAGCAATGCAAAACTAAGGACAGAATCTGTTAAAAAACAGAACAGACTGTAAAGATGAATTTTTTCGGGGAACTTTTGATGGAGACACCCTGGGTTCTTATTCTAGAGCTTTCTAACTCAAATCAGAACACTTAAAACTAGATAAAGGTAGACAAAACCCTGATACTTGCTGTCAAAAATTTGCAGCCACAGATGACGTTCTGTGATATTTTGGATTTTCGAATGGTGAAGAAAAGAAATCTGTTTCTGGACAGCAAACTCACCAATTAGTCTTCCTCTCTGTAGAGGCTATTCTTGGCACCAAAAACCCAAAAAAAATGGTACAAGGGAGTTGTTACAGAAGTAACATCACCCAAACTCAAAGAAACCAAAAAATAAACAGAATGTAAAAATAAAATGGGTTGCCTCCCATAAGTGCTTTTCTTTAACGCCTTTTAGCTAGGCAAAAGGGCAAATTCAAGTTTTATTAAGATCAACTTCAAGATCAAAATCATCAAGGATATCGTCAGAGGAAGAACTAGCCATACTAAGAGAATTCTTTGTTGATTCTTTGACTTCAACATTCTCAAAAACAGGATTTAAAATTTTAGTCTCTCCTATGTTTGATTCATTGAGAAGTTCTTCAATGATAATAGGGGAACTCAGCTTGTTTATCTTGTTCGGTTTCGGTTCGGAAACCTTGGGGACATAAGTAAATTTAGGTCCCCTTCCTGCTGGAACTTCCTTCTTTTTAATTTTGAAAGATGAAAACGTTGCACCTACAGCATCCATAATTTCTTCCAATTTACTAATTCTCAAATTTTGATCATCCTTACCTTTATTGGTCTCAAGATTGTTAATTCTTCTATTTATATGTTTTAAGGATCCCTCAATCTTGCTACTACTATCAAGTAGTTTTTTTTATCTATTTCAGTTGTCCAATTCATGCTTGGCAAATTTTTGTCTAAGAAGTCTAGCCTTTCCATGACATGTTCCATTGTGGCTTCAGTTTTAGGTTCATTAATAGGTGGGGTCCCGAACAAACTTTCAATGATGTTGCAAGCCTCAACCGAGGGAGTTCCTAGGAAATTTCCACCTGTTAAAGTGTCTAGGACATACCTATACCAATTTGTGATTCCAACATAAAAATTTCTAAGAAGAATAGTATCTGAATATTTCTTTGTGGAACGGTGTTGAGAATCACTAATCCTATGCCAAGAATCTTTCAAACTTTCTCCCGCCCCCCTTTGTTTAAAAGTACGAACTTCAACTTCAGGAGACGGAGAAAAAGGAGTAGAACTAGTCATGATAACAAGGTAAAACCGAATTAAACAAGGTGCTGGAATTTTTAATTTTTTTGTGTTTTCCAGTTTTAGAGCAAACGAAAGGCAAAACAAGACTAACAAAAAATATACTAGGCAAGACAATAGCAAAGTAAAGTGAAAGGATGTGTGAAACTCCCCTAGCTGAAGCTTCAAAGTCCCCGGCAATGGCGCCAGGAAAAGAGCTTGATGACGTGGATCACACGTTCACTGGGGAACCCCAAGAGGAAGTTATCATGCAGCAAAGCAGCAGTTTCCCTTGATTACAAAACCAAGGTTGTCAGATCCGGTAGGACTTGGAGAAGGCTTAGCGAGGTGTCAATCTACTCTAGCGCTTGTAGATTAACGCAGACCTGCACACAATCAAAAACAAGTACTTTGCCCCCAACGAAATAGAGAGGTTGTCAATCTCTCCGACTTGCCGAACACAAAGGATTAATTGTGCAGATCTAAAATATGATGAGAGTGAAATATGACCAGCGAGCAAATGATGATGAAAAGCTATTAGAACGGTTGTAAACAATGTAGGAAAATAGGACCGAGGTCCACAGTTCACTAGTGTTGTCTCTCCAAAAGATATGCATGATGGGTAAACAAATTACAGCACGGCAATTGACAAAATTGTGGGCGCATAAAAATGCTATCATAAAACAATAAAGTTCATCGCTTCATCTAATATAGGCATTACGTCAAAATACATAGACCGTTATCCAACTGCATCTATGACTAATAATCCACCCCGGGATCACTATCTAGCATGTCACCCAGAAGTATTAAGTTGCAAGCAACATATCACTGCAATAAGCAAAGTGCATAATGTAAGCAATGAAAATAACACAAGGAAATCACACCATTGTTTTCTCCGTAGTTGTCGTGGTATGGACATATGCCTAAGTGTAGTCTTGTGAGGTGTGGGAGCAGCTTGCACAGCCGGCGGCATCTACAGGCAAGATTGGGCACTAAGGTATGAACTGACACACGATGTACCCAGGTTCGGAGCCCTCCTGATCAGGTAACACTCCTACTCCTGCTTGTGTTCTTGCTTATTCACGGTGGATAGATTACAAACTTGCTCCTTGAGCTGTATGTGATGGTCCGGCTGGTGCGGACGGGTGAGTAGTCTAGGGTTTCCTCGACTAGCTAACTGAACGATCGACCTTCGGACCCCTCTCTTTGGAGGCCGCACCTCCCCTGATATAGGCCTGGGGAGGTGCTGTACATATGTGGGGCCGGCTCATTACACACTGACAGGCGGGAGCCGGCTGCCCGACCCGGACCCGGCGGGTCCGGCTACAGTCTTCTTCCTTCCCACAGTGTTCTTCCTTCAGGTGCAGTGGGCGCCGCACGGTATGGGGGCGCCGCTGTCGGGGACGTGCGAAGCCGGGTGGCGCGCTTCCTGTCCTGCCGGCTCCGCCTCCGCCGGTTTTGGGTCGGCGGGGTCTTCGGTATGGCCTTCTCCTTATGTCTTGTCGGTGTGGTCGGCGTCGTGCGGCAACTGTACCGGGCATCGTCGTTGTCGGGTCTTCCGTGTCTGGTTGGCAAGCGGCTAGCCAGACACAGCTTCTGGGTGGCCAGCCGGACAGGCGTCCAGCCGGACAAGCGGCCACCGACCAGGATGGCCAGCCGGACGGGGCTTCAAGGCAGCCAGCCGACCAGGCAGATGCCCAGCTGGCCAGGTCTTCACGTCTTCGGGCAGCCAGACAGGTTGGCTAGCCATATTAGGCCAGCCGACAGGAGGGCCAGCCGGATGTGACCAACCAGCTGCTAGATCTTGTCGAGTCGTGGACTTTGGTATATCGGCGGACCATCCCCCCGACAGTAGTGGCAACAACACATCTTTAGTCTTGATCGTTTCTGTCAACTTGAGCTCAGACAAAAAGAGGCATGAACCTACTATGTAGCATAAATACCCTCTCTGAAGACACTAACAATTACTTGGCCAAATCATCCACTAGCATCGGAGAGCATTGAAGATCATACATAAAACATAACACATAGATGAACAAAAGTAATGATTTCCACAATTCATCGGATCCATGCAAACACAATCATGTAGCAGTTATAGATAATATGATCTTGATCATGATAGGTAGCTCACAAGATCTATGCAATAGAGTACAAGGAGGAGAGACAACCATCTAGCTACTGCTATGGACCCGTAGTCCCGTGGTGGACTACTCACGCATCACTCCGGAGGCAGGCATGGTGGTGTAGATGCCTCTGGTGATGATTCCCCTCTTCGGCAGGGTGCCGAAAAGAGCTGCAGAACCCTCATGAAGTAGGGTTGGTGATGGCGGCGGCCTCGGACATCTTCTGGAAAATATGGTCGGGTCTTTAGGGTTTTCGAGTCGAAGACAAATTTATAGGCGAAGGGGCAACTCGAGGCGACACCGGAGGGCACCAAGTGGGGCCTAGGCGCGGCCAAGGTGTGGGCCGTGCCTGGGGGCGTCTGGGGGCTGGGAGCCCCCCCCCCCCTCAGGCGTCCTCCTGGCTCTGGACTTGTTCCTTTGTGAAAATAATTCACGTAAATTTCCAGCTGATTCTGAGAAACTTCCCCGAACAACTTTTCTGAAACAAAAAGACAGCAGAAAACAGGAACTGACACTGGGCATCTTGTTAATAGGTTAGTTCCATAAATCATGCCAAAATGATATAAAAACATTATAAAAACATGTGGCACTGATATATAATCAAGCATGGAACATAAAAAATTATAGATACATCGGAGACGTATCAACAGGCCATATGGTGGGAAGGATCAAGTCCAAGTGGCCAATGGTGCAGGTTTGTATATTTCACATATTGGTCACTCGAGTTTAGCCGGTTCATCCCTCAAATTAAAAGATGTCCTTCATGTTCCACATCTTAGCAAACATCTCCTCTTTGTTTTTATCTCGTCTTTGTTGAGTTTGTTGAGTTTAGCCGGTTCATCCCTCAAATTAAAAGATGTCCTTCATGTTCCACATCTTAGCAAATTATAATGACGTGTTTGTTGAGTTTCATCATCGATTTTTCTGTGTTAAGGACAAGGCCACAAGGTGAATCCTGCTTCATGGTATAAGTCACGGAGGACTCTACCCCATTCCATTTACTCGCGCGGCTTCATCATGTTTTCATGCTTCCGCTAGAGTCAAGGTCACGCCTACGCAGTGGCATCAACGTCTTAGTCATCCCACAAATAATGTAGTACAATCTATTGTCAGAACAAATAAGCTTTCGTGTTCGTCAGACACTTTGTCTTTGGTTTGTGATGCTTGTCAGCGTGCCAAGAGCCGCCATTTATCTTATAATGCATATTCTCGTGTTTCTAATGTGCCTCTTGAGTTAATCCATTCTGATTTTTGGGGTCCAGCTCGTACATCTTCTGGGGGGATACAAGTACTATGTTGGTGTATATTGATGACATTGTTATTGATGGATCCACCCCTGAGATTGTTGATCGTCTAGTGCATTCGCCCTCAGATAATTTTCCTATCAAGGAGTTGGGTGACGTCTACTACACACTTCTATTCTTGTAGACTTGTTGGGCCTCCAAGCGCAGAGGTTTGTAGGACAGCGACAAATTTCCCTTAAGTGAGTAACTCAAGGTTTATCGAACCCACGGGAGGTAGAGGTCAAAGATATCCCTCTCAAACAACCCTGTAATTAAGATACAAGAAGTCTCTTGTGTCCCCAACACACCTAATACAATTGTCAGTTCTATAGGTGCACTAGTTCGGCGAAGAGATGGTAAAATGCAAGTGATATGGATGGCAAAAGGTGATTTTGTAATTCTGTAATAAAAATGGCAGCAAGCAAACAAGTGACAAAAGTGACTAAAAACGGTGAATCAATGCTTGGAAACAAGGTCAAGGCTTCATACTTTCACTAGTGACTACTCTCAACATCATTAACATAATTAAACACATGCATGGTAGACGTTACTCGGAGATCATTATTTCGTGGATCAAATAGGATGAGAATTGCGTAGGGATATGAAAAGCACACCTTAAAGTTCGTATTCCACATCTATGGACACTTCATACTGTCACTATCCGCATCCAAAGATAGTACTAACAAACACCATAACATATTTCTTGAATAGTCTCTTTCTTCAATAACACAAGCATCAAGAAACCTCATGATCTATTCAATCCAACAATAATAAAGAACAAACTCATGATGAAGATCCTTCCAATCTATTATCCATAGAGTCACACACGGCACCCACACTGTCACCGAGATACCGTAATCACAACAGTGACTCCAGAAATTGTACTAAATAACATCACTTGAGCAAAATCATATCCATTACACATAGGCAAACATCATGTATTCAACTATACTAACAAAGCTCATGATCACAACGAAGATCACATCATGGGAGAGAGAGAGATAACCACACAGCTACTTGTATAAGCCTCAGCCCCGGTGAGGGACTACTCCCTCCTCATCGCGGGAAGCAGCGGTGTTGATGGAGATGGCCCCGGCGGTCGATCCCCGTCCCGGCAGGGTGCCGGAACAGGACCTTTTGAACCCCCGAAACTTGTCGGCGATGGCGGCGGAGCTCTGTTGCGTATTTGGGAAAATCCTTCGGGGGTTAGGGTTTTTGCGTCGGGGATGATTTTATAAGCGTCGGAGGCGGCCGAGAGGTGCCCCACAGGGCAGGGGCGACCTGTGGCCGCGGCCTCCCCCTGGCCCGCGGGTGGGACCCGCCCCTGGCCTGTGGGTCCCTCCCGGGGTCGCCCTTCTGGCTCCGGTCCTTATTTCCTCAATAAAAAATCTCCGTAAATTTTCGTCCAATTCTGAGAATATTTTCAGAAGTAACTTTCTGCAACAAAATCAGCACAAAAACAGGGAACTGGCACTGGACATCTTGTCAATAGGTTAGTCCAATAAAATGCCTTAAAATGATATAACAAGATGGAAAAAAATGTGATAATGACATAAAACAAGCATGGATCACTCAAAAATTATAGATACGTTTGAGACGTATCATTGGGTAAGCTGAATTATGTACTTTCTTGGATTGGAAGCGTCATACCATTCAGGGGGCATGATAGTGACTCAATGAAAGTATGCACTTGATCTTCTTCATCGAGTCAATATGCAGAATTGTAAGTCCACTCCCACTACGTTGCCGACATTGGAGAGTCTGTCGTGAGACACAAGTACACTGCTTGGCACCAACGATTCTTTCTGACGCCGTAGCATTGTCGGTGGACCATAGTACTTGACACTCACTCGACCGAATATCTCTTTCGCTGTGAACAAAGTGTGTCAGTTTCTCTCACAGCCCACATATGTGCATTGGGAGGCTATTAAGCGAATCGTGCGGTATGTCAAAGGAACACTAGTAGGAAAAGGATTATAGGTGGATTATATAGCAGTGGCGCACCGAAAACAGCGCGCCACACGTGCGCGTGGGACATTACCCGTGGCGCACCTAAATAGTGGTGCACCACGGCTAAGTATAGGCTGGGCTGCCTAGGATGCCCCCACCTGTCGCGTGTCGGTACGCGGACACCGGAGAGTTCGGTGTGCTCCCCTGTTGATTGTAAGAAGGCGACCGCGAGGAGTTCACCCACAGACGAGGTGTGTATCGAGACTACACAGCAGAAAACACATGAGGATTTTACCCAGGTTCAGGCCATCCGGAGATGAAACCCTACATCCTGCATGTCTGATCTGGTATTGATTTGGTGGTGGTGACTGAGTACAAGTGGAAGAATCTCTCTCTCCCATGGTTGGCTCTCCATCCCGGGGACTACCTCTCTTGTCTCTTTCTTCTTCTCTCTAGCTGCTATCTTTCCTTAACAAGCCTTTTCTCTCTTTCTTACTATGGTCCGACCTCTCTCTTCTGAGTGACTCGATCTCCTTTTATATCGGTGGAGTCCTTCTCCAGCTCTGGTACTGATGCGTGTCAAACGTATCTATAATTTTTGATTGACCCATGCTAGTTTTGTGATGTTGTCACATGTTTCTACTATCATATTACATCATTTTCATGCATTTTCTCGGACTAACCTATTGACAAGATGCCTAGTGCCAGTTTCCTGTTTTTGCTGTCTTTTCGTTTCAGAAACTAACCGCAGGAAATATTCTCGGAATGCGCTGAAAATTTACGAGGATTTTTATTCGCCAAGACGGAGTTTCAGTCCAGAGGGCAACCCTGGGGGCCACCCACAGGGCAGGGACGACCCCAGCCGCGGCCTGCCCTAGGGCAGCGGATGGGACCCGCCCCTGCTGAAAGTGCATGGTTGCCCCCATGCATAGTTTTGTTAATTAATGACAATCTCGATGGACTAATATTTGCATTGAGCTGTATTTGTAGGTGTCCATTAGCTTGCTTGTCTCCATGTGTTGGAGTCAAGGTTTAGGGAAGAAGATCATTTGTTGATCAAGGCCAAGGTGTTCGTCATCAAGACAAAGGCTAAGTGAAGATATGCCGAAGACGTGCTTCTCCCATCTTGGTGTATGGGTGTATGGGGGAGCCTCATGTGAATCTTCACCAAGCAAGGCGCAATCAAGAAAGGTGGTTCGTCTTGAGGAGATGAAGATCGTCTTCTTCGACCTCAAGTGGATTAATGCGCAAGGCAAAGGTATGATCTTGATAGGGCTTTTATTTTACCGGTCTCATGATGTTAGTTGAGAGACCGCGTTATAGGATAGATAGCCGTACTATCAAGAGGGGCTCTCGACAGAGTATCGTGATCGTATCGCCGTAGAGAGCACAAACCTTTGCATCCATGCAATCATATTTATTGGTTCTTATTTGTCTCAAATCGTGGTGTGGTCTTGGTGCTTGTCGTGCTCGTCATGACAAAGCTAAGTTCACCGAAAACGATTTTCATATGCGTCTTCTATTGCGGTTTCGGTATTGGAGATTTTGCCGGTTTATCCGTGCGGAAGATTTCTCTCTTCCATTTCTTTGCAAAATCTCCATTGCTTGTTTGCCATTTTCAAAGGTTGCTTTTGTCGTCCTCTTTCCAACAAAATTGTTTTTGCTTCTTTCGGACTTTAATTGCAAAAGAAACAGTTTTTCGGTTTGCAAAAAAAGAGAGCTTTTAAACTCTCCCCATTTGGTTTTATAATATCTTGTTGGACTATGATGTTTCTCTGCATAATCTTGTTGTGCTCATTGTGACGATTCCAACAAGTCCAAGATTATCGAAAAAGGAGTTCATTTGCAAAAGTTATGGGGTTTTGTTTTTTCTGTTGGATCTACACCGGAGTCTCCGGTCCTCTGGACCCGGAGTCTCCGCCCCCCTGGTTTTCACTGCCGTTTGACCTTGCTGTGGTGTGATTCTGTATAGGGGTCTGGAGTTACCCCGGAGATGGACCGGAGTCTCCGCCCCTAGGACCCGAAATCTCCGGCCCTCTTTTTTTCTCAGCCCTTTTGCATCTGTGTGGTGCGCCTCTGGATAGGGGTCCGGAGCTCCCCTGGAGGGTGCCCAGAGTCTCCGGCCCCAAGGACCGGAATCTCCGGCCTCCCCGATGACCCAGCAGGCCGGAGTCTCCGGCCACTTACTCCGGAGTCTCCGGCCTGGACAGGCTCCAACGGCTAGTTTTAGGGGGAGGCTATAAAAAGCCTCCTTTCCCCCCAATACCTAGTTACACACCTTGCTCACTTGTTCTTACTCTTCCCCATTGTTCTAATCCTTGTGAGCTTGATTCCTCTCTTCCCCTCCAATGATTCTTGCCCAAATTTAGGGTTTCAAGAGAGGAGATCTAGATCTACAATTCCCCCAATCAGATTCTCCTCTAAGTGAGGGGAACCTTGTGGATCTAGATTTGGGGTTGCTTTGTGTTCATCCCCTTGTTCTTCCTCTCTTATTCCCCCCAAAGCATTTGTTGCTTGGTTGGAATTTGAGAGTGAAGGATTTGAGCACTTTGTGTGCTCTTGCCTTTTTGCATTCGTTGCATCGGGTTGCTCTCTCCACGGTGATACGTGAAGTTGAAGGTTGAGAAGCTTGTTACTCTTGGGTGCATTGTGTTCCCAAGAGCTTGTTGCCTCTTGGGTGCATTGTGTACCCTAGACAGTTGGAGGTGCCGCGAAGACTTCGAGTTGTGAAGCTTCGGCACGAATTTGGGAGCCCCCAATTGAGTTGTGGGTGTGTGCCCCAAGAGAAGTTGTAAAAGGGCTCCGGAATCCGCCTCGAAGGATTCCGATAGTGGAAGGTGAACCAATCCCTTGGGTGAGGTTCATCGGAGAATAGGGTGAGGCCTTTGTGGCATCTTGAGTAGGCCTCTTGTGGCGAGCTCACACCCCTCCAACGAGACGTACTCCCTTAACAAGGAGGAACTCGGGAATACATCCTCGTCTCCGCGTGCCTCGGTTATTTCTATACCTGAGCTTTTACTTATGCAATTTACATTGTGATAGCCTTCGTGCTTGAAGTTCATATCTTGCTATCACCTTGTTGCTTGTATTGCTTAGCATAAGTTGTTGGTGCACTTAGGCAAACCTAGTATATTAGGTTGTTGGCTTGTTAATTTAAACATCTAGTTTTATTCCGCAATTATCAAGCCCCTAAATAGAAAAAGCTTTAATCGCCTATTCACCCCCTCCCCCCTCTAGGCGACATCCGGGCATAGCTTGTTCTTTCAATTGGTATCAGAGCCTCGTCTCTCTTGTTTGGCTTTACCGCCTAGAGAGTAAAGATGTCGTCTAGGGATTTAGTGCACAATTCCTTGTTTAGATTTAATGGCACAAATTTTAATGTTTGGAAAACTCATATGCTTAGACACTTACGGGTTTTGGACCTGAATATTGAGCGTATCTTAGATATAGGTTTTTCTCCTCCAAAGGATTGCGAAAGTAAGACTTTAGAGGATGAGAAAAACTTATATCTAGATGCTCTAGCATCTAACGAGTTTTGCAAGTTTGTGAGTGTAGTAGTGTTTGAGTCAATCATGCCTCTCCGGGATGCTCATGAGCTATGGACCAAGCTTCAAGATAAATATGGCGTGTCCAACTCTATTGAGGATGATTGCTCTCCCTCCACCTCCGGCCGTGACGAGCCCTCATTTTCATCTACTTCACCAAAATGTGGTAAGCCACAATCCAATGTAATGGTGAGTAGTGATGGGTTTTGCAACTTGGATAGTGAGCTCATTGTTGATGATCATTTATCTCTATCTTGTTGCAATGCTTCATCTTTGGACCGAAACACTCATAGCACTATAAATGATTTACATGCTAGTGTTGATAGTCCTCGCATATCTTCTAAAAATTCCTTGGATAATTCTCTCTATGATATGCTTGCTTTATCTTATTCCAATGATAAAAATGCTTGTGTTCCCTCTAACTCTTGCATGTATATTAATGTAGAGTAAACCCAATTAATTGTGGAACAATATTTGAACTTGAGTAGTTCAAAAATTAATTATTCTTCTTCATCCACCTCTCATTGTCTCATGGCTAAATCTTCTTCTAGTAATGACAATGATGATAATAATGATGAAGAAGATGATATGGAAAAAGTTAATGCCCTTCTTCAAAATAAAGGTCTAATGATTCTTAAAGCCCTTCCTAGTAATAAAAGTGCCCAAGCTAACCTCTTTGAAATCATGAGCACTCTTATTGAGCGTGGGGAAACTATTGAGGCCTTGGAAGCAAGCCTTGAAGAAAAGGGTAAGATCGAAAGAGATGATGCTATGGAGAAAGCATCGTTAGAAGATGCTCTTGAGGAAGAGCGAGAGACTCGTGCTTCTCTTGAGGAGAAACTAGATTCTATCGAGGAGTCTCATAATGAAATAATTGCTAAAATCATTAAAGAACGTGACCATGCCATTGCTAAATATAAGGTCACGAAAAATGAAAATGCTAGATTAAATGATGAGCTTGCCGAGTTGTCTTCTTATATTCCTAATGCTAATGATGCTTGTGCTACTAACTCCATTTCTTGTGAAGCATCTACTTTGAAGGAGAATGTTGAGCTAAGGGCTCAACTTGAGTTGCTAACTAGCAAGTATAGGGAGTTGGAAGAAAGTCATAAAAAGCTATCTAGCTCTAATGATGATCTTCTAGCATCCTATGCTAGTCTAAAGTTAGCTCATGAGGCTATCACTACCAAGGTAACATCTTGTGAGCCTCATGTGGATAATAGCACAACTGTTGTGGGGTTACCTTTCGAGTACCCCATGGTGGTGGTACCTGGGTCACGCCAAGGAAGGCCCAAGGAAGGCCCAAGAAGGATGATGTGCGGCCCAAGGTAGTCGCCGTTAGGTCATCAGCTTGATCATCCTGTACGTGCCATCAGCACCGTTCACCCGAGACCCAGCCTATCATATAAAGGCTGGGAGGGTCCCTCGTCTAGGGCAACTAAGCAACTAGCGAACACCGACTCGAACCCTAGCGAGATTGCCATCTCGCCATTGTAGCCACCTTGATCATAATTCCATACAAGCAGGAGTAGGGTGTTATCCTCCGGGAGCCTGAACCTGGGTAAATTGCCCCCTGTTAGCCGTCGTGATCACCAACGTTCATCTTCCTCCCCTTCAATCAACCCGGGGTACTCGACCCAGGGATTTGCCGAGCCCTAACCTCGTCAATTGGCGCCGTCTGTGGGAAAGAACGAGCGTTGGAACCATGGTCGCTCCGGCTCCATCGACCTTGAAGACCGACGCCCGCACCAAGGAGTCAATCCGGTCCAGCTCCCTCGAGTACGTCAGCCACCCGCCGGCTCATCGCTCGGCGTACGCTGAACTGAGTGAAGGTACGTGGATCACTTTCGGTACCATGCGCTACCTCATAAACAGCTACGGAACGCTCCGATCTACGGTGGCCGCGCTACGCGCGGAGACGACACCCGCATCTGCATCGACTACGTCGACCACGCCTTCACCTGCCGTGGAGATCGCATCTGCTGCGAATGCAGCGATCGCGTCTTCGACTGCCGCGAAGATCGCATCTGCTACGACTACAACGACCACGACATCACCCGCCGTGATCGCATCTACCACGACTGCGACGATCGCGTCTTCGACTACCGTGAAGACCGCGCCCGCCTCGACTGCACCAATGGCCTCCATGGCAAAAATCGCACCCAATGCGACCACGACACCCGCACCTCCGGCTGCCAAGGAGATCGCATCAGCGGTGACCCCTGCGCGGATCAAGTCTACTCCGACTACCTTGGTCGCGTCGCGGGCAAGGCCAAGATCTGCATCGACCCCGACTACGTCGGCCACGCCTTCGCGTCGCGAAATCATTCGCAAGCCAATCGCACCCGCGTGGACGACGGCGACTCAACTCCTCGCATCTGCGGTGAAGGCCGCGAAATTCTGCGGAAGCAACCTCAACGGCAACTGTGGTACCCACCACGTTGGAGCCATTTTCGACTCCGAGCACGGCTCGGACGAAGGAAGCAGCAGTGGAAGCATCAGCCCCACTCCCCGGGTTTACCCCGCACAAGTCTACATGACCGGCCCGGCGCGGGCCAACGGCGACGAACCCGCATATCCACTGGAGGTGGTCATGCCGGATCAGACACGGCTCACCATCACCCGCGACATGGCAATCAGAGCCCTGAAGCACGTCGAGGAGGGCACATACCCCCCACCAGACGCACCCCGAGAGGACCTTTTGGCGGTCCAGTATCTGCTGCGGAAAGAAGGCGAACGACTCCGCGCAGAGTAGGCCGAGCTGCTCCGACGCAAGGAGGAAGCCGACGCGGCGAGTGCCAGGAGGGCCGCGTATTCATTCACCGCTACCTCGACAGAGGTCTCACAAGGAGCAAGGCGCCACAGGCCCCGCGTGCCCCGGATGACAGAGGCCGAACGCGCCGGAATTACCCGCAACCTCGAGTCGTCATACATGACTGAAGATTCGGACGGGATACCCGTTCCCAAGACACCCGGAGCTGCCCTCATGGCAGTCGAAACATACCTGCGACTAACGCATCCACCTGAGGGTGACGCCCGCGCTCTCCCCTTTACTTTATCAGCAAGCAACTCGAAAAATCCTCGGCCGCCACCCGAACCACTCGGGGGCTGCGTCGTACAGGTCTAAGTCAAAACCTAGGCCGCCATTCGACGCACTCGGGGGCTGCGCCACACAGGTTCCACTCGAAAATCCTCGGCCGCCACCCGAATCACTCGGGGGCTGCGCTGTACAGGTCTAAGTCAAAACCTAGGCCGCCACTCGATGCACTCGGGGGCTGCGCCACACAGGTTCCACTCGAAAATCCTCGGCCGCCACCCGAACCACTCGGGGGCTGCGCCGTACAGGTCTAAGTCAAAACCTAGGCCGCCACTCGACGCACTCGGGGGCTGCGCCACACAGGCTTCAATCGAAAATCCTCGGCCGCCACCCGAATCACTCGGGGGCTGCGCTGTACAGGTCTAAGTCAAAACCTAGGCCGCCACTCGACGCACTCGGGGGCTGTGCCACACAGGTTCCACTCGAAAATCCTCGGCCGACACCCGAACCACTCGGGGGCTGCGCTGTACAGGTCTAAGTCAAAACCTAGGCCGCCACTCGACGCACTCGGGGGCTGCGCCACACAGGTTCCACTCGAAAAATTCTCGGCTGCCACCCGAATCACTCGGGGGCTGCGCTGTACAGGTCTAAGATAAACCTAGGCCGCCACTCGACACACTCGGGAGCTGCGCCATACAGGTCCGACTCGAAAAACCCTTGGCCATCACCCGATGCACTCGGGGGCTGCGCCGTACAGGTCTAAGACAAAACCTTGGTCGTCACCCGACGAACTCGGGGGCCGCGCCACACAGGTTCCACTCGAAACGCCTTAGCCGCACTCGAAGGACTCGGGGGCTGCGTCGCACAGGCAACTCGACACATCTTGGCCGCACTCGATCCGCTCGGGGGCTGCGCCATACAGGTGTACAGAAGTCCACAAGATACAATTCATTCGCTCGGGGGCTACCCCCACCTCGACATGCAAACATTCATTTTTTCCACTGCGAAAATTTTCTCGTTACAAGCTAACACTATACAACAACAGCCTGGTATTCTTACTCTACAGGCTCCTCCTTTGGCGCATCAAGCGGCCCCACAAGTTGCTCACTGAAGGCCTGGACCTGCTGAATCATCTGACGCGCAGCCGCAAGAGTATCGGCGTAGTCACCTGCTCCAGGCAAGCCGTCAAGCACCTTGTCCAAGGGAAGATGGGGCCGGTGCATTCGAACGTACGCCAGCGCCACGTTCGCCCCGGCAACAAGCTGGGTGTGCACGACTTCCTTCAACGCCTTGCCTTTGCCCTCGCGGTACCTCTCCAGCAGCGCAGGCAGTCCGTCAGGCTGCTCGTTGTGCGGAAAGAACACCTTGTTGACCTGCAGGAGGGTTTTTCTGCAACCTTCCAAGAGCAGAGCAGCCCGCCAGGTATGATCCAGCATCCTAGCAAGTACACTGCCCTTGGATTTGTTCGACCAAAATTGACGAGCTTCGAGTGAGTCACCGGCAGCTTCTCTATCCACTCGCTTGTCCACTCGACCCTGCTCGGCCCTCCGGTCAGCATTCACATCTGCATGAAGACCCAGCACTTAGAACAGTGAAAGCATAAAGAAACCATAGCAAAGCGTCAGAAGACCAACCTTGCAGTTGTCGACTGATCAGGTCTGTCTGGCCAAGAAGGAATTCCTCCCGCTGTGAGAACGGCGCAGCAGGCCGTGACTTCAAGCGCTCCAACTCCAACTCGGCGGTCCTCAACTTCGACTCAAGCTCAACGATCCTATTCCTCATGTAAGTGATCACTCGCTGATCATTCGCACTTCGCGCGTGGGCTGGAAGAGCTTGACGACGAGGCCGAGTGGGTGTAGCCGAAGAAGTATCCTCGTCCTCACCCGCACCAGCGGCTCCAGCAACCTCGGGAGTCTCACCCATCTCAGGCTGCCAATTTTCGACATTGTCAAGCAAATTCATATGACAGAAGACTTGAAGACAAAATTATATTTCGACACTAGCATGTTCGCGGCCAAAAGACTTCGCAGATCATTAGTTTCATTACAGACCAAGATCAAAAGAAGAAGAACCCTAAAACAAAGGAAGCTACATTGCAGACTCCGACCGAGAACGGCCCTTCCTAGCGGCCAACTCTGCAGCCTTGGCGATTCTCTTCTCGAAGGTGGCAACCAGCTTCGCAGCCAACTGACTCGCCCGCGCCTTCACAGAGCTAAGGGACGCGGTCTTGCCATCAGGCCTCCGAGGGAAGTCGCTGACAACCTTCTCAAAGTCACCTGCGACTTGGTGACCAAGTAGGAGCTGGAAAGTGAGCTCTGAGCCGCGTACCGTCTGAGCACGCGTGTAGTCCACCATGGTGGTCGCTTCGCCCTCAAACGGAGCCGCAAGCGCGTCAACAGCGTCCGGCGACGGCTGGTTGGGGAAGATGCTCCGGTGCACAGTCGCCAGGGCGCCTGTCGACTTCTGCAGCGCCGCCAAGGCATATGCACAGACGCGGTCGACGAAGCTGACACCCAAGCTGACGTTAGCACTGGAAGTTCCTTCGGGAGGAGCACCTCCGTAAGTCTCTGCTCCAGAAGGACCACACGGATAAGACACCAGAAGTCGACACAAGAAAAAGTAGGCAAACAGCCGAGATACTTACTTCCAGTAGAGTCGGCGAGTGAGAGCAAGTGCTCAACCTGGGCCTTCTCCAGTTCGTCCCAGACTCGCTCACGCTCTTGAGCTTCGCCCAGTGACTTCTCCAGCTCCGCGACCCGCTTCGCCAGGCTCTCCCTTTCGCCTGTGGATCACCGGATCAAAGTTAAAAATGAAGATAGTCGACGCACCTCTTGAACGCACGGGTTGGTACTCACTGTTGGCTTGCTCCAGAGCAGTGCGGAGTCGACCCCCCTCCTTCTCCATTCGCACGAAGGCCGTGGCTCCCTCCAGCAGCTGGCGACAAAACGGCTGTGCAAAGAACAATATATCAATCTGCGCCCGACTATTCTAGTCACGCACATCTTCGGGGGCTACTCCCATCGGGAGCGCTGTTCGCGCACCCGATACAGATATTGCAGACTGCGTTAAGAGACACTTACATGCTCAAGCAATCCAGCATCCAACGAGGTCGCATCAGCAGTCTTCTCGGGAACGGAGGAAGTCGAAGCCTTCAAGGTCGACGCATCACCCGCCTGCGGCTCTCCTTCGGTCGCCTTCGCGGTCTGCTCCAACACGGGAGCAGAAGTGTGCTCCATCTCTGGAGGCGAAGAACCGACAGCGCCAGTGCGGTTGCTCTGACAGGATAATTCAGTTCAAACACTCGCAAAGGCAAAAAGGGCACTTGACAGAACAAGGTGATGGTTTCAAGACTAACCTGGTGACGTCCTGATCATCATCGCTGCCCAGGGAGACGGAGGGCATCCTTCCGAACTCAGTCGGCGGCGCAGAGCTAAGGGGAGGCACGACCAAAGGCTCTGTCGGGTCGCTCGTGTACCTGGCACCCGAGGACGACTCGCTCGCCTCGTCCACGTCCTCCACCTCCACCTGCTTTGCGGGTGACGAAGCCGAAGCAGACTCGCCACCCTTCCGCCTTTGCCGCTTCTGCAGCGGCTCTTCATCTTCATCGTCCTCCACCACCTCTTCACTCCGAGAAGTGGCGGAGGGAACGTCATCTTCATCAACCTCTTCATCCTCAGGGAACTCCGCCTCTTCATGAGGTCCGTTCTCCATCAACGGTGGAAGGCTGACAATGTTGGAACGACCCTGCCCAGGAATTCGGCTCAGGCAAAAGAAGATTTCGACAAAAGCATACAAAACAGAAGCAAAACATGAAGGAATCTTACCTCAGGCACAGGGTTGTTCGGCCCATACGGCTGGACCGGGCACTTGACGTTGCACGGATCGGCGGCTCGGAGACTGGTGATGCTCCTTACCTTCGACTCAACTTCATCATCGCCGAGTTCATCGCCGTGCTCAAGCGCCCACATCGGGTGGATGCGAGCACGGAGCGGCTGCACCCGAAGCCTGAAGAAAGTGGCAATGAGATGCACTCCACCCGTCTCGCGCCCAAGGCTCTTCAACAGCCCACTGAGAAGCGCCAGTAGGGGTTGAGTCGCCTCCCTGTCTTCCTTCGACAGCGGGTGCGCCCATGCCTTCGTCTTCTTCAACCCGCGATCAGCCGCGAAAGGAAGAAGCCCCTCCTGGTCGCACCTGACGTAGAACCACTTCCTCCGCCAGCCTTGGACGGAGTCGGATTTCTTCATCTGGAAGAAGGCGGTGTCGCCGTGCACCTGGATGCCGAAGCCGCCCACCGGGTAAACTTGACCGCTCTTCCCCACGTTCCTCTTGATGAGGAACAGCGACTTCCATAGCAGCCAGTGGGGTGCGATCCCCAGGAAGCACTCGCAAAGCACGATAAAGCTCGCGATGCTCAAGACGCTATTGGGGGTCAGATCGTGGATCTGAACCCCATAAGCATAAAGAAGACCACGAACAAAATCGTGGAGGGGAAACCCAAAACCCCGTGGAAGAAAATCCACGAAGCATGCGCGTTCCCCCTCGCGAGGGGCGGGGAATACCTCCTTCCCTGGAGCGCGCACCGCCGCCTGGTCCGCCGGCGGCAGCAGCCCGCGCGCGCGGAGGCCCTCAAGATCGGCCTTCTTCACCGACGATTTTGTCCAGTCGCCCTCGGGCTTCTTCATCATGCCAGCCTCGGTGGCGGCGACGGCGCCGGCGGCAGACTTCCCCCTCTTCATCGTGACCTTGCTCATGATGGGTGGAGAAGAAACTGGCAGTGGAGAGAGCTCTGGAGAACTGGGCGCAAGAGCAGCAATGGAGGAGAAAGCAGTGGAGATGGCGGCGAAATGAGGACGGCGTGAACTGTTCCCCACCGCGGTGAAAAATATATACCGCGGGGTCAGTTCATCCTGGCCGTCCTCCACGAAGCGGCAATTCGAGACAGCATCTGGCCGTCCACGCGTCGCGCAGAGATGCCAACCGTCGCCGCCCACGCCGCCCACTACGCGCGGGAATCGAGGCGTCTTCATCACGCCGCGAAAAGTTCGCGCCCAACGGTCAGATCAGTCAATGCTGGCACTGGGACCACCATGTCACGTCCCATCGGACGCAGAGCACGCCGAAAACGTCAGCACTGACGTCATCTGCGGATGCGTGGTAAGCCAATGGGCTGATGGAGCACCCGGACAGTTCATTCGAGTGCAACAAAAATACTGCACAAGAAATACAGTAAGCTCCACAAGCTGAGCAAACTTAAAGCAGTAAGCCAAACCGGCCGAGTACAAAGTAAGTCATGCAAAGCAAGTTGCGACTCCGTCAATTCGAGTCACTTCTTCACTCCCATCGGGAGCGGGCTTTTCGACTGAAGGAAAAATTGAGTTTAACCTCAATTGCAAGCAATTCAGCTTAATCTCGGGGGCTACTCCCATCGGGAGCACTGTTCGCGCTCCCGAATGACTCAGAACAATCGGAGTCGAAAAATCACCGATCGGAACAACACTCGCAGTTTTCACCCTGCAGTCGAGGTTTCGGCTAAGAAATCCTCCATAAGCCCTGAACGGCCGGAGTCGACCATTTTAGTTGTTCCTTTCAGGAACCTGGTGGCGTGCCCGGAAGGAAGGAGTCCTTTACCCGACTCTACGATTCGACTAAGCACTCGGGGGCTACTGTTGTGGGGTTACCTTTCGAGTACCCCACGGTGGTGGTACCTGGGTCACGCCAAGGAAGGCCCAAGGAAGGCCCAAGAAGGATGATGTGCGGCCCAAGGTAGTCGCCGTTAGGTCATCAGCTTGATCATCCTGTACGTGCCATCAGCACCGTTCACCCGAGACCCAGCCTATCATATAAAGGCTGGGAGGGTCCCTCGTCTAGGGCAACTAAGCAACTAGCGAACACCGACTCGAACCCTAGCGAGATTGCCATCTCGCCATTGTAGCCACCTTGATCATAATTCCATACAAGCAGGAGTAGGGTGTTATCCTCCGGGAGCCTGAACCTGGGTAAATTGCCCCCTGTTAGTCGTCGTGATCACCAACGTTCATCTTCCTCTCCTTCAATCAACCCGGGGTATTCGACCCAGGGATTTGCCGAGCCCTAACCTCGTCAACAACCATAACTAAAAATGCTATATTGTCATGTGCTAGTCCTAGTAGTTCATCCACTAAAAATATTGGTACATCTTGTGATGAATTACTTGTTTTGCCTTGTTGTCATTGCAATGAAGCTTCTACTTCCTCTAGTGCCTTTGTTGTCACTAACCATGTAGAGCAATCAAAAGACCTCAAGGCGCAAGCCACTTCTATGAAGAAATGCTTGGAAAAGCGTCATGAGGGGAAGAGTGCACTTGACAACATGTTGAGTGTGCAACAATCCCCCAATGACAAGAGCGGACTTGGATTCAACTCCAACAACAAGTCCAAGTCCAACAAGAAGAAGGGCCAAGTTCAAGTCAAGAATCCGGCCAAGATCACTTGCTTCAAGTGCAAGCTAGAAGGGCACCACGTTCGGGATTGCCCAATGAAGAAGAAGAAGCCTCTTAGTGAGAAGCAACTAGGGAAGCGGCCTCTTGGTCCATCTCGTGCTCAACCACGAGTTGAACAAAGGCCACCTCCTAAGAAGACTCAAGCTATTGCTCCTCAAGTTGAGGAGCCTATTAAGAAGAAGAAGAGTCGGTGTTGCTACCTTTGCCGTGGGAAAGGTCATTTTGCTTCTTCATGCACTAACGGTACCTCATCCAACCCTATCATAATTGATGATACTTATTCTCTTGGGAAGGATAGAAAAGGCAATGTGTTTGCCAAATATGTGGGAGCTCAAAGTGGTGTCAAGAAAAGCACCATTTGGGTTCCCAAACCTATTGTGACTAACCTCTTAGGACCCAACTTGGTTGGGGACCAACAAGCTTCAACTTGATCAATAGGTGTTTATGGAGGACATTGGTGACTTGGCTATTTTTGAAGAATTAAGGGATCTTCATGGTTTTATTTCTCAAGCCAAGTCAATTGGATTATCACATACCTATCTCATATCCAATGCTTCCTCCTTGCGGTAACTTGTATTTAATTCATATATACATTGAAAGTTGCTTGCTCCCTTGCATGTGTTAGTTTTGTTCCTAATATGTGCTTGTATGTGATATGCTTCTTCCTACTAGTCTTGTTATTCAAGGTTGTGTATGATAGTTGTGTATCATGTATGTGTATCTTTGTGTTGAGCTTTTTAGATCTTGTGTGGATTTAATTTAGATTTTTGAGATATTAGTGGACTATCCCATTTTGGGGGAGTGATGTGCTTTGTGCACTTCACAAACCTAAAAATGTGTGTACATGAGGCACACCACCTAGGATTGATATTTCAATATTATCTAGCTACTATGTGGTATGTCATATTCATGAGAAATTCAAATTCTACAATGTCCATTAATTTCTCTATTTGGTTTTATTTGCCTCTTGTTTAAAAAATAAAATGAATCATCACATTATGGGGGGGGGGGGGGGGGGGGGTAATAAGCTATGTGCATATTACAATCCCATAAAAATGTGAACATTTGAGGTTTGCCACTTAGAGTTGATATTGCAAATTATCTTTCTCCTATGTGGCATGTTTGCTCGAACAAGTTCAAATTTCCTTTTGGTTATCTTTTGTCTCTTGTTTGCATGGGTTTGCTTGGTGTGGTTTTTCTCTAATATGCATTTCCATATATTATGTGAGAAACCATTTGTTTCCTTTTATTCTAACCATGGCTTTGCCGGTTGGTTCGAATAATTGAAACTACCAACAAACCTCTTTCAAAATATGGTGTTTATTTCCTATCTCTTGCCATATGCTTATTTGTTGTGAAGTTGGTCTTGAACATCATTCCTATATACCACCGAGAAATGTCTCCATATACTCCTTGTCCATGACAAGTGATTCTAGTAATTGTGGTGGATTTTGTAGACCATCTTCACATTGGCTCTTGTGTTGATTTGCTTTATCTATTGCCTTCCTTGCCTTTTGAATGGATCCTATTTTTCAATTGGTAGTGTTTAGTGTTGTAAATAAAATATGGAGAGTAATGATCCCTTGTGCATGCATTTTGTATTCAAATGCATATATCAAAGATAATGCATGAATATTGGGGGAGCATTCCTTTTTTATTTAGAACACTTACCTATCTATCAATGTTTGATCCTTTCAATTGGCATTTGATTCTTTATCTTGTGTTGGTATCTTCAATTGGTATTAATTGGAATTTAATATCTCCTCCATAGATATTTGTTCCAATTGATATTTATTGTGGGAGTCTTGATACCTTTGTGCCTTATTTTACTTTACTTGATTTCGGTCAAGCATCATTCTCTTCTTGGTATCTTTTCTCCTAGTTGGTATTTTTTGTTTTTAATTGGTATCTCACTTTCAATTGGTGTCTTATCGATCATTTGTTGTGTTGATGTGATTTGGAATCAATCATTTGTTGACTTGATTTTTCCTCAATCATGTGTTGATTTGAATTTTGATATAATTTGGACAACCTTTTTGTGTCACACCTTGGTGTGCTCTCTTCTTGGTTTACTTGGTGTTTTTGTCCAAATTGTATCTCGTTTGGTTCTTGAAAGGCCTTGCATGTATATCCTTTAACTTATATATTATGGCATGCTTGTCTTTCTAGTTCCAATATATAGGGGATACTCCACCGAATCCTAAATCGGCTAAGATGTGCATGAAATTCAATTTCATATCTATATGCACATATTTATGTGGAGTGTTTCCTATATATTGTAGTTGATCTAACTACTATGGGACCCAATGAGTTTGCGAACCATTTTGTACTCTAATTGTGTTTTAGGTACAATGGATATGCATTGGATGCTTGCCTCATTCATAAGGAAGGTGTTCTCACCATGTGATCTTAGGAGTCAAGCTTTGATGACTAACAAAGAATCATCTTCTTCATCACCAATGTCATATCAGTAACAAGTATCTATCCCATGCTTACTTCTCTAGTTTTTAACCTTGTGTAGGTTGTCCTTTGGCATGAAAGCTTTTATGTGCAATTGTTGTGGTTTTGGCCTATTTCCTTCACTTAATATATCTTTGTGATATGTGTGATGAATTTGCAAAAACCTTTTCTTCAATTGATATTATTTCCTTGTGATACTTGTTGCCTAACTCAAAGCATCTCCACTATCTCTTGTTCCCTTAGTGATATGTGTGATGCATTTGATATATTTGAAGTTCATTTATATACAATGAGATAAATTTGAGCTATGTGCTATGCTTTTATGCAATAATCTCGTTTGTATATTATGACTTCCTTTTTGATACCTTGTTCTCCTTTTCCCGAACCATTTTGTATGTATATGTTTCTTTGCGGATGTATATCTTTGTGGTTTGTCTAATTAGAAACCTATACATATGAGAGAGGTCACCTTTTAGTCGGTATCCTATTCCTTTTGAGCCACCTTGTGTTTCATCTATAATTCTTTGGTGGATCCAAATTTGCCTCATGAGTGCTTGTCGTAGTGTTTATTGGTATCTTTGCACACTCATGTATTTCTTTAAGATCTTTGACTTCATGCCTACCATGGTGAGCATGTTGAGTTTTATTGGCTAAATGATCTCACTAGCTTTTGGCATTTTCAATTGGTTTTAATTTCCAATTGGTATCCCTAAGCTTGTGAACATATTTCTTTAAAAAGATCTTTTATCTCGGTTGGGCCTATCTTATGTTGAATATTTGAAAATTGGTATCTCCTTATGGCTCAACCACATCTTTGGTGCAAGTGCTATGATTTGCTTTTGCATTATGCACTCTTGCACTTGTTGCGTGTTCTAGATGATTTTGGGGGAGCAAGGATGCCATTTTTGTGCACTCCTCAATTGTGCATGAAGATTGGGGAGCTTCTCCGTTTTTATCTAGAACTCTCGCTTTGGATCTCTTCTCAATTGCTTTTCTCCTTTGTGGAGATGTTTAAAATGATTTCATCTTCTTGCAATCTTTGGATCCTCAATATAGTTTGATTTCCTCTAATTTTTCGTTAAAAGGGATTGTCATCACTTTTATGGAGGAACTCATATTATATTGGCTCTCTAAATTTTTCTTCCCATTTCGGCAATCGATGCCAATGGGGGAGAAGTTTAGAGGGTTTAAGGGAATTTGGGTTTTATGCTTTTGTTGCATTTGCCTTTAATGCGCTTTGCATCCTTGCTAGTTTGTCTTGCAAGGATGCTTTATTCTTTATATAAACCCTCTTAAAAGGGATTGTCATCAATTACCAAAATGGGGGAGATTGAAAGTGCATGGTTGCCCCCATGCATAGTTTTGTTAATTAATGACAATCTCGATGGACTAATATTTGCATTGAGCTATATTTGTAGGTGTCCATTAGCTTGCTTGTCTCCATTTGTTGGAGTCAAGGTCTTGCTTGTCTCCATGTGTTGGAGTCAAGGTTTAGGGAAGAAGATCATTTGTTGATCAAGGCCAAGGTGTTCGTCATCAAGACAAAGGCCAAGTGAAGATATGCCTAAGAGGTGCTTCTCCCATCTTGGTGTATGGGTGTATGGGGGAGCCTCATGTGAATCTTCACCAAGCAAGGCGCAATCAAGAAAGGTGGTTCGTCTTGAGGAGATGAAGATCATCTTCTTCGACCTCAAGTGGATTAATGCGCAAGGAGGTATGATCTTGATATGGCTTTTATTTTACAGGTCTCATGATGTTAGTTGAGAGACCGGGTTATAGGATAGATAGCCGTACTATCAAGAGGGGCTCTCGACCGAGTATCGTGATCGTATCGCCGTAGAGAGCACAAACCTTTGCATCCATGCAATCATCTTTATTGGTTCTTATTTGTCTCAAATCGTGGTGTGGTCTTGGTGCTTGTCGTGCTCGTCATGACAAAGCCAAGTTCACCGAAAACGATTTTCATATGCGTCTTCTATTGCGGTTTCGGTATTGGAGATTTTGCCGGTTTATCCGTGCGGAAGATTTCTCTCTTCCATTTCTTTGCAAAATCTCCATTGCTTGTTTGCCATTTTCAAAGGTTGCTTTTGTCGTCCTCTTTCCAACAAAATTGTTTTTGCTTCTTTCGGACTCTAATTGCAAAAGAAACAGTTTTTCGGTTTGCAAAAAAAAAGAGCTTTTAAACTCTCCCCATTTGGTTTTATAATATCTTGTTGGACTATGATGTTTCTCTGCATAATCTTGTTGTGCTCATTGTGACGATTCCAACAAGCCCAAGATTATCGAAAACAGAGTTCATTTGCAAAAGTTATGGGGTTTTGGTTTTTCTGTTGGATCTACACCGGAGTCTCCGGTCCTCTGGACCCGGAGTCTCCGGCCCCCTGGTTTCCGCTGCCGTTTGACCTTGCTGTGGTGCGATTCTGTATAGGGGTCCGGAGTTACCCCGGAGATGGACCGGAGTCTCCGGCCCACCGAAGTCTCCGCCCCTAGGACCCGGAATCTCCGGCCCTCTTTTTTTCTCAGCCCTTTTGCATCTGTGTGGTGCGCCTCTGGATAGGGGTCCGGAGCTCCCCCGGAGGATGCCCAGAGTCTCCGGCCTGGCCGGAGTCTCCGGCCCCAAGGACCGGAATCTCCGGCCTCCCCGATGACCCTGCAGGCCGGAGTCTCCGGCCACTTACTCCGGAGTCTTCGGCCTGGACAGGCTCCAACGGCTAGTTTTTGGAGGGAGGCTATAAAAAGCCTCCTTTCCCCCCAACACCTGGTTACACACCTTGCTCACTTGTTCTTACTCTTCCCCATTGTTCTAATCCTTGTGAGCTTGATTCCTCTCTTCCCCTCCAATGATTCTTGCCCAAATGTAGGGTTTCAAGAGAGGAGATCTAGATCTACCATTCCACCAATCAAATTCTCCTCTAAGTGAGGGGAACCTTGTGGATCTAGATTTGGGGTTGCTTTGTGTTCATCCCCTTTGTTCTTCCTCTCTTATTCCCCCCAAAGCATTTGTTGCTTGGTTGGAATTTGAGAGTGAAGGATTTGAGCACTTTGTCTGCTCTTGCCTTTTTGCATTCGTTGCATCGGATTGCTCTCTCCACGGTGATACGTGAAGTTGAAGGTTGAGAAGCTTGTTACTCTTGGGTGCATTGTGTTCCCAAGAGCTTGTTGCCTCTTGGGTGCATTGTGTACCCTAGACGGTTGGAGGTGCCACGAAGACTTCGAGTTGTGAAGCTTTGGCACGAATTTGGGAGCCCCCAATTGAGTTGTGGGTGTGTGCCCCAAGAGAAGTTGTAAAAGGGCTCCGGAATCCGCCTCGAAGGATTCCGATAGTGGAAGGTGAACCAATCCCTTGGGTGAGGTTCATCGGAGAATAGGGTGAGGCCTTTGTGGCATCTTGAGTAGGCCTCTTGTGGCGAGCTCACACCCCTCCAACGAGACATACTCCCTTAACAAGGAGGAACTCGGGAATACATCCTCGTCTCCGCGTGCCTCGGTTATTTCTATACCCGAACTTTTACTTATGCAATTTACATTGTGATAGCCTTCGTGCTTGAAGTTCATATCTTGCTATCACCTTGTTGCTTGTATTGCTTAGCATAAGTTGTTGGTGCACTTAGGCAAACCTAGTATATTAGGTTGTTGGCTTGTTAATTTAAACATCTAGTTTTATTCCGTAATTATCAAGCCCCTAAATAGAAAAAGCTTTAATCGCCTATTCACCCCTCTAGGCGACATCCGGGCATAGCTTGTTCTTTCACCTGCTCCTGGTGGGTCCCCTCGGCCCCCTCCGACGCCTATAATATCAGATTAATCCCAAAAACATCGAGGCAACTATTATTTTTCAAAGAAGTCTCCCCGAGGCGCCGCCACCATAAACCCTAGTTCGGGGTGATTCTGAAGCTGATCCCGGCACCCTGCCGGAGGGGAGATTGATCTCGGAGTTCTCTTCATAGCCATGCCTTCCTCCGGGATGATTTGTGAGTAGTCCCACCTTGGACTACGGGTCCATGGCAGTAGCTAGATGGTAGTCTCTCTCCCTTGTGCTTTATGTATTATGATCTTGTGAGCTGCCTAACATGATCAAGATCGATTATTGTAATGCTATGTGATGTGTTTGCTGGGATCTGATGGATTATGAAGTTATGATCAGATTGTGCATGATTCTTATATGTTGATTTATGTTCTTGCATGCTCTCCGATGTGCGTAGTTACTTTGTCCAAGTGATTGTGTGTATCTCCAAGAGGAAGTATTTATGCTAGATAGTGGGTTCATGCCCCCTTTATTCCTGGGCACGAGTGAGGGAAATGTCTAAGGGCGAGGGTGTGCTGTTTCTACTAAGAGTAAAACAGCGGTGTTAATGTCTCTTTTGATATTAGTATTGCTTACTTCATGCGCTTTACTTAATGCAAATGTCTGTTACTTGCAACTTAATACCGTTGAGTGACAGGCTGGATAGCGATCCCACGGTGGACTTTTTAGACAAAGATGCAGTTGGACTCAACAGTCTTTGTTCATTGTCGTGATGCCTACATAAATATTATCATGTTCTCTATGTCATAGCTAGATTAAGTTTGTGTTATAATCTTGTCAATTGCCTAGCTGTAATTTGTTTACCCATCATATGAGTGTTTTATTTACTTGAGAGACTCCACTAGTGAACCCATGGCCCCCGGTCCATCTTTTTACATTGATTGCAACCTTTATTCATCACTTTTCATCATCATTACTCCTCTGGTCCACTTTCATATTTTCATCTATTTCACTATACAATTAACCGCTTTGTTTTCTGCGAGACCGGAAAGATTGACAACCTTTCCGCCGTTGGGGGCAAAGTAATTGGTTTAGTGTGTGCAGGTCCACATCTGTTAAAGATTAAGCACCAGAGATCTTCAATAGTCACTTTGTTGTTGATTTCAAAGTCCTACTGGTTCGATAAACCTCGGTTCGTTAACGAGGGAAAACTGCTACTTACTGCATCCACGCCTTCGCTTGAGGCACAACTCAATGCTACCATCACCGATCGTCAAGCAGTTTTCTGGCGCCGTTGCCGGGGAGCGCACTACAGCTACATAAGAAGATTAGTCCACGCCAACTCTGCCAGTGCTTGTCAATCATCAGGTACCAGCATGGGTGACACCTTGCGGAGGCGTCGCCACCTCAGGGGACGTGTGTCACCGCTAGGAGATAGCCGGATGCCAGCTCGTCTTCATGTTTTCCATGTGTCGTGTTGACCCTCTGCACTTGGTAGGCGAGACATCTTGTCCGGCCCTGCCCAGCCGACCAGCCTGCCGGCCGGACTGGCATGCCGCAGGTGGATCGTGCCAAGTGTCGCCATGATGCCTGTTTTCTCTTCCCGGGCGGGGCTGACTTCTTGTTACTCCCCCGCGGAGCTCCCGGGAGCACCGATATGCCTTGCGGCGGCCCACACTTTCGTCGATCATGACACCCTAGGGGTACGGGGTGTCGACACCACCTTACTCGTGGCGCACCAAAAAGTGATGCGCCACGGCTAACAATATAGCCGTGACGCACCAGAAATAGGTGCGCCACTAGTATATGTTGTCACGGTGCCAAATTTTGACCACAAATACTAGTGGCGCACCTAATTCTGGTGTGCCATGAGTACTGCTGTTAGCCGCGGCGCACCTAAGTTTGGTGCGCCATGGGTATATGTGCAATTTCTGCTCCCATGCACCCTCCCGGTGGATTGCCTTTTCAGTTTTCGAAAAAATAAAAGAAAATGATAAAAAAAAATCCTTTGAGATCTAGTTATGTTAAGTAACCTAGTTGTTAGAAAAAAATATGAAACATGAATTTTGACATATTTTCTTGCAATAAAACGTTATGCTCTGATAAAATGGCAACAACTTTTGAATACAAGCTCAAATTGAGACGTTTAATATATCAAAAAAAAAACTAGAGAAAAAGCTACATCCGTGGCCTTTTGAAGGCCTTTTGAGGTGTTTTTAGTCTAGAGAATCATCAAATTCGTAAGGGAACATTTAGTTTTCGGACGTTCAAGATTTCGGAGCAAAAAATTTATAAAGAGCCTCACTTACCCGTGGCGCATGGGAAGGGTGGTGTAGGGTTTTTGTGATTTGATAAGCGTCGAGGGGTCCCAAAGGGCAAGGGCGGGCCCCACCTGTGGGTCTAGGTGGGGCTGCGGCTGCTGGCCGCCCCTTCCTCCGGGGTGGCCCCCTTGGTCACCCTTTGGTCTCTGACGTCTTCTTGTCGAAGAAACAACCTACGGTCTCGAGATCCAGCACCGAGGCTGAGTACAAGGCATTAGCAAAGGGTGCTGCCGAATCAATATAGATAGATTCTCTACTAAAAAAGCTTGGTGTTACTCAGCAGCGCACACCCATTATATGGTGTGACAACCTAGGGGCTACTTACCTCACCATAAATTCAGTTTTCCATGCTCATACACATTGAGTTTGATTTTCATTTTGTGCCAGAGCGTGTTGTTGAAGGTGCACTAGAGGTAAGGTTTATCTATTCTGACGATCAGTTGGCTGATATATTTACTAAACCGGCCACGCGGCAGATGTTAGATCGATTTAAGATCAATCTAAATCTTGTTTGTAGTAGTTTGATTGAGGGGGTGTGTTAAATATCGGTCTTTGTATCACGTACGTGTACGTATTGTAATCATGTAGCATGTACCTGCCAAATATATATAAAGAGAAGAGGTGGAGGCATAGACCCGGCCCCACGAAACCCTAAATCAAACTGTTGGGACTTAAAATGATATGCAGCCTAAGAATAAGAAGCTAAGACAATAGAGGACCGATTCGAAGGTAAAACGTACGCTGTCATTCATGCCTAAGAAAACCTCATTGATATTGTCCAGTCCACCTTGATGCGTGTAGCTGTCGATCCGGAGAAAACTAGCACCCGACCGATGGCCACAAAGATCCGGCAGAAGCGGGGCTAGATTGAGGGTTAGATCTAATCGATCGGGTGCTCATTTTTGTTTTGCAGCACCATTAACTATCCAATCTGATTTGATTATACACTACTAGTAGGAGTAGTGCAATGAAGTCTGTGTTTGACCAAGATTTTCAACCCAGTAACCTGGTCAAACAAGAGAACCAGCTGCTTAATTAACCCATCGATCATCATTAAACAATGTATTTAACTTGTATGGGCCATGTTGGTGACCGTGTACGTGCACCAGAGATCGCGCTTCGCACTAGAAAATCATCGGCGAGCGAGATCGCTGGGAGATCTAACAATGGTGAGTGAGTCGTCCGAGGCTAGCTACTACTACTGGAACTCCGCTTACGGCACGCAGTGTGTGTAGCTAGCTAGCTAGCGTGTGAGTTCTCGGCGAGCTCCTCACTCACTCTCTTCAGCCTCTACACGACAGGAAGATCTTCCTCTTCTCAGGATTTGGCGCCCTGCGAACTCGATCATAAAGCTGGTGAGCCACACGTACGTACGTACGCAACAATATATTCGACCATCTCCTTGATCCCCAAGTTAGAATCAATGCCGCCTCGCTTTGATGCTTCGCTTCCACTTCACTTCATCATCGGTCTTAGCTCCGCTTCTTTGCATGAACTGCCAGCTGCAGATCCAATCCGCACACAAGGAGGGCAGGGGAGGTGCCCGGCCGCGACGGGGAGAAGGGCCGATGAAGGGGGCGCCGGCGGACCAGAAGGGCACGGCGGCGGCGAGCGCGGCCCCGCCGCTGCGGGTCATCGTCGTTCTCGTGGTCGTGGGGTGGATCTCCTTCCTCTACTACCATTTCCCGGTGCTGGCCGGCGGCGGCGCCGGGATGCCGCTGCTGGTGGCCGGCAGCCGGAGCGCCGTCCACGCGGCCGACCCCTGCCGGGGACGGTACGTCTACGTGCACGACCTGCCGCCGCGCTTCAACGCCGACATCCTCCGCGACTGCCGCAAGACCGACGACCACTGGCCGGACATGTGCGGCTTCGTCAGCAACGCCGGCCTCGGCCGCCCGCTCGCCGACCCGCTCGACAGGGTCTTCACCGGCGAGAACGGCTGGTACGGCACGCACCAGTTCGCGCTCGACGCCATCTTCCACAACCGGATGAAGCGCTACGAGTGCCTCACCAACCACTCCGGCATGGCCGACGCCGTCTTCGTCCCCTTCTACGCCGGCTTCGACTTCGTGCGCTACCACTGGGGCTACGAAAACGCCACCAGGGACGCGGCGTCCGTGGACCTGACCAAGTGGCTCATGCGGCGGCCCGAGTGGAAGCGAGCGGGAGGGCGCGACCACTTCCTCGTCGCCGGCAGGACGGGATGGGACTTCCGGCGGAGCAACAACATCAACCCCAACTGGGGCACCGACTTCCTCGTCATGCCGGGCGGCCGGGAGATGTCGGTGCTCGTGCTGGAGTGCTCCCTCGTGCACGAACGGGAGTACTCCGTGCCGTACCCGACCTACTTCCACCCGAGGTCGGACGCCGAGGTGCGCCGGTGGCAGGACAGCGTCCGCGGCCTGGAGCGCCGGTGGCTCATGGGGTTCGTCGGCGCGCCGCGGCCGGACAACCCGATGAACATCCGGCAGCGGATCATCGCGCAGTGCGCGGCGGCTCCCGGCGCGTGCGCCCAGCTGGGCTGCGCGTTCGGCAGCAGCCAGTGCCACTCCCCCGCCGAGATCATGAGACTGTTCCAGACGGCCACCTTCTGCCTGCAGCCGCCGGGGGACTCGTACACGCGGCGGTCGGTGTTCGACTCCATGGTCGCCGGCTGCATCCCGGTGTTCTTCCACAACGTGTCGGCGTACCTGCAGTACAAGTGGTACCTCCCCGAGGACCACGCCACGTACTCGGTGTTCATCGAGGAGGAGGACGTGCGGACGCGCAACGTGAGCATCGAGGCGGTGCTCCGGGCGATCCCGCCGGAGACGGTGGAGCAGATGCGGGAGGAGGTGATCGGGATGATACCCAGGCTGCTGTACGCGGACCCGAGGTCGAAGCTGGAGACGGTGAGGGACGCCTTCGACGTCGCTGTCCAGGGCATCATCGGCAAGGTAGCCGGGGCCAGGGGCAGCCGAGCGAATACTAACAACCACAACGTGTCGCCGTGGAGAGGTCTAGGTTCCGGATGGAGGAAATAGCCATTTCTCGGTTAGTCTGTTTAGAAGTAGTTGTCTGAAACATTCCTAGCTATTCCTGTGTATTTAGACCAATAATCTTACTATTTAGATCAAATCATTTCTAGCATCGATTTATTTAGGAATATATAGTTATTTCTCCTATTTCTTCATCGGGAGAAATAGCAAAGGAAAACGTTTCATTTAGGGCGACCTAGACGGTGAAATCGTAGGTAGCCCCCGAGCGAGCGAGCGCAACAGCCCATATTGGACCGTTTTTTGTATTTAGTAGCAATCTCACCTTTTGGCCCAGTTTTCGCATCTAAAGAGAATTCGACACAACATCATAATAACGATCCGCAACGCTATATGTATGCAAAGTTTCGTTCAATGTTGCATACGTATTTGAATTTTGTAACAATCTTCATCTGATTTTTGTTGACAAAAGAATATGCGGGATGTTGCAAGATTTTCAAGACGTTGCTACAAGTCTGTGTGTTTCTCGATTTTTTTTATGATGTCTACCACAATGTTGGAAACACATGATATTTTTGTTGTAAGAGATTATGATTGTTGTTGAAATAGATGGTGATTTTTGTTGCAAATATCTACATAATTTTTTTCTTTAACCAGTTTTAGAATGTTGCAGACACATATTTTTGTTGTTGTAATCATTTGTGATTTTTGTTAAAATAGTGGGTGATTTTTGTTGTAAATGAATCTGCAGCAAAAATATTGTTGTTTAAGCACTTCTTTAATTGTTGAAAAACATGGTTTTTCTTGTTGTAACAGGTTGTGAATTTTGGTAAAATTGTTGTTTAACCACTTTTTTGTAGCATTACTTTTTTTGAAATGTTTCGATGATTTGTTAAAATAATAGTTTTTTTTTATACACGGATCAAGAAATTTTGTTGTAATATTCGAGATTTTGTTGCGATACTGGGATAAATCTTCACGGTGGTAATTTTACTGTAAATACATGGGATCTCAGGGGCAACACTATATACCCCTTCGTTTAAGTGGGGATGATGTGTAGTGCGAGTTGATTCCCAAAAAATATAGGGGCTAAAATGCAAAACTGCGATGCACTAATTTCGACACATATGACCGAGATGAAGCGGTGAAGGAAGGGACCTAGATTAGAGCATGTTAGGGCGACCTACGCCTAGCGTACCCTACTCAATCAGTTCCTGTGTAGGGCTCAGTAGCAAAATCATAGCGACCAAGGCAGAAGCGGGTTGGACGTGAGAGATTTTTGTTGGTGTTATTTCCTCCAATCATGTCGCTAAATTAGTTTAGATATGGGAACCGACGCTCCAGGAAATGTGCATGCATTGAATTCAAATGGGCCTTATTCCAACGCAAAAACAGAAATTATAGTTAGGGGAGAGAGAATGGCACATAGCGGTTAATTAGGGAGCTAAACGGGCCTTATTCCAACACTACAACCGAGCAAATAGTTTTGGGGATGAGCCCTACACTTGACTAGAGGGAGTATGAAAGGATAATTGATCGCAAATTACTACAAAATGTATACTAACTTCATTTTTACTTTGCACAAATGCTAGTACTACCTCCATAACTTTAAGTATCATGTCTGGGGAGTACATTTTTGCAAAAATGAAACTCTAAGGAATTGACGGGGCATGAACAAGTGGTAAAGCATGTGGCTTAATTTGAAGAGTGCATTAACGGCCCCGCGGCAACAGGAGGTGGCCGAATTTGGCGGGCCCGCTGAGAGCAACACTCATCTGTCCATTTCTATTTAGTTGGACAGATCACTTCAGACAATCGTACAAAAATAAAGCAAGAAAACAGATGCAACGACTTTTGCTAGTTGCTCAATCCGTATTCAGAAAATTGTATAAAAATAAAGCAAGAAAACGGATGCGCTAATGCGCAAGTACACGCTTCCCACGTCAGTTTGCAATATGTGATGTCCCTAACCTAATGGTGGCGCAAGCCCATAACGGGGAGGGATGGATGATCAAGTTCAGAAGCACCTTTGGCACAGAGAAGCTAATCCAATGGGGCCAGCTTTAGGAGGAGATAGAAAGAGTAGACCCAAGCACCGACCCCGACACAGTGGCATGGGCAATTGAACCCTGAGGTTCCTTCACGACAAAATCCATATATACCAAGCTTTGTCAGGGTGACAAATGGGCATGTGCCGAAGCAATTTGGAAAGCCAAAATCCCGCTTGAAAATCAAAATCTTCACCTGGCACCTAGCTCGACTCCCAACTAGGCTACAACCCCTATAGATACACAACACCAACACGGGACAATGCGCAGGAAGATGCGGACCATATTTTCTTCAGTTGCATCTTAGCCAAATTTATGGGGATTGGAGTCCGAGAAATGTTTGAGGTTCAGTGGAACCCTACATCGTTTGCACAATTCTTTGAAATCTGGAGTTCCCTGGCTAGTAAATCTAGGAGATTTGTTTGTATCTTATTTGCAGCCTAAAGTTGGTCTCTTTGGCAAACTAGAAATAAATTCTCAATCAGAGCTAAATTTACTTCACAGTTAGTAACTGATTGCATTTTTTAAATGTACTTCTTTCTACAGCATTGACACCCCTTGCAAGAAGTAAATATCAGAATGTGATGGAGGAGATGCTGCAGATGGTCAAGACTCTCCTAGCTGCGACCTACTCATGCAGATCACCCCCACAGTAGCAATGTTTCATGGTTTTTGTTTAACTTTCCCTAGCTGTTTACTGATCTATCTATTTGTGCTCGAACGCGAACTTGTAAGCTAGTTTCCCTAGCAGTTTAAACTTGTATGAACCTTGTTATAAACAGGTCTTTATTAATCTGAAAGCCGGGCTCGGAAAGACTTTTATCTAAAAAAGAAAACCGAAACCTTTGCACCGCAGCAGTATTTGTAATCTATATCTCTTTTAAAGCAAAACCCCACTAACATGCATTAATTATTTTCTATCTTAACATGCAAGGCATCCACATCATCCATTCTCTTAGCCAACCAAATAGCCATGTCATCCCACTAACACTCATTAAAGCCAATATTTTCTTGCATGCAACATATCCATGTCATCTACTTTTCATACATCCAATTTTCCACGTCACCAATTTTTAATCGTCAAATACAAAAAAAAACCATCGTCAATTAACTTTAGCCTATTGACAATTATGATCAATTGAATCTTCCATATTTTTATAAATAACTTCAAATTTCGTGGTCTTATATGCCTTTATTTACGAAATAATTATCTTAAAGAAATTTCCGCCGCACGCGCGGGGTATATTTCTAGTTTTATTGTACAAGCATGTCGATCTTGGAAGAGTATTTACCAGCATCGCTGGTGGAAACTTGGGAATCGATGCGTGCATCGGTAGCTGCAGGCAGGGGCAACTGGACACGAAAAAAAAACGTGCGTTACGGTGCCGTGTCATCCCCGATCGACGGGATCGAGGTCGGGCGACCCATGTGTGCGCGCCTCGATCTCGATTGGGTCAATGCCGATCGTAGAGCTAGCTGTTGGCGTTGGGAATCCTTCGAGGCTTCGAAGGATCCGATGATTCGCCGTAGCACGTGCAGTCTCCGGTCGATGATCGTGGTTCATCAATGCACTGCTCGATCCTACTCAAAGTCAGAGCTCGAACGAACCAAATGGAAAGAAAGTCAGCCATGGCCGAGCTGATCCCGAGCTTACCATTTTGAGATTCCGGCACGTATGTACAACCCTGACCGCAGTACACTGCTCTAAGCACAAGTCGCGATCCAGTGTGAGTGCGAGACAGGCCATGGAGAGGTCGACGGCCGCGCACGGCGGCGGGGGCAAACGCTGGCTGCCTCGACTCATCCTGCTCGCCGCCCTGTCGGCCACGCCATGGCTCCTCATCGTCTACTGCCACCGCTCCGTCTTCGACGTGCCGCCGGTCGGCTCCCCGCGCCCGCCGTCGGAGTCGGACGGCGCCCAGCTGCGCTTCCAGTCCATGCAGGAGGTGCAGCTCAAGAAGCTCCCGACCACCTCCGCCCGCGCGCTCTCCACCGCCGCAGCAGGCGCGCACCGCCACAGCGACGTCGAGGTCGACCCCTGCCAAGGCCGGTACCTGTACATCCACGACCTGCCGCCGCGGTTCAACGCGGACGTCCTCGCCGACTGCCGCCACTGGTACCAGTGGATCGACATGTGCCAGTACCTCGCCAACGCCGGCCTCGGCGCGCCCCTCGACAACTCCGACGGCGCGTTCGCCGACGACGGATGGTACGCCACCGACCACTTCGGCCTCGACGTCATCTTCGACGCTCGCGTCCGCCAGTACGCCTGCCTCACCAACGACTCCGCCCGCGCCGCCGCCGTCTTCGTGCCCTACTACGCCGGCTTCGACGTCGTGCGCCACCTCTGGAGCAACAACGCCACCGCCAAGGACGCCGCGCCGCTCGCCCTCGTCGACTGGCTCACGCGCCGGCCCGAGTGGCGCGCCATGGGCGGGCGCGACCACTTCCTCATCTCCGGGAGGACCGCGTGGGACCACCAGCGGCAGACGGACAGCGACTCCGAGTGGGGCAACAAGCTGCTCCGCCTACCGGCGGTGCAGAACATGACGGTGCTCTTCGTCGAGAAGGCGCCGTGGACGGAATTCGACTTCGCCGTCCCGTACCCGACCTACTTCCACCCGGCGAAAGACGCCGACGTTTTGCAATGGCAGAACCGCATGCGCGGGATGAAGCGCGACTGGCTCTTCGCCTTCGCCGGCGGCGAGCGACCGGGCGACCCCAACTCCATCCGGCACCACCTCATCCGGGAGTGCGCCGCCGCCGCCAACGAGTCGTCCTCCTCCTGTAACCTCGTCCAGTGCCGCAAGGGCGAGAGACGGTGCCTGGTGCCTAGCACCTTCATGCGCGTCTTCCAGACGGCGCGCTTCTGCCTGCAGCCGGCGGGGGACACCTACACGCGGCGCTCCGCGTTCGACGCCATCCTCGCCGGCTGCGTGCCGGTGTTCTTCCACCAGGACTCCGCGTACAGACAGTACAGGTGGCATCTCCCCGACGACCACGAGAGCTACTCCGTGTTCATCTCCGAGGAGGACGTGCGGAGCGGCAACGCCAGCGGCAGCGTGGAGGAGACGCTGCGGAGGATCCCGCGGGAGGTGGCGGAGCGGATGACCGAGACGGTCATCGGGCTCATACCCAGGCTGGTGTACGCGGACCCGAGGTCGAGGCTGGAGACGCTCAAGGACGCCGTGGATGTCACGCTCGAGTCCATCATCGACAGGGTCAGTAAGATCAGGAAGGAGATGGCAGATGATCGTGGAGCGAGGACGGAGGCCCGAGGAAACCTTCTCCGGCAAACGACGACCAAGGCGTCTAGCAAAGTTAGATCAGATAATTAGTTGGGCAGAGACAGAATGCAGGGTGTGCATGGTTAGTTCTGTTAGCAAAATAGAGGCATCGATGCAAAAAAAAAAAAAGTTGTCATTGTTTGTAACTCCATCCGTGGATTGTCGATTGAACACACGGTTTGAAAATAATATTTTGATCTCTCATTTTAAAGTGGTCTCCTTTGAATAGCTCTTGGAATAGTATTGTTGTAGAGGCAGGGAAATGTGTACTCTATCAATTTTTGAACTTGAAGTGCGCATATAGATTGTCGAGACATGCGCATCAAATTTTTGTTCGGACATTGAGATTTTCGAAATGTTTTTTCTGGTAGCCAGAACATATGCTCCCGTGCTCAAAGTGGATTTCCCCAATTTGAATAATTTTAGAAGAATTAAATGAAAAAACAATCAATTTGTTATCTTGGATTGGAGAAGTGCTCAAAGTTGATTTCCACAATTTGAAGAACTTTAGAATAATTAAATGAAAAACATTCAATCTGTTATCTTGGATTGGAGAAGCGAACCTCATGTTTTTTTTTTTTTGAGAATTTGTACCCCTCTTTATTCACACCTCAAAGTTTTGGGAATACATATGCCTACTGGCGGATCAAGCAGACAAGTATGACGACCAATCTCTGTATTTAGCTAGACTATGAGACTCCTTATTTGACAACCTACCTTCAAAAACAAAAGCAATGCCATCGAAAGATCCTCCCCTTGCTTGTATCTCCTCAATAATTTGCAATTCTACATATAAGATGGTCTTGATGTGTCATGCAATGTATTGATAACTCTCAAGCAATCGTGCTCTCCTGATCCGCAAGTCATCAGCAAGGGGGCCAACGCTTTACGGACAGCAATAGACTCCATCACCTCCGGATCATTTATCCCATGCACAACAATGTTTGAGGCTCCCAGATAACTCCCCTCCACGTCTCTAGCTACTGCAGATGCAGCTGCCTAGCGACCAGCCTTGCTAGGAGCTGCGTCAACATTAAACTTTATACAACCAGTCGGGGAGGAATCCATTTAGGCGCCCCAGCAGCCGCTCTTCTTACCGGCATCAACACATCACCAGTCGGGATCAGTTTCAAATCATTCAAATAATTTGCAATGAAACATATCGTCGATAGTGGACTCTGCATTTGTGCTGCAGCTAAACAGATCATACTCCTTCAAGAAAAGTTGGGCCTTGGGCCGTCGGTCTGCTTGGCTCAACCACGGAAACTTGCCCAATGAGAGGAGGGATAAGGCCCAGTTCTTTTGGTACATTAAAAAATAAGCTACCCCCTCCCCGGTTTCTCCTATAAGCCACCCAGCTTATTCTTTAGAGATTTTTTGTTTAGTTATAGGATGACTAGCTTAGAAGATCCAAGTAATAAGCCGGATGGATTATAAGAGAAACTGGGGAAGGAGCAGCTTATTTTTTAAGCTGTCAAAAAAAAAACTAGGCCTAAATTAGGAAAGTGAGAAAATTGGGCTTCCTGGCAGGCTGCTCGGCCACTATGACATCTGCGACTCAAACCCAGATCCTAAAGCTACGCGGCCTACCAGACGGCCCAGATGTACGTGCTATGCTGTGCAGAGATTTTTACATGGACCAAAGCTACGAGGCCCAGACAATTCCCAGGCCTGCTGGGTTATGTAGACGATACTGCTGCCTTACCTTTTTTTCTGGTATCTGGCCTCGGTTCCACTACCCAAAAAAAAAACTCTGGCATTGGTTCCTGAATCATTTATCCTGTCCTGCACCCTTTGAAGCATATATATACGAAACGTGCTGGTGCCGCAGCTGAGAGATCACATATGCGTTGTGTGTACCGCACGCGGTGCACGACTTTCTTCACCGGGAATTAACTTATACTAATAAGATCATGGTGTTAACCGGAAGCAATCCTTGTAAAATATATATACCGCATGGAGTAACCACGAACCAGTAAGGGTTGTGGATTTTTTCGATAAAGGGAGTTTTTATTACTTAAAAGGTTTAATCATTACACTCGGCCTCTGCATAACTGAGATGCACACAGCCAATCCAAATCCAACGGACAGAAGTAAGAACTAAAAAGGCGAGTTACATATCATAATGAGAAATTGTAAACACGCCTATGGTGGTGGAGGGCTAATCCGCAAATTATGCTGCCATCCATGGAGGGATAAAAAGTCCCTTGCCGCCGTCTCCAGCCTTGTACAGACCTTCGAAAACAGGTCCCGATGCTCCGCACGTTGCAACGGAGACCACAGACGGAGCGTCGCCGTACTCCTGTAGATAACCTGCATAAGAGACGAATTTTTATCATTAAAAACCTTATCATTTCTACATAGCCAAAGCGACCATATAATGGCTAATGCTCCCACCCTAATAAGTAATTTAAACCTACGATCCACCCCATTAACCCAATTGCCAAAAATATTAGCAATACTTCGTGGGGGATATAAGGTAGAACCTATTTGGATGATTGACCATATAGAACTAGCAAACTGACAATCAAAGAACAAGTGTTTAATAGTCTCGTTCTTACGACAGAAGACACACTTTTTACTTCCATGCCAATTACGCTTTGCAAGGTTGTCTTTAGTGAGGATTACTCCTCGACGAAGGTACCACGCAAAAACCTTGTTTTTTAGCGGAATCTTCATCTTCCATATTTTCTTATTGTTATCGACTAGGATATCCGGTTGGATTAACGCATTATACATAGAGTCCACCGAGAATTTACCATTAGTATGTAAATTCCAACGAAACTCGTCAGCCCCCTCCGTCAGATTAACCAAAACCAGACGTTGTAGCAACTCATTCCAAGATGCTAACCTGGGACCAACTAGATCTCGTCTGAACGACACATTAGGTGGGAAAGTTTCCATCACCTGTGCGAGAGAATCACTTTTGTGACGTCCAAGGACTATATTGTATATCGATGGATACTGTTCACGGAGCGTGGTAGGACCTAACCACTTATCCTCCCAAAACCGTATCTCCGAACCGCTTTTAATGGAGAAAGATCCAAATGGGAAAAAGAATTTCTTCGTCGCCATCAGACCAGCCCAAAAATGAGAATACCCTGATTTCCATGAAATCTGTGATAACGCATTAGAGCCAATATATTTCCTCCGTAGAAGAGTTTGCCAAACCCCATCTTCGGTAAGAAGCTTGAATAGCCATTTACCAAGAAGAGCTCTATTCTTGACCTCAAGATCTGGGATCCCTAGACCTCCATGTTCTTTAGGGCGGCATACAATATTCTACTTAGCCAGTCTATACTTCTTTTTCTCATTATCCCCTTGCCAAAAGAATCGTGATCGGAAGTAATCCATGCGATGCAAGACTCTTTTAGGCAATTGAAAGAAGGAAATCATATACAGTACCATATTACTCAGCACTGAATTTATGAGGACCAACCTACCACCGAGGGACAATAACTTTCCTTTCCAACTACTCAGTCTTTTTTCCAGTCTTTCCGAAACATGTTTCCATTGAGCAATTGTTAGTCTCCTGAAATGAATCGGGATACCAAGGTAGCTTATAGGAAACTGGCCTTGCCCACAGCCGAATAATTCTGCATACAAAGCAGCATCGTCTTGGGCATCACCAAAACAGAACAATTCACTTTTATGGAAGTTAATCTTAAGACCAGAAAGTTGCTCGAATGCTGCCAGAATGAGCTTTAAATTTCGAGCCTTTCCAAGTCATGTTCCATAAAAAGAATCGTATCATCGGCATATTGAAGGATAGACAGGCCACCATCGACAAGATGTGGAACCACTCCTTCAATCTGGCCACTAACTTTTGCACNGTATCTACCAACATCGTCATTGACTTTGATGGCTACACTTCCACCGGAAACAAAATTATGGACCATAGCGCGCCACTCATCTGAAAAACCTTTCATTCTGAGTGTTTGCTGAAGGAAAGACCACTTGACTTTATTATAAGCCTTTTCGAAGTCAATTTTGAGAATTACCCCATTCAACTTTTTCCGATGCAACTCATGGACAGTTTCATGTAAAGTTACAACCCCATCAAGGATATTGCGACCTTGCATAAAAGTCGTCTGAGTTGGACGTACAACATGATCAGCCACCGAATTCAGCCTAATAGTAGCGGTCTTAGTGAAGATTTTGAAGCTAACGTTTAGAAGACAGATAGGTCTATATTGTTAGATCCTTTCTGCTTCATTAACTTTAGGCAACAAAATTATCTCACCGAAATTTAGGCGAAATAGATCAAGTTGTTCAGCATGCAACGCAACGAATAACTCGAGCAGGTACATCTTGATTATTTCCCAGAAGTTCTGATAGAACTCTGCTGGGAAACCATCCGGGCCCGGGGCTTTGTTGTGTTCCATTTGGAATACCGCCTTCTTTACTTCTTCCTCAGAAAAAGGTGCAGTAAGGTGGGCGTTTTCCTCATCGGATACTTGCGGGATGTCATCTGTCCGCGTTTCATCCATCGAGAAGTTACCTTCCTTTGGCTCACCGAACAAATTTTTATAATACTTGGTGATGTACGATTTGAGTTGCTCATGACCCTCAATCAACCCCTCTTCTTGATTAAGAGAATGAATAAGTTTCTTCCTGTGTCTGCCATTAGCCAGACTATGAAAGTATCTTGTATTCGAGTCTCCCTCCAAAATGAATTGGGCTTTTGATCGCTGATGCCATTTGATCTCCTCTTCTCGTAGCAGACTAGCAATCGCCGCATTGGACTGATTTTTTTAATTCAATCTCTTGCGATGACAGCGGTCTCACCTCAGCAAAAGCCTCTAATTCATCAATAATGGATGAAAGTCGAAGCTTTTCCTTTTTTTAAAGGCCATATGTCTAGCCCAGCCACCCAGGTGTTTGCGCACAGCGCGCATTTTATTGTTCCACCTTTCTATCGGGCTCTGACCACACACCGGCCTCTCCCACACAGCCTTAACCATATCAAAGAACCCCTCCCTATGTAACCATCCTAGTTCAAACTTGAACTAGCGTTGACATAGAGGTCTGGGGGTTCCAGTGGTTATTAGTATGGGAGCATGATCTGACAATGCCTCTATACGTTCGAGAGCCCTTACTGGGACCATCGGAAATTTGGATTCCCAATCCGAGTCCATCAGCACACGGTCTAACTTCTCGTATGTCGGCTCTGGAAGAAGCATTTAATTTCCCTATTAAATACTAATGCTGAAGATTATTCAATTCATTCATACAAAGATGCGGCTGAGCAGAAAATAGACAAGGGCTCCTTAGTCAAATGCATTATGTGGTACGTGTTCCGCTTTATCCCTGCAGCACAGCGTGGCAACAAAATTGAGCCACGAGTTGTGGTATTCTTTCTTTTCTTTTTTCAGCTTCAGCGGCACATGCGTTTTCTTGTGGCGGGTGGTGGTCATATTACGACTGAAAAGTTATTCATAGGTTCCAGATTCTTCCATATAGAAATTAGTCCAATTTTGATCCTCAAACTTTTACTGAAATCTCCCCCGCAAAAAACTTTTACTCAAGGTTCATTTTCGTATGGTTTAAAAGGGCCAAATGTGGAATTCAATGAAATGACTTCGAGACTAGAAATTGCTTTCTTCTGGATACCAAACATCATTACATGGTCCACTATGTGTAGAGCAAGACGAAGGGGATGATAGTTATGTGTTAATCTAAGGACTTAAAAAAGTTGGTACTTAATAATATTTCGAACACCTAAGAGTTAGACAAACTTAAAAGTAATGAAGTCACGGATATGCATATGGTATGGTGAACATTGTAAACCATGTACTCCCTCTTGCCAAATTCTCGTGGATCTAAGTAGTTCAGACCCACGTGCCAATAGACGGTTTTAGAGACGATTTTGGGCATTCTTGCCCTCAAGTGTGCCGGCGATGTTAGTTATTAATGAACTCATTTTTGGCCAATAGCATCGTAGCCCATGAATACACGATTACTCTATTTCATTTCTTTTTATTTCTTTCTCTTATTCAAATCATTCTTTGGCTTCTCTTTTATGGTCGATTCTGCTCTTTCTCATAATTTCTTGTAGTTGTACTCCGCAATGTCTTTAGCCACGTCAAATTATTGTGTTTGTCACTAAACCATAATGATCTTCAAGTCACTCTTGGTCTTTCTTCTAATATATGCACCTAGTCACCCTTCTTCACCATTCTTGACGCCAGGGGCGGAGCTCTATATGCCCACCCTGATGCACAGGAATACGGGTCCAAAAATAATTTTGGTAGTGCTTACCATTTGAATACGGAGGTGCATCAGGTTGGGATGGAAGTTGTGCATCAGGTTGGGCTGGAAATTGTGCAACAGCCGCAGCTGGCTGGGCTGGCCGTCCCGCACACGTCGCCCACTCGCCCTCGTAGTCATGCGCCCGACGAAAAAACCACGACTCCTCTTGTAAGCTAGCACGCAGGCGCAACGATTCAGATGGATGGATGGATGGATCGATCAGCCAATAAGGCACGCCGCACGCGATAGCGGGAGCAAAAAGAGGAGCGTCGGGCGTCGACGCGTCGCATGCACTCAAGCAAGGTCGCAGGCGAAAAGCTCCGCCCTTGGGCAGGCCGCAGGGGTGCCGCGTGCAGCTGCAGGTTGGCCCTTCACCAGCTCCTCGATCTAATCTCCCAGTGCCACATTGACTCCGATTATCTCTCCCAGACTCCAAGTGGACGGTGGCCAGATTGAAATTGAACATATTCAATTTCTCCCGCCGGTAAATCCCTAAATTTGTTTCTTAATCTGTTGTAAAAAATGTTGCTAGTACATGAATATCATGGAAATCGTGGCTGGTAGATGAAATCTTATGAAAATTGTATAGATAAAATCTCATGTATCATTTTCTTATGCGATTTTTCAAGACTAATGTGAAATATTTATTTATCAAACGATGTATACTATGGACAGGTTTATTCTCAAAAGAAAAGCACCATCACAAGATGTTCCAAAAGATGCGCATCGAAAAGAGGAGATTCAATATGATCCGGGCAAGAGGAAATTGATAGAACATTATCATCCAATTTGAAAGAAATGATCAAGTGGTTAAGTATTTCATGGCTTTAAAGCATCGAATGTACTAAGAGAGTAAAAGGTAATGTGAAGACTTTAGCTACTTCAGTATTATGGTTTTGGTCATTCTATTACGTTCCACTTGAAAGTTAAGCCTACTTTTTATCTTGCATTATTTGTGTTTGATTATGTATTTCGGAACTTTGCCATCAATATAGAAAAATTACCACTACTTCTTTTAAATTTATATTTGGGTCATATTATGTCATAGTATTTATGTTAAAAGTAAGAAACCATAGTTATATACGGTAGATTGTTTATTGAAAATTTTACGCCATAGTATAGTGGTGCATCGGGGTGAATCGAGCTCCAGCTCCGNCGCTTTAGATTTACGGCCAGACGCTTTCAGATCATATAATGAGATGAGCATCGCCTCATCTAAGCCACCCTCTGATACCCCCCCAACCAGATGTGTGAGGAGCTGGACATCAATTGTGTCATGCAACTCCTCCTCATCCGTGTGAGGAAGGTCTGACTTACACGAGTCTTTTGGGATGACTGTTAACCGGTCAAACTCCAAATGTCTCAGTGCCTTAGTCGAAACAACAATATTTTTGTCATTACTTCCTAAAGAAATCCCTACATTACTCAACTTAGAGGAAATAGCTGAATTTGAGAAAGCAAGAAATGACTTCGAGGAATTAACCGTACCAGGCATGTCGGTGAACTGGGCTGCTTTGCGTCTCATCGCCTTCGTCATTGAATCCTCATCCGTGCATGAGGATCCATCCGCCGCCACCGCGTGCCGCTCGCTACGCCTCAGCGGCGGAGTCGACACCAGGGAAGACAGTGATGCAGTAGAGTCCTTCCCCGGTAACGAAGAGCATGGCGGCGCACCAGATGACAACGATGACGACACTAGTGGTGGCAATGACGAAGAAGAACCATCCCCCAGCATCAGAGAACCCCCAAGTGTGGGTACCACAGCTTGTGGCACCACGTGAGGCCCCACTTCCGGTACAGACAGTTGCTGCACCTTGAAAGCAGCAAGCATAGGGGAGGCACTGGTGGGCTGCAGAACCGTGCTCACTGGCTGCACCTCAGCCAGCTGCACCTCACAGTCTGGACGAACCACAGCAGCCGCCGAACCTCCCAGTAACACTCCCGCTCCTGGCACAGCCAGGCCCGACCCGCCTGGTCGAGCGTCCGGCGCGATGGCAGCCTGGGCAGCCACCCCAGACGTAGCACCAGCAGACTCCAGAATAGCAAATGCCGCCCGGGCAGACTCGGCCGAGTCACTCGCATGCGCACAGGTGTTCAAACGATGAACAAGTCTGCACTAACTCCCGCTCCACACTCTGCCCACCGACGATGACAACAGCTTGGCAACAATTTCCTTCCCTTTTGGAGTTTGAGGGTTGGGATTAATTGGTGTGACCGCGTATCCACGAAGGACATCAGCAGAACGAACCATCCCCGAGAACAAGTTGTCGGAGTCGTCGTATCCTGGACTTGGGGCATGGGAGTATCCCCGTCCGCCGGTTGCGACGAACCCATCGCCTCAGATGCATTACGGTTCCTTTCTTCCACCCCTTTTCCATCATCATCTTTCTCATGACGCTTCCACATGAATGGCACAAAGTCCGGTTCGGGCACGAAGTCCGCCGCCTCCTTATTGAACCGAAAAGTGTACCCCTTAAGCATAACAAAAGCATCGGATTTTACCGTATGAGTTTCGAAAACCTTTGCATCACGCATCGCCACGAGAACTCTGACAATATTACGACGTCGAAGAGCGAGAAGGTCCACATCCAGTGTCTTACCAATGAGAGTACCCACTGCCCACAAACCCAGAAAATGGCGAACTGTATGCGGGACACCGGTCACATGAACCCAAGTAGCAGTCAGTTCCTGTGAATGAGTGATCTCTTCTGCTCTCCAAACACCAAAAGTGATGCGAGACAGCTGCCTCGGCACCCCCAACTCGAACCCATCCACCCTCTCCAAGTCTGCCATCGAAGGGAAGTTGATCAAGAAAGAGTTTTCCTTATGGGGTAGAGCCTCCCAGTTCCATGAAGATTGTACCGGGCAGATGCGCGCAGTCAACGTCTGAATAACATCGCTGACACGGGCTCACCGGTAACAGACACAATAGCAATGGGCGACAAGCTCGGCGCAAGGTGCGGCTTGAAGACCCCATCAGGCAGGTGGCTATACATCGTCTCATCACTCCCAATACCGGCCAAGCCAGCATATGGTTTCGGTAGCCTCAGAGTAGGACAGCGGGCAGTCGGGTGAGCAATCTTGTCGCAGATATAACAATAGTGCTCCACCGTGCATTCCCTTGTGTCATGAGATTCAACATTGCAGTAAGCACAACGCTTCTTCTTTGCCTTTTCAGCCACCGGCGCAGCCACAACCCCGGGGGCCGGCGTGGCCGCAGCAGTAACAACATCCACGGGGGTAGACGACGTGACACCAGCAAGTCCGGCCCCCACAGCTGGTTGCGTAGCGGCCTTCTTCTTCTTCCTCTTATTCTTGGACGTGGCAGCACCCAAGGCGAAGGGCACCGTCGTGGTGCTCTGCGCGATGAATTGCGGCGGCGCTGCCGCCACCATCGACTGGCCGGCAGGAGACACAGCAGTAGCAGCCACAGCCGCCAGACCAGTCCCCGGCCCGGCACTCCGTCCGAACACCAGGGAAGGCGCGGACGACGGCGGCAGCACGGGGGCAGAGGAGGGAGCGGCCGGCTGGGCATGCATCCTCCCAGTGCCTCCCGATGGCAGGCTCCCCGCCATAGCAGTAGACGGCGAGGCGGTGATCTCAGCGTAGCTGAGGGTTTACAGATTAGATGATCTTGCCACGGGCAAAGTTGTCCCGATACCAAGCATTGGCGCCAATACTCTCTTCCTTGATATCAAAATGAGTACGGACATGGAAGCTAGCGATGTCTGCATTGTGAGGAGTATGACTAGTAGTTCAGGGCGGTGCTCACCACCACGAGCGGTACCATTATACGTCACCTTGCCGATTATGCTAAGCAGTATGACCTCGATCGGTACTGGCAAATGGTCGAATGTAATGGGCGGATGTGTCGACCATGATCAGAGCCAGAAGGGGGTTTGCAATTGCAGCCTCATTTACCACATCTATAAGAGCTGTCATTGTCTGGACTAGCTAAGCATATAATATATCCGTTTCTCTGTCAATTTTGTTTAGTTTTCAGATGTACTCACCCCTATAAATGCATGCATGTAGACCCTATCCCTATGAACATCTTCGAGATACTGAATCAGCGGGTCAGATCTTACGATTCACAAAGTCAACACAAACGTCTCGTTATCGATAAGAACGTCGTCACCCATAAAAAAAATATTTGCCTGTAGTGAGAAACCGGTGTCAAAACTGGGGTGTGTTAATCAGAGCCTTTTGTGCTATATACTCCCTCCGTTCCAAATTAGTTGACATGAGTTTGTCCAAATATGGATGTATCTAGACATGTTTTACCTATAGTTACATCCGTATTTGGACAAACTCATGTCAACTAATTTGGAACGGAGGGAGTATATACTAATGTGAGCTAATTTGTATTCAGTAAATGTACATCTTACACGATTCATTCACCGGTTTTACAGTCCCTTGGTTTAAGAGGGAGGTAGAATATTTTTGTGTCTCAAGGATTGGTCGCGAAATGTGGCAAATCGGGTGCAATCTTTTCTTCCTTGCTCGTAGGCAAAGCAAAATATGCAGGCACGGCACCTTTTATTTCTTCTTAGAAATCGCACGCACGGCACCTGAGCGGGGGTTCCTATACCACGCCTTTAGCGTGCCGTACGCTCGCTCCGCATACCTTCAATTGCTTGTTGATGCTTTGCTGGGCCTGGCCCATCTGCCGCGGCTGTTTTCGTTCGTTGTTTCTCAGCTGCCTCGCTCGTTGACTTGCAGCTCGCTTCCTCGCGCGACTGTTTCACGGCTCACTTGTTGGTGTAAAATACTTGTTCGTGTGACTTACAATTTTTAGTCAGTAAAAAACTAAAGAAATGAGATAGTTAGTCAATAACAACTACATCATTGGGATTTCTTCCGTGCAATATTTTTTGGTTAAAAATCATAAATTTGTATGTTTTTGAAGCATGATTTTTCTTTTTTGTTTCTATACTAATACGAAAATATTTGTATTGTGGAATCAAAAAACAAAAACGATAATAAAAACAAATATTTATATGTAAATAATATTATATTTATTTGAATGATTTCATAATGTAAACTTTATATGGTATTTGAACAATTTTTTTAAAATATGATTTTTTTATTATTTAAACGATGTTTTAACAAGAACATTTGTATCATTTGAACGATTTTCAAAACATGAACAATTATTCTATTTGAATGAATTTTCAAGAAAGCATTTATCTTATTTGAAAAAAAATCTTACCTCATTTAATTTTTTCTAAAATATGAACATTTATATTATTTGAACGATTTTTTGATCTGAACATTTACCTCATTTGAACAATTTTCAAATACGAACATTTGTCTTATTTGAACGATTTTTCGATCCGAACATTTACCTCATTTGAATGATTTTCAAATACGAACATTTATGTTTTTGAACGAATTTTTTGATAAGAAACATTTAATTTACCTCATTTGAACGATTTTCAAATACGAACATTTATATTATTTGAATGATTTTTCGATAAGAACATTTACCTCATTTGAACAATTTTCAAAAATGAACATTTATGTTATTTGAACGATTTTACGATAAGAAACATTTAATTTACCTCATTTGAACGTTTTTGAAAAATGAACATTTATATTATTTGAACGATTTTACGATAATAATATTTACCTCATTTGAACAATTTTCAAATATGAACATTTATGTTATTTGAAAGATTTTACGATAAGAAACATATAATTTACCTCATTTGAACGATTTTGAAAATTAGCATTTATATTATTTGAACGATTTTACGATAATAATATTTACCTCATTCGAACAACTTTTCAAATATGAACATTTATGTTACTTGAACGATTTTTTAAAATTTATTATTTAATTTATTTTTAAATATGAACAATTTCTCAATAAAAGCATTTTTATTATTTGAATAAAACTCAAATCTAAACTCAAAAAAGACAAGAGACAAAAAAAAAATATAAAATAAACATAAAAGGAAATAATAAAAACAAAAAAAGAAGAAATGCAAAGAAGAAAAACAAAAAAATAAACAAAAGAAACAAAAAAGTAAAATCAAAAATCAAAAATATTAAACATAGTACAAAAATAAGTAAAATAGTAATAAAAAAAAAGACATAAAAACGAAAGAGAAAAAAGAAAAAGAAGAAAGAAACAGGAAAAACACAAAACAGTGAAAAAACCCGAATCCGGTCTTAATGGGCTGGCCCATCTCGCGAACCGGGGGTACGCGTTGCTTTGTAACCCCGCGTGGGAGCTCTTATTATCGTGATACGGAGGAGGAAACAGCGCTCCGCATACCTCTCCGCGGTCAAATGGGCCGGCCCAACTGCACATGTACGCTTCATATTCTTTTTTTTCGTTTTATTTTCTGTTTTTTTTTTTAGTTCTGTTTTTGTACTAACAAAGATTTTATTTGACAAATTTTCAAACATGAATAATTATGCTATTTGAATGAATTTTCGACAAATATATCTATATGTAAAAAATATTATATTTATTTGAATAATTTCATAATGTGAACTTTATATGGTATTTGCACAATTTTTAAAAAATATGATTTTTTTTATTATTTAAACGATTTTTCAATAAGAACATTTGTATCGTTTGAACGATTTTCAAAACATGAACAATTATGCTATTTGAACGAATTTTCAAGAAAGTATTTATCTTATTTAACAAAAATTCTTACCTTATTTAAAAGTTTCTAACTATGAACATTTATATTATTTGAACAATTTTTCGATCCGGAAATTTACCTCATTTTGAATGATTTTCAAATATGAATATTTATCTTATTTGAATGATTTTTCGATCCGAACATTTACCTCATTTGAATGATTTTCAAATACGAACATTTATGTTATTTGAACGATTTTTCGATAAGAAATATTTAATTTACCTCATTTGAACGATTTTTCGATAAGAACATTTACCTCATTTGAACAATTTTCAAATATGAACTTTTATGTTATTTGAACGATTTTACAATAAGAAACATTTAATTTACCTCATTTGAATGATTTTGAAATTTGAACATTTATATTATTTAAACAATTTTACGATAACAATATTTACCTCTTTCAAACGATTTTCAAATTTGAACATTTATGTTACTTGAACGATTTTTAAAAATTATTATTTAAATTATTTTTAAATATAAACAATTTCTCAACAAAAACATTTTTATTATTTGAACAAAAAACTCAAATATAAACTCAAAAAAGACAGAAGACAAAAAAGGAAAAAAGAAAATAAACATAAAAAGAAATAATTTAAACAAAAAAAGAAGAAATGCAAATAAGAAAAACAAAAAAAGAAACAAAGAAACGAAAAAAGAAAAAACGAAAAAGTAAATAAAAGAACCAAAAATATTAAACATAGTACAAAATAAAGTAAAATTGAAATAAAAAGACATAAAAACGAAAACAAAAAAAAAGGAGAAAAAACAGGAAAACAAAAAAACAAAAACAGTAAAAAAAACAAATTCGCTGTTAATGGGACGGCCCATCCGCGACCGGGGGTACGCGGAGGTTTGTACGCCCCGCGTTACGCGGGGTATAGGATTTGCCCCCCCCCCCCGTTACGCGGGGTATAGGATTCGCGCACCTGAGCGAATGGGCATTCGTATGAAGCACGCTGGGCCCTGTAAATCCGGTCGCATATCTGGGCCCAACTCCATCTCCACTTGCGGCCCATCTACTAATTCTATTCGATGCCGTGTCGACTGTCGAGTCGTGAACCTACAGAGTTTTCAATCTCAAAAAAAAAAACCGAAAGAAAAAGAAATCCGATCTGCTAACTCGTTAGCGACCTGGGATAGATAGATCGATCGATGTTGCCGTCCTCAAAGCGCAGGCGTCTTCCGACAGCGGGTGGCTCGGACGACACGTCTCCATGGACGTCGCCTCATCAGCTGGTGGGTGCTCGCCGGTGACCTGCTGGACTATGTCCGCTTCCGCGCCGTCTCTCCGCACGATCGTGGCATCGTTGATCCGCGCCGATGGATGATGCTGCCAGATGGAGATGGCCATTATCCAGTTGATTTTGTTTTCTAAGGATGGAATCATGGATTGCTTCCGTTATCCAGGTTCGTGCTGGATAATGAATTTTTGCAGCACAAAATCTAACTAATTTTGCATGCATGCTCCGGGAACGGGTGCCAACACATGGGACGAAAAAAATTCGTCACCAACATAAATTGTTGGGATACGCGACTGTACGCTTGCCTAAAAATAATTTTCCCACGGCGCATCACTAGTATCTATGCTTAGAGATTAAAAGCCACCGGTTTACCACTATAAGTGCAAGTGCAGAACTTGATGTATCACGTCGGAGCAGTGTTGTCCAACGTCCGATCACTTGAATAGCTTACGGATTCCACAAACTACTTTGTCTTAGCATCGCATGTACAATGCCTCTCCGATATCCCAACATTTGCATGTACCACTAGTAGAAAAAGGGTCTTTCGGAAGGAGCTCCAAAGCCATTAGTCCCGGTTCAGACACAAACCGGGACCAATGGTAGGCATTGGTCCCGGTTCGAGCTGCTAGGGCCCGGAATGCCAATGGTCCCGGTTCGAATGGGGGTATTAGTCCCGGTTCGTGGCTGGAACCGGACTAAAGGGGCGAGCACCTTTAGTCCCGGTTGGAGCCACCAACCGGGACTAAAGGCTACACTTTTAGTCCCGGTTGGAGCCACCAACCCGGACTAAAGGGTTTTGAAAAAATAAAGCAGAATTTAGCCTCTCATGCCTACCCCCCCCCCCCCCCCCCCCCCGCGCATCAAAAAGTCCAAAACGAGTAAACGAAATTGATAAAAACTTCAAATTTTAAAATCCTTTGACATGCTTGTACCTCACACACCTACTTTTAAGGAAAATTGAAAACTTTGAATTTTGATTTTTTTTTGCAAATTCTCAGTAAAATGGCAATAACTTTTGCGTACGAACTCGCAAAAAATTGTTTAATATCAAAACGTTCAGCGCGAAAATCCGCATCCGCTCGCAACTGGGTTTACCCGATTGGAATTTTTTTTAGATTTTCAAAATTCCACAGGGAACTATGAAAGCAGGAAGATTTAAGCAGAAAAATTCCAAATTATTTAATTTTTAATTTTTTTTGGAATTAATAATTGATTTCTACATAGAGATTAGTATTAATTAATCATTATTGTTTATGTTATATAGGTTTGGAATTCAAAAAATAATATCATGTGCCATCGTGCAGGAATATTTAAGTTCTTACCGGAAATTCAAATTATTTTAATTTTTAATTTTTTTGGAATTAATTTTTTTAATTTTTAATTTTTAATTTTTTGAATTAATAATTGATTTCTACATAAATATTAGTACTAATTAATCATTGTTGTTTATGTTAATATAGGTTTGGAATTCAAAAAATAATATCATGTGCCATCATGCACGAATATTTAAGTTTTTGTCGGAAATTCAAATTATTTTTTATTTTATTTTTTTTGGAATTAATTATTTTATTTTTTTATTTTTTTGGAATTAATAATTGATTTCTGCATAAAGATTAGTATTAATTAATCATTGTTGTTTATGTTAATATAGGTTTGGAATTCAAAAAATAATTCATGTGCCATCAAATTGTATGGGATAATATGATTGATAGTAGTATTGTCAAGATGTACTCAATACAATATTGGAAGCTAGTTGGGAAGGAACTCAAAAGTTAAGCGTGCTGGGGGTGGAGCAGTGTGAGGATGGGTGACCGGTCGAGAAGTTTCCCTACAAGTGTGAGGATGGTGGAGTGTGTGATGGTGGAGCAGTGCACGGTGCGGTGAGATTAGGGGTGATTCGAGATTAAACTGAGAAATAATTCAAAAATTCGAAATATCGAAAAACTCAAAAAATAATTCGAAAAAATTCAAAAAAATCGAAAAAATAGGACTAGCATGGACCCCAGCGCCCGAGTGCGCCCACATGGAGGGCCTTGAGTCCCGGTTCGTGTCCCAACCGGGACTAGCATTAGTCCCGATTGGCTAGTCCCGGTTGGGGAATCGGGACTAATGGCCCAAACCAACCGGACATAGGCCCCTTTTCTACTAGTGTACACGGTGGACCGTCTGAAAGTAGATTGCTAGATCACTTGTGGCTAGGTTTTCCAACACTTGGATTTTTTTTTATATAAAATTTCAGTTGCCCATGCTTCAAACTTGTGTACCTGACAATGATATGTTGTTGTATAATGGAGTAGCTGATATATCCATTTGAAAAATTGTCCCGATTGTTGGGAAATTAGCACACTTGAACATGACCTCAAAATACCACACGTAGCAGAAATTATAAGTTTTAGCATCACTTTTGTACTAACTCACATATTTTTACTCGTGTCCAAAGAAAAACTATGCAATCAAACATATAGAGTAGACATCAACACTTCTCAAATCACACCGAAGGGGAGAGATATTGTATATCCTTGTGAGGGAAGCTTAGACCTAGGGAGATACGAATTTGGACGACACTTCCTGTGATGTGAGGACCTAACCTCCCCCGACCTAACCTCCTCTGTGTGGCGGCGCTGCACCACACCGGGGAGTCCCCATCGGCCCGCCTCTAGTTCGACCCCTTCCGAGAGCCCTCCTCCCACCGCCATCGCCAGAGGCGTCGTAGGGATCAGCCCTTGTGGCATGGCGGAGGCGGCAGCGTTACCTCGACCGGAGATTGCTTTGATGTGGAGGTGCCCCACTCCGTTCAAATCGGTAGCGGCGGCGCGGGCTGGCGGCAGCCAAGGTCTGCGCGAATGACGGCGGCAAAGCGGTGCGATGCCAGGCGGCGGCACTCCCGATCTGATCCCACATGGGATCCGATGGGCCGAGGTCGTCCGGCTGCCCCAGACTTCATCAACGACAAGCGGCCATTGGGCTCGGCCAACGCCGGCACAAGGATAGGTTTGACGGCGGCGGCCTTCTTCTTTGTCGAAAATGGTCTACAATGGTTGGTTGTGGGTGTTGCCACCTCTAGTCCCGGGATGACCGATTGCGTGGGGGCTCGGCCTGAAAAAAGGCGGTGGGTCCTAGGGTTCCTCTTGCGACAAGGTGAAGACATGCCTGAAACCGGTCTTCTTTGATCTGGCCAGAGTGACAGGTTCCGGTCGTGCCCCCGATTCTCCATTAAGGAGGCAGCGGTACGAAGCTCTGCTATCTATTGCCATCTTGGATGAAGTCAGAGGCGGAGAATGTCATAAAAGCCGAGATCGGAGAACTATGAACGGTGATTTGTGCCTTTGTGGCAATGAGGGACTTGCTTGGAGTTTCGGGATTCGTACAGCGGTATGGAAGTGGGGGCGACAACACAAGTGAAGTTCAACGTCTTACCTTTCAGGGTGAAAATCTAAGGTCTGGACTTAATTGGTTGTTGGCCTTGTTAACGGCATTATTTTGAGAGCGGGGATTATCTCCAGGGTGAATACCCAAGATCTATGATCGGGCGACGATGGTGTTGGTGTACTGTTTCCTTCTTCGAGGCGTCGCTTTTGGAGTATTTGAATTCTGGTGTTGTTTTAGGTGGTGGTTGTGCTGTTGCTGCAAGGACTGGAACTTTAAAACGGTACTTTTATTTTTTAGTTTCTTCTTCTTCTTTTTGTTGGGTGCATCCATCAGGCCATTAGGGCTTTGCGTTGTTGCAGAGGCTAGGTGTAATTGGTATCTTTGCGATATTAATATATACTCTTTATCAAAAAGCTTACTGTAATGAAGGAGGATGCCTCGCGGTGGACTGGCTGCTAGAGGTCAGTGGGGACCGATGGGGCAGGGACCATGAGCCAGAGGTCATAATTTTTCCATGGACGAATCTGTTGTACATGATATGCCTCAGATTTCGGCTCAGGAGAATTTGATCTTAACCAATGACTTCACTAAAAAGGAGGTATGGGAGGCTATCTCTCAAATGGAGCATAACAAAGCTCATGGAGCGGATGGGTTTCCAGCAGAGTTTTACCACAAAAATTGGGTGATTATTAAAATAGATTTGATGCAATTGTTTGCTCAAATACATAGTGGTGACGTTCCTCTTTTTCGGTTGAATTATGGTGTGATCACTTTGTTGCCCAAAAAGGAGGATGCGAGCAGGATTGAACAATACAGACCAATTTGTCTTCTAAATGTGAGTTTCAAAATATTCACGAAGGTGGGTACGAATCATGTGTCTTTGGTTGCACAAAAAGTTATTCGACCAGCACAGTCGGCTTTTATTCCAGGGAGGAATATTCTAGAGGGGGTGGTGGTTCTTCATGAAACTATTCATGAAATGAGAAGGAAAAATTTAGATGGTGTCTTATTCAAAATTGAATTTGAAAAGGCATATGATAAGGTTAATTGGAACTTTCTTCAACAAATGTTACGTATGAAAGGTTTTGATCCTAAATGGTGTGATTGGGTAGCTAGATTCGTCCAAGGTGGGAGTGTGGGGATACGTGTAAATGACAATATTGGTCATTATTTCCAAACTCTCAAGGGGATAAGACAGGGAGATCCTTTATCTCCAGTTCTGTTCAACTTAGTGGCTGATATGCTGGCCGTTCTCATCGCAAGACCAAAGGAGGACGGTCAGGTGGGTGGACTGATCCCTCATCTTGTTGATGGAGGAGAGTCCATTTTACAATATGAGGATGATACTATTATGTTCTTGGAGCATGATTTGGATAAAGTTGTTAACATGAAATTAATTTTATCCATTTTTGAACAATTATCGGGGCTTAAAATTAATTTCCAGAAGAGTGAGATTTTTTTGCTTTGGCAAAGCAAAAGATCTTCAAAATGACTATTGTTGCATTTTTTGATGTGAGGTAGGTTCGTTACCCTTCAAATATTTAGGTATACCGATCCATTGTAGAAAATTGTTAAACAAAGAATGGAAAGCGATTGAAGATCGTTTGGAGAAAAATTGAGTTCCTGGGCCGGTAAGCTACTTTCCTATGGTGATAGGTTGGTTCTTATTAATTCTGTTCTCATAAGCTTGCCATGTTCCTTTTATCTTTTTTCGAGATACCTACTGGGGTTCGAATAAGATTGGATTATTTTCGGCGTTGTTTCTTTTGCAGAGTGACCAACACAAAAGGAAGTACCATTTAACTAAGTGGAATATAATTGTCGGCCTAAAGACCAAGGGGGTTTAGGCATAGAGATGTTGGAGATTAAAAATCAATGCTTGTTAAGCAAATGGATTTTTTAGTTATTGAATGAGCAGGGAGTTTGGCAGGAATTATTAACAAATAAATACCTCTATGGTAAAACTTTGGCTCAAGTAACACCCAAGCCATTCGATTCACCTTTTGGAAGGGAATCCTAAAAGTCCAACGTGATTTTTTGCCAATGGGTCCTTTACAATTGGTAATGGACAAGGGACTTGGTTCTGGGAGGATTCATGGCTTGGTGATACTCCGTTGTCTTCACAATATCCATCCTTGTTCAACATTGTTCGTCACAAAAATGTGTTGGTGGCTGATGTGTTGTCAAATAACCCTTTGAATATTGAATTTAGAAGGGCTTTAACAGGACAAAAATGGACTGCTTGGACTAATTTGGTAGAGAGACTAATGATGGTTTCTCTAACAGATGAGGATGATGTTTTCAATGGAAGTTGACTCCATCCGGTTTGTTTACAGTTAAATCTATGTATTCGCATCTAATGGATGGCCACACTCCCTTCTTAAGAAAATACCTTTGGAAACTGAAGGTTCCTTTCAAAATTAAAATCTTTATGTGGTTTGTTCACAGAAAAGTTATTCTCACAAAGGATAATCTAGCAAAACGACAGTGGAATGGGTGCAAAAAATGTGTTTTTTGTCAGGCTGATGAAACTATAGAACACTTGTTCATATCATGTCCTTTAGCTAAAAATATTTGGAGGCTAATACATTTCACTTATAATATCACACTGATGACCCACAAGTGTAGGGGATCGCAACAGTCTTCGCGGGTAGTATAACCCTAATTTATTGATTCGACACAAGGGGAGCCGAAGAATATTTATAAGCCTTAGCAGTTGAGTTGTCAATTCAACCACACCTAAAAAGGATTTCTTTCGAAGCAATTTATCAGTACAGTAATTTGATAGCAACAGTAGAACAATAATAATTGATTGTAAACAGCAGGATTAAAAGCACCGTAAACATAGGGACAGAAATATGGGCGTTGCATGAATAAGATAGCTCATGAAATAAACATAACTAGGCACAAAGCAAGATAAATAAATATAGCATCCAAGTATCAAACAATCATAGGCATGTATTCCTAATTTAGCCGTACATGCTTGCAATAAGAACTTGCACGGCATCTTTTTTCCTGCCATCCGGTTTCAGTTGGGCCAATTAAGGAACAAATGGCAATTAAGGTGTTCCTTTTAATAGAACACCGGAGCAAAGCATTAACACACAATGAATACATGTAACCCTCGAGTTGCCAACCATTCCCATCGATGTCCCCGTTTCTGTCACTCGGGGTCTCCGGTTTCGGTTGTCAACAAGTGCATACAATTATTAGATAGGACCCAAAACATCAATTATACTCATGGAAACATAAAGTGTTCAGATCTGAAATCATGGCACCCGGGCCCAAAGTGACAAGCATTAAGCATAACTAATTGTACCAATGATGATTAACAAATAGAGGATACTAGGCATCGTGCCCTAACAATTTGGCATCGAATTATATGAGCAATCATATTCAATCCCTTCCATCCCCTTGCCTACATGGATGGGGATGACATGGATGGTTGATGGAGAGGCGTTGGCGGTGATGATGGCGGCGATCTCCACTCCGGCAGGGTGCCAGAACAGCGATCCTGGACCCCGAATTTAGGGTTCGCGATGGCGGCGGAGCTCCGTCAGGTTTCTGGAAAAAGTGTTCGGGGGGCTCGCGTTTTTAGGTCGAAAGGGGGTTTATAAGCGAAGGGGGGCCGAGAGACGAGGTCCCAAGGGCAGGGGCGGCCCCCTGCCACGGCCTGGACCCCACCCGCGGGTGGGACCCACTCCTGCTCCTAGGGTGCCCCCCCTCGCGGTCTTCTGGCTCCGTTACTCTTTCCCTCAAAAATACTTTTTCTGATTTTTCTGGAATTTTTCGCGAACTTCTGAACCCTGCACAAAAGAAAGACACAAAATGCAATTCTGCTAAAAACAGCGTCAGTTCGGGTTAGTTCCAAACAATTCATTGAAAATCAGAGGTAAAACAATAACAAAGTGTTTGAAAAAGTAGATACGTTTGCAACGTATCAACTCCCCCAAGCTTAGCTTATTGCTTGTCCTCAAGCAATTCAGTTGACAAACTGGATGCGATAAAAGAAACTTTGACAAACACCTTTGCTTCATTTAAAGTATAGAAATTTAAACCATGATCAGTATTTTAATAAGCACATGAAAGAAGTTGCAAAACAATAGAACTTAAGCAATCATAAAGACTTATGCAAAACTCACAACATGCTAACAAGTAATAATTTAAACATGCAAACAAATAGCACCGATGCAATGCATATAACTAGGCATGGTAAAGTGATCTCTCGCTTGCCCCTTTTGTAGGGCAAAACATAAATGATGGGCACCTCTTGAGACATTAAACGGTGACTAGATGTAGAGTTTACAGAATTGAGAAGTATCTCAAACATGCTTGATGCATGTAAAATGCGTACATGAACTTTGCATTATAATACTCATATTTCAATCATATTTGCATCATATAAGGGTTATATCATTGTTTTATAATGATTTTGGGAAGATTTCACAGTTTTCCTATTTTTCTGGAATTAACCCTGCACTGGCAGAAAACTCTATTTTCTATATTTTGATGTTTCAGGGACCCAAACGACGTCCAATTAACCTGAAAATTTACGAGGATCATTTTTTGGAAGGAATAAAGCGTAGGAGCGAAGGAGGCGAAAAAGTGGAGGCCTGAAGGCCGAAAGAGGGTGGCCCACGCGGCCAGATTCCTTGGCCACATGGGACCACTCATCTGGGCCCTCGTGGCTCCGTTGCCGTCGATCTTTCTTCCAGAAGCTTCGTCTTGACCTAAAAACGACTATAAAAATAGTCTCCCGACGCCTTTCGGAGGAGAGGCTGCCGAAAACACAGAAACACCGAAACAGAAATCTGGAGCTGCAGATTGGATGGGGAATGACATTGTTTTTAACAAAACAGGAGCTGTTCATTTTTGCAGGTTGTCTACAAAGCTTCATATTGGATCAACCTATGGTCATTTCTACTGCCTCTGGAGCAACATGCTCTTATGGATTCTGGATGCACACGGTTGATTGCTGGTCGTTCGGGCTATCTTCAACCGGGGTGGCTGGTGTCATGCAAGAAGATTTGATAATGCTAGTCTTGTAGCGCTTATTTTTAACCGTTGGTCAATTATTGTGGCCAATGTGTCCATGTTGTTGAGATATGTAAACTATCCGACTTTTCAATAACTTTGCAATAAAGGGTCGTATGCATCACTTTGATGAAGAGGCCAGGGTGAACCCATTTTGAAAAAATATATCCTTTTTTTCAGAAAAAAGGTGACACGGTAGATTGGATCCAGAGTTTTACTCGCAAGAGTGTGACACGAAAAGATCCTTAGGTGGTGGTGGATCAGTGATTGGCTCCGAGCAAGGAAGACGAACCTTCGTGCGTAGGCCTCATTTGTTACGCATGTGCTTTGCCCTGCATGTGCTCGCTGCAACCTCGTCCCCGCAACGGTGCGTTCTCCGTGTGCACCACATGTCTTTCCCGTTGTAGTTGCGCACCACCGTTGAGCTACCTCTTATCCTGTCATGTTGCTACGACTGCTGCCCTTCTGCTCCTGACGTGCCTATGCCAGTACGCACGTCGCCACCCTCTACTCATCGTCTTCCAAGCGTGTCTGTGACATCGCCTCTCCGACGTTGTCGCTTTTCGTTATTTGCGTCTCTGGTCATGCTCGTCATGTTGAAGTTGATGTCATCACCCCACTTGTCATTGTCGTTGCCCGCTCTCGCCATCGCCGAACATAGGAGTGCGAATCTTCACCCATTGATGGCAACAAAGACTCATGACTCCGCTGCTATCGCTCCTGTCGGAGATATGATTGGGGACGTAGGTCACAATGCTAATTGTTTTCCCCACTCATCACTGACTCAAACTGGTATTTGGCCAATACGACATCGTCGAATTCAGCCTCAGACAATCATATGTTTCAATTTAGACCTGGTTTTGATAGCTCATGGTGCCAAGTTATGAGATTTTAAGGTTATTTAGCTAAACTCTACAAGTTAATGGTTTAGAACGGACTTTGCTCTATGTAGTAATATAGTACTATGTTAGTTAACTTGGTTTCCACCCAATATAATGGGATTTACTGTTTTATTTCATTTACGCTATCCATTGTGGGCGTATCATAAGTAGTACCATTTATGTAATATTAGAATTTTTTGATGTGACATAACAATTAATAAGGAGAGAGAGGATAGCGGTATTATAATATGATACTGTATCATAGCACACGTAGAACTATTTTTTAATGGCAAATATACTTTAAACACATATTTATGTTAAAATTCTACAAATTATAATGAATACAACAAGACTACAATGCTAGCATATGATGTTTCATCCTAATATCACTGTTAAACCTCACTTTATCGTGTCCTATGTTCCGGTTACTATACATTATAGAGCACTATGACCAGCCTTATCTCTTTTACATCCTCGTGGTTTTTAGGGGAGGCAGAATGTGCAAAAGTGACGGAGAGGGATTGACGTGTGTAACTTTTGGAGCAATCAGCATGAGCACTGATGTTCATATAGAAAAAAAATGGTAAACCACAGTTTACAATTACAGAGTTGGCATGTTTATATTAAAATGGGAACATGCCGAAACCACAAACAAAGGCAAAACTAGATAAAACCTAATCCGACTCGGCTGCATGTAGGCGGTGAAAGCGAGGACGCGCGTTGCACCTTGTCTTCCCTAGCTAGGGTAAGTCAGCTTCCAGTGAATATACGTTAATGTTTTTTCCTTCCAGACTTTCCATAAAACGTAGAGCAGATCTTGTGCGTCGCTGAGTTTTCTTTTTGACTTTCCATTAATCAGCTCTTCCCACCAATTCACAGCATTGGTATACAATTACCCATCAGACACGTGTTTTTTTTTTCCTTTTTCTTGTATAGAAAAAGTATGACATCGCGTATGTTTTCACTATAGGAGAAACGACGAGCCCACTGGCCTAAAAATTAAGAAAAACAATTGACGACGAAAGAATACACATTAGCTCAAACAAGGACACTGACCACGCATCTTGAACCTGCTAAAAAAACACATATGTACCATCCGAGACCAAAAATAGAAACGGCACATGCATATATATATTTTTCAGGGTAGAACGACAGACGCGTATAAATTAAATGGACGTGGCTAAACCGAGGTCGACCTCGTTTTAACATATAGCAAGGTCATCCGGACAGCTAACTACGATTGCCTTTTCTGGATAGCGAGTCCCGCGCATGCCCAACAAAAGCAGTCCGCTTCTTTTCTTGTCGTGTAGTGCTCCTTTTCTCTGCTCCTAGCGCAAACAACAATCAGACTATCTCTAATTTCCTTGACAAACAGGCTACTATTTCGTACTAAATTATATCTTGGCTAAGAATACATGGATGCACAAGCACATATTGTTCCTCACTTTTGGGGTGCAAAATCCCATCATCAGAAATTTACATCAATTGTGGGATGGAACCACATAAAAAATTCCATCTAATTCACAATTACATATAGATCAAGGATGCACAGATTATTCCTTGCTTTTGGGTGCAAAATCCCATCATCAGAAATTTACATAAATTGTGGGATGGAACCACATACAAACTTCCATTTAATTCATAATTACATATAGATCAGGGGATGCACACATTGTTCCTCGTGTTTTGGGTGCTTAGTCTCCACGGGAAAAATGCCATCTAGCAAACCAAAAACTTGTACATTTTGAAAATTATATTCTGCCTATAGGACACCATATGTAAAAGTTCCTTCGGTTTAACATAAAAATAAAATACCATCTAGGAAACGAAAACACTAGTCCATGTTGAGAATTCCATTTTCATATAGGACACCGTATATAAAAGGTTCCATCTAGTTTAACAGAAATAAAAGTTCCATCTGATCCGACAAAAAGAACAATTGTATGACATATAGTTTAACACTATACAACGACTTCTACGCATTCAGGAACAAGTTTGATTCTATGATTGTGCAAAAAAAAAGTTCCATGCAAAATTATATTCCCAGCCGTGGTGATACGATGCAAAAAGAAGCTTATACTTCTGGATACAATATTGGTAAGCAATATAATATCCCAGGTGAAAAGTACTACTGGTGTTTTGGAGTGCAAAACAGATTAGTTACATCCGCAGTACCCCAAAAAAACTTACATCTAGCATCATTGTTTGTGATTTACGAACTTCATATTGTGCTAGTTATTTAAAAAAAGTTACATCTGAATCACCAGAAACACAAACTACCAATGATTTAACTTGAACTCTCAGCTATGTGAGTCTAGAAAAATATATCCAGATTGCCATGGAAAAAATACAACATCTCATGATTTGCAAAACAAAGACAGATCGCCATGGCAAAACTTACATCCAGTCCAAATATCCATTGGGACAGGGTTCACCACAAGTTGTCACAAGACAAAATGTGAAAGCACTCGGCTCCTATAGTGATCCATGGAAGCCATTTGACTCTACGTGTAAAACAACAACGAAGGTAAAAGTGAGCTACATCTGAACATACCGGAGAACCAAGATTGTTATACCACACAAAGTAAAAAGCGGCAAAGTACCATCTACTTCGGAAATGGCATATATATTCACGGTTCCATCTGTGCATCACACAGTTATAAGCTTGGCAGTGCTTAAACTCCCATCTAATGCAAACTACATGTAATATATTAGTACAAAAACTAGATCTAATGTAATCTGCATCTGATCTACTACTACCTCTGGCCGGAAAAGATTGTCGTGAAGATTGTACTGTCATAGTATAAATGCATATACAAGCTGCGACAATTATTCCTGGTCGGAGGGAGTACTAAACTTCATACATGTGTATGGAAAAGCTCCATCCAAAAAGAAGTTCCATTCTGGGATCCAAGAAGAAGTTCCATAAAAAACAAACTACATAGGATAAAGTTTCATGTACCATTTTGTGGCTGAACTAGAACCAGGAAATTACATCTATCGTTCATAGGATGAATTAGAAACCATGAAAACAACGGTACTAGGGAAATCAAAAAAAATTACATCTACAGTTCATGGTGTGAACTATGGCCATGGAAACACAACTACATCTAACAAAAATTACATCTAAGAAAACCTTTGAATCTAATAAGAACAAATGCGTATGGATAGGCAGTTGTATCTAAGAAAAATTTACATCTACTGACCACCTGTTGAAGAGGAGAAGCAGGGGATGGAGGCGGAGAGGACAACAAGCGCGGGGGTTCGTTGGTGGCCGAGAACCCAACAGCTCAACGCTCGGAGTCCGGGGCTGCCGTGGCGCCAAGCCTCCGACCGAATCGAGGCGGACGGAAGTTGATCATGAGCCTCTCCTCTAGGCTGGGTAGCGCCGTCGTGCGCCAGCGAATCCGCGGCGGCGTGCACCGCGGCGATGAGTCGACGACGTTGGCCTTTGAGATGGCGTACTCGAGGGTCGGGCTGGCGACCAAGGCCATGGCGAACCAAAAGCTCGTGTGTCTGACGGCATGGGGAGCTCGTGGTAAGGCAGCGCGAGAGCTCAGCTGCGGTCGTGTTTTGCTCTGGCAGTGTTTCCGCCAAGCGGTGACGACGACCACTAGATTCAGATCGCACGGCAACATCAAGGTCGTCGGCCAAATAGAAATTGCGAAATTAAATACAAAAATCGTTGAAGGTCGAAGTGCAGAGCTCGTTTTTTTTTTTTTTTTTTGAGAACAAAGTGCAAAGCTCTTTTTTAAAAACAAAAGTTTAGCCTCCTCAGGTGGGCCATGGGTGGGGACAGCAAAGGCCCAGCCATACCATCTGCGTCCCTGGCCCGTGTTTCTTGGACACCAGATCGACTTCCGTCAATTCATTACCGAGTCTACTCGATCGTGTTAGTAGTCGTGGTCGGTTTTATATATATTCCTCTCGGCCGGCCGCCACCGCCACCCCACAGTCGTGATCGATTGAGAAACCGCGGCTCCGGCGACATGGCTCCATGGTCGTCTCTCCCCGTGGATTTGGTCCGGCTGATCGGCTGGCGGGTGCTGGCCGGTGACCTGCTCGACTACGTCCGCTTCCGAGCCGTCTGCACGGACTGGCGCTCCGGCACGGTCTGCCCGTTGGGGCGCGGCATCGTCGATCCTCGATTCCACCCACGCCGGTGGATGATACTGTCCGAGGGACGCTCAGCCGACGGCAAGAAACACTTCTTCAACCTCTCCACCGGATCCTTTGTCCGCGTCCGGCTCCCGCAGTTAACCGATCACCGTGTCCTCGTGTCCGCCGAGGGGCTCCTTCTCCTGCGGTTCGACAATGCAGACCCTTCCGCCAAGATCCTGCTCCTTCATCCCTTCACCGGCGACGTCGTCGAGCTGCCGCCGCTCATGCCCCTCCTCGAGTCCTACTGGGCGACGATTACTCATGCGTGCCCGTATCATCGTGTGCCGCACAACTTCGTTGCCTCTCTGAGCGTGAGCGCGGATGATGGAACTGTCGCGGTCATGATCGTGCATCAATACATACCGCATGTAGTTTTCGCTACAACCAAGGACGAACAATGGAGGTTCTCAACCTGGAGCCTCACGCCCCGCTCCAGGACGATTTCACTCCAAGGGAAGATATACATCTTGGAGCCGTCCGCCACATGTAGCAGCGGACATCAGATTATGCGGCTCGATCCGCCACGCCATGATGACCATGCCATGACGATGTCATCTTCTTTGATGCCGCCAACCCAGGTTGCCCCATGTCCGGTAGGCAAATATCCCGGCCGCTTCGGCCTTGGAGAATGTGACTCGGAGATCCTTGTGATTGGTTTCACCGACAGAGACAAGCTAACGGTTTACAAACTAGCCGATCTTGCCGTCGGAAAATGTACCCCGATAACAAGCATTGGAGGCAATACTCTCTTCCTCGATATCGAAACGAGTACCAGCCTCCTAGGTGATCATATACACATTTCAAGGAGTATGACTAGCAGCAATAGGGCGATGCCTACCGTTACGAGCGACGCCATTGTATGTCGTCGTCACAGTATCCCTCGGCAGTACAATCTCGATACTGGTAAATGGTCCCAGATAATTGGTGAATGTGGCAATGATGGTTACAACACGGCATACGGTTGCAATTGTGGCCTCATTTACCACATCTACCACCGCTGCCATTGTGCTGGTCAGGAGAGTTGGTATTATTTCAAAATTTAGTCTTTCCTCAATTTTTTTGAAATGGAGTTGTTCCTTAGTTAGAGCCTCCTTTTGTGTTATATATACTGTATGTGAGCCCACATATGTATTGACGTGTGTAACTTTTGGAGCAACCAGTAGGAGTGCTGCCTATTCATATAGAAGAAGTCCACAGTTTACACAGTTGGTATGTTTACATTAGGGTGAGAACTTGCAGAAACCACAAACAAAGACGAAACTAGATAAAACCTAATCCGACTCGGCAGGGATCGGCTGCATGTAGGCGGTGAAAGCGAGGCCGCGTTGCATGATGTCTTCCCTAGTTACTAGTTAGGGTGGCCACCTCGACAAAAGTAAGCCGGCTTCCAGTGAAGATATGTTGATTTCTTTCCTTTCATATGTTCCATAAAACGTAGAGCAGACGGCCGCCACTCGTGCGGCGCTGAGTGTTCTTTGGCTTACCCTTAATCAGCTCCTCCCACCAGTCTGAAATTTATGTGTGTAACTGTACGTTTACTTTTGTCTCGCTGATGATACGACACTACTTCACAGCATATATCGGTATACAATTACTCATAAGGCACGTGTTTTTTTCCCTTTTCTTGTATAGAAAAAGTGTGGCATCATGTATGTTTTCACTATATAGGAGAAACGACGAGCCCGCAGCCCCAAAAATGAAGAAAGACAATTGACAACGAAAGAATACACATTAGCTCAAACAAGGACACTGACCACGCATCTTGAACCTGCTACAAAAACATGGCTATGCATCTTTTCGGAGATAACGAAACCTGCTACAAAAAACAGGAAAGGCACATGCATATATATATTTTTCAGGGTAGAACGACACATGCGTATAAATATTGTCCTGATGCAAAACTTGTAGTCAAAGTGCAGAGCTGCTTTTTTTTAGAACAAAGTGCAAAGCTCTATTTTTTTTTTAACAAAGTGCAGAGCTGCTCTGTCTATCAAGTTGTTACGAGGTTTAGCCTCCTCAGGTGGGCCGTCGGTGGGGACAGCGAAGGCCCAGCCATAACATCTACGTCGCTGGCTCGTTTCTTCGACACCAGATCGACTTTTGTCAGGATTCCGAGTTAATTCAGTACCGAGTCTGATCGTGATCGGTTTATATTCCTCTCCGCACAGTCGTAATCGCCGCCAGATCGCCGTCGGGAAACCGAAACCGTGGCTCCGGCGACATGGCTCCACAGTGGTCTTCTCTCCCCATGGATTTGGTCCGGCTGGTCGGCTGGCGGGTGCTGGCCGGCGACCTGCTGGACTACGTCCGCTTCCGCGCCGTGTGCACGCACTGGCGCTCCAGCACCGTCTCCCCGCTAGGGCGTGGCATCGTCGATCCACGATTCCACCCGCGCCGGTGGATGATACTGCCCGAGGGCCACGGCGGTCTCCACCCAGCCGACGGCAAGAAACGCTTCTTCGACCTCTCCACCGGATCCTTCGTTCGCGTCCGGCTTCCGCTCTTAACCGATCACCGCGTCCTCGCGTCCGCCGAGGGGCTCCTTCTCCTGCGGTTCGACCATCATCGCCCCGCCAAGATCCTGCTCCTTCACCCCTTCACCGGCGACGTCGTGGAGCTGCCGCCGCTCATGCCCCTCCTCGAGTCCTACTGGGAGATGATTCATGATCCGTCACCGTATCGTCGTGTGCCGCACGACTTCGTCGCCTCCGTGAGCGTGAGTGCAGATGATGGAACTGTGGCTGTCATGATCGTGCATCAATACATACCGCATGTAGTTTTCACTACCACCAAGGACAAGCAATGGAGGGTCTCAACCTGGAACCTCACGCCCCTCTCTAGGCCAATTTCATTCCAAGGGAAGTTATACATCTTGGAGCCTTGCACCACAAGTAGCAGCGGACAACCGATTCTGCAGCTCGATCCACCACGCCACCAGCATGCCATGGCGATGTCATCTTCCTTGATGCCGCCAACCCAGATTGCCATATGTCCGGTAGGCAAATATCCCGACTGCTTCGGCCTTGGAGAATGTGACTCAGAGATCCTAGCCATTGGTTTCACGGATATTGACAAGCTAGTGGTTTACAAACTAGCTGATCTTGCCATGGGAAAATTCAACCCAATAACAAGCATTGGAGGCAATACTCTCTTCCTCGATATTGAAACGAGTACGACCATCCTAGGCGGCGATGATATACACATTTCAAGGAGTATGACTAGCAGCTATAGGGTGATGCCTAACATTACTAGAGACGCCATTATATGTCGTCGTCACCATATCCCTCGGCAGTACAACCTCGGTACCGGTAACTGGTCCCATATAATTGGTCGATGTGGCAATGATGGTTACAACATGGCAAACGGTTGCAATTGTGGCCTCATTTACCACATCTACCACCGCTGCCATTGTGCTGATAAGCATCAGGATAGTTGGTACCATTTCAAAATTTAGATGTTCCTCAGTTAGAGCATTCATTTTGTCTTATGTACTACCGCACGTGAGAGCCCACATATGAATGCAGGAACAAAATTATATATGTAGTTTCTTGGTGAGATTCATGCTAGAAGAAACGTGATGAATAGCGTATTGAGTATGTACCTTGCTTCGTACTCCTAATCTGTTGTCAATTCAGTTGTACATCAACCTTAGTACTTTCTTTTTTGGATAAAGGATAATATTTTAATTAATACTAAGATGAATATTGTACATGAGCAGTCATTGACTGACTGAAAGCTCTGAGCAGGTACAAAGTTTGTATTCGTGAGATGGGGCGCGACTGATGTGGTTTATAGGGCCAAACGAAATTCTGAACGGTAGCTTGAATTGGTGGTTTTTTGTTGGTGCAAGCTTCAAATCAGCGTAGTTGGCACTACCCCTCGCCTTGCTTCTCCTCTCCTTTAGAATTTATACTAGTTGAATTTGGCGTGGCGTCACGCCACGCTCTTAGTTAGATTTTTGTGTATTATTAGTGGATATTTCTATGAGTATAAATTGTTTTTTTTTGTTTTGGTCATGTAATATATTTTTGTGGATAGAAATGGCGACGTTGTTTGTATAATGCGTTTACCTTTGAAGGCAATGTGGCATATAGCAAAAAAGCAAATGTTTTTTTTTAATATTGCTATTAGCTCATTTGCGGGATGTTCATATTTACCACTACAAACATTGTACTCTATTAACCTAAAGGCTCTTTATGTGCGATTATAGTATGAGTGATAAAACGCAATAAAAACATTAAAGTAGTAAGAAATAGCAGTTAGCTAGACGGTTTATTACATTTTAGAATAATTCAAGCTGTAGAATAAATATTACATCTTGTTAAGTTATTGTGAAGACAAACCAATCTTTTTGTTGGTTGAACACAAATTCCAATGTTTTTTTTTACAAATGTAGCACAGTGAATTGAAATTCAAAAAGGGAATTTACAATTGTTTTGTGAACTAAAATGTCGTGCATTTATGTTTCTTCTTTTTGATCGTTATCCGAATGTTGTTTTACTGTGAAGCAAAAGAAAACTAATAAACAAAAGAAAGCAAATACGAAGATTCAATTTCAATGTTATTTTTACAACTCTATTAGAACAAACTGAAATTTAAAAAGGGGAATTGTAGTTGTTCTGTAAGTTAAAATGTCCTGCAATTATTTCTCTTGATGGTGATTATTATTACAATGTTGTTTTATTGCGAAGCAGTACAAAAGTAAAAAAAAATAAAAAGATGGGGTTAAATGGAGATATCATTTGTTACAAATTTATATTTGGTATTGTAGTTCTTTTAGTTAAACAGGAATGACGACTGTCGCGAAAAGAAGTGGCCTTACGGTACGATGAGATCTCGAATATAGCTCTTTTCTTTGTAATGTAAAAAATGTACTTCTTCCTGATAAAAAAATAATTTCTTATAATAAGTGAAGCGTAACTAAACTGAGCGCCTCAGCAAAACCTTTTTTGTTCAAAATTTAAGTAGGACAAATCAGAGGGAAATTATGTATACGTTAAGGTTAAATGGTACTGCGAAATATCGAAATCAGTCGGAATGTCGTTTAGGGTATTTCTAAGTACTCAGTGGTTTGGAATGTTTAAATATGCTTGTGTTTTGGAATAAATATTTAATTTACTTCCATAAATTGGAGTGGCGAAATATGGTTTGTAATTTATTAAATATTTATCTTAACTCCGTATTTGAGGGAATGCATTGTGTGAGAATTTGTTAAACTAAATCTAATATTGGAGGGAATGAATTTGTATTCCTTCAAATATTTAGTAAGTCATGCGCTTTGGAAATTCAAATGCATAAATAGAGAGAGTTAAGCTATATTTATCTCCGAATATGTTAACTAAATCGAAATGATCAAGTATGGCTGTATGTTGGCAGTTTTGGAATAAATATTTAATTTAGTTCCATAAATTGGAGTGGCCAAATATGGTTGTAATCTGTCACAAATATTTATCTTAACTCCATAATTTGAGGAAATGCATTGTAAGAGAATTTGTTAAATTGAATCTAAAATTGGAGGAAATAAATTTGTATTTCCTTCAAATATTTAGTAAATCGTGTGTTTTGGAAATTGAATTGCATAATTAGAGAAAGTTCTTCTGTAATTGGATTTAGTCTGAAATATTATACACAGAAGTTTAGATGAATGCTGAAAGTTTCCACTGCCCTATACTACGAACATATGTCATTTTAAGTGTATAAGCATCAGAAGCACATGAGGTAAATTTGTACTGAAAGCTACTGCTATGGGTTTTCCAAAACAATTGGATTCATATTTTTTTAGATTAGTACAATTCAAACTGAAAATCAAATATTTTTTTGGAGCAGTGGCGGTTCAGTAATTATGAAGGTCACAGAAATTAACATTTTTTCAGATACGGAAGTTGGACATGTCTGCAAACATATTAATCCACCACTGTATTTTTTGGTGTGGTCAAAATTTAATATTTTGAGCAAATGAATTTGGATTTTTCTTCGAACATTCACTAAATTTTAACATTTATTTTGTGTGCAAGTAATTAGAATTTATTTTTGTTGACCATTTTGATACATTATGCATATTTTTTTGGATAGATGGATTCGAAGTTTTTTTTTGTTTTTTGGACGTTTTTTATTTTTCTGGGAATTGCCTAAATGGGTTTTAATAGTTTTTGTTTCTTTTTTTTGGAGGGGAAAAGAAAACGCTCTGACATCTGGGGCCCACGCTGGTGAGTTTTTTTGTACAATATATATATTTTTTGTTCACCAAAATGTTGGCCAAATTGGAATGTTCAAACATGTTTTTATTTTGTTATGAGTAGGTAGCATTTTTTTGTGAGCATTTTTGATATATTTCGTAGAATTTTTAAATATTTAGTGGTTTGAAATGTTAAAACATGTTTGCATTTCGACGTCAATATTTAATTGGAATTAGAAAAATCCATTTGAATTTGATTCCACATTTGGGGAAAGTTTATTCGTATGGTGTCGAAATATTGGTTATTGACTGGAGCGGTACGGAAGGTAAGTTTATATTTCAATATACAGTGAGGTACATAGTGGTACAGAAATTGCAAGGGAAACAACGGTAGTTTGTACATATGCTGTCGGCACACCTTCTCTAATTGAAAGATCCACATAATCATGGACAAAACTACCAATCAGCATGAATGGCTGCCGCAGCTTGCCAACCCCATTTAACTCGTCGCTCCCGGAGATGGCCGAGCTCCCACAACTACCCCATCTTCTCACCGCCCTCCTGGGGAAAGAAAGGAACTTATTCATACAGGACCGTAGATAAGTCGCAGAACTCAAAGAATGATTACCTGCATCCATCCCAGGAAATAATGTCCAGACTGGATCCTGACATGGTATCTGCAGCAAACACGATGAATCAGATCAACCGGTAAGAAATAGTCCCGGTCGACATCAAATAGGTATAAATTGAGAAGATGTTGTCTGGCAAAACTCCGTAAGAATACATACTACAAACATCAAATTGCAATTCACAAAGCTTAAACCACATCTTTTTTTTATAAACGAATGTATGGCCTACCTCGCCAATATGGCACTCCCAGATGTCTCCTTCCACTCAGAAGCTGAGCCTGGTTTTCTGTAGAAGTTCAGAGAGGAATACCAAAAAAATAAGCTCAAGCTGTGAATCTGTGATCACACACATATCAATTTCTTCCTTGCTTGACCTAGATTAAAAAGAACTCAAGCTGTGATCACAAATATACCAATTTCTTCCTTGCTTGATCTAGATAGAAAACAGAAGCAACAACATGGCCCGCAAAATGGGTTCGAAATTAATCTCCTCATCCTGAATTCGCATCTCTTAGTCAGGATGCTGGACTCCTTGGTGATTTGGCCTCTGAACCAGCACCTTCCGGAACGCCACTGATGGCTGCGCTCTACAGAGCAGCATGAAGGAATAGCAGCAGGCACGTCCCTATTTTCATTTCAAAAACATATTCATGTTTATGTGTGTACTTTTCTGGTCCTATTTTCTCTAAAGTTCACAATATGAAATCTTATCATGCAAATGGAAGCAACAATTGATTTTTCATCTTCTGAAATTGCGCTGTAAAGAAAGTGATGAAAAAGATTGTAAGTGGCCAAGTGGGATTCTATGTTCTGAAGTCATGCACTAATAAAATAGATAGAGCAAAAAATAACAGGTTCTCACAAGTTTAATTGTACGCACACCTCTTCATAACTCTTAAGTAACAATTTACCTAAGACACTAATTAAAGTACGAAGGGAGAGCCAAACCAGCAGTGTTGGAACCACATATCACAATGAAGGGAAAAAAAGGTTCCTTCCATGCAATTTTTGCTTAATAAAGAAAAGCACCGCTCTAAGAAGTTAGAAATCATTCTTTCTCCATGCTAGTAAAGTGAGTACATGTTACCTGCTGAAACAAACAGTCCTAGGTAATTATCATCTAAGATTGCAGTGAAAATTGACATACGCAATAATTATACTCGGTAGACCAAGCTTACTCCTACAGGTAAGGGGAATAAAGGATACCTAATAATTAATAGTCCTGAATCAGCCAGCTCGTTTCTGCGTGTGCTTTGCAATTGTAATCGGCGATTCTGAAACCATGGTAAAAACAATTCTTTAGCCTATTTCTAGTTACTCGTAGGTTGTCCATAAAAGTCCGATATGGTACTCTGTAGGTGGCTGACCTGGGTATCGTAGTAGATCCATGGTTATACATCTTATATATTTTTCCCCTACTGAGTGCGGAGATTCTGTAGCATGTATGCCGTGACTTGCCTTTCCAGAAACCCCTAGTGTGTGCCAAAATTCTGTGGCATGTATGCCCAGACTTGCCCTTACAAAACCTGGTAACAACAGTGTAAACCTAGTTACATACACTCTCGTATGATTCTGCATATCGAAACCAATATCAGTTATAAATTAAATTTCGATAACTAAAATCTTTTTCCATGTTTAGGTTAGATCAACCTGAATACTAATGCCTAGTTAGCCGTTGCTTAGCAACCGTCCCCTCGTTTAAATGGATTCAAACTGTAATAAATAGACTAACTCTAGAGGTGGATGGCATGTAAATTCAGATGAAGAACACCCCGTGCAAGCCAGTTTGTCACGCAATGGCTAGAGTGCTATAACAGATATTAAAAGGCTGCCTACTAAGTTGTACTTACAGATCATGTTTCATATTGTTTGCCAGTTGTAAGACTCTCCAACGGTGCATATGTGCTCAGCTTGACAGTAGATATGGCAACCTTCTGTTGGTCTGACGATTCCTGAGGCACATGTATCTGTATGTGCAGTATGTACCTGTTGAGGTTAATATTTACCTGAATCTAAGTTATATATACCAAGAAACATATATCTGAGGTGATCCATGGCAAGTGTGTGACCTTGAATAATTTATGTGCTCTCTCATTCTCCATAATGACTTTGTATATACCCGGTTCATTCAAAAGGAAATAAAGTAAAAATGAAAATTCATCTTCTACCTTGAATTTTCCAAGTCAGTAATTAAGTAGTAAATACATCGCAATATGTGGAAACCGTATGGCTCACCTCAAGGGTATCAAAGTTGTTCTTCAAGTAATTAACCTCTGATTCAAAGTTAGCAATGTAAAGCATTGCATCCACTCTTTTGAAAGCAAAAGGAACATGAAGAACAGCCTTAAGGAACTTCTCAGCAGGACCGATTTTATTAGGAGACGTCTCCTCTTTGAAATCTCTCAGCTTAATTTCTTCTTCCTTGGTAGGGGCCATCTTTAGCAAAGTTTCCAGTAAATCTGCTCCAAAGTTCTTTGTGTTACCTGTAATTGTGAATTGGTAGCAACGTTAGTGAATGCTAGATGATGCAAACATCTCAAATTCTGAACACAATGCAGTATGCAGCTCAATTAAAAATGCCTGAAAATATTGAAGAACTGGTGTGATTAGTTTCAATAATGATATTCTTCACCTTCGCAGAGGGCGTCGCAGACCTCCTCCTTGGTAACATTCAGAGCGCGCAGCAAGATGGCAATGTTCTGTGCCTTCTTTGGATCCAGCAGCACCTTGTTATCTGCCTTGGGCGTTGCCATTGCTGGTCTCTTTGTCGCCTCCTTCAGCGCCGCATTCGCGGGATTGCAAATGAACGATGTCTCGATCATCTCCACATTCACCCTGATTTTTTTTTAGCAAAGTCAGAAAACCAACCAAGAACAGATGTGGGCTGAAAGGATTGCAGAGGAATTTTGTAGAGCTCTCACTGGAATGAGCTGGATTTGAGCTGATCCCACACCATGGCCCGGTCGGAGCTGGCTCGGACCTTGTCCCAGTGCAGGGGCTTCAGCTTCGGCCGCGGCGTCGTCTCCTCGGACTTGTCGCCAAGCAAGCGGCGGAGACGCTGGAGCTGCACCGCTCGTAACTCGCGGGAGGTCGTGACCGCGCGAACCCGGCAGAGGAGGCGGAGGGGAGCCGGACGGGCTGCGCGGCGAGCCAAATGGTCGCCTCACTCGCCGGCGGCGAGCAGAACGGTGGCGGCGGACGGCGAGGACGGCGAAGAAGATTGCCGCGCGCGTGCGGCCTCCCGGCAGCTTATTTCCGGCGAGGAAAGAGAGGCGACGGCGGCGGGCCTGGCTTCGACCTTCAAATTGTGTGGGGAGGGCCGGAGCGGGGCGCGCGCGCGTTGGCGGCGCCGCCGGCGACTGCGGTGTCGCGGGAGAGAGAAAGGGAAGGGGGATTCTGCGGGGGCGTTTTACAGAAAAGTCCACGATGTTTTCTGGAATTTTAAACTGGTCCAATATAGCGGGGAGGACTGGACTGCGGGTTTGATTTTTGATTTTGGGAAGGGTGTTATTGCGAAAGCGTCACGGACGCGTCCCTGGGCCGTCGGATCGCCGCTACTGTAGCTACTGTTCCTCGCAACAGTAGCCGAAGCGCGGAGAGGCCGCGATTTGGTTCGTCTTTAAATATAGTAGTAGATAAATGCTTTCAAACTTTTCATCCAGCGCATGTTCGTTTGCAAGCTGCAAAACACACGTACAAATAACCTACAGGCCCACACGTACAAGTCTCTTCGAACATAGACTCGTGTCAGGAGTCTCACAGGATCCAGTTACATCTAATATCCTAACATTGCACCTAGTTACAGGTCTTCTCAAACAATAACAGGAGCGCCTGATCCAGTTACTTCTAACTTCCTAATCCAGTACGTGCCCAGTAAGCTTGTCACTGAATCAGAACACAGCCAACAGATACTGCACTTGTCCGAGACAGTTTTTGCTACCACACACCCAGCTGCTGCTGCCGCTCGGCCTTCTTTGATCCATGACCTTCCTCATCTCCTTGTGTGGCCTCACTGTTCGACGCAAAAACAGAACAAGGTTACAAGCTGATGAACATGTTGCTGTTCTTGCAGTCCACAATGTAGATCCCCTCTCTCTTGTAGGTGTCCAAGCTGAAGTTCGTGCGGCGGATGACGGCGTCGAGCTCTGGGGGCTGTGGCTGCATCGGTACGAACTTTGGGGTGTTCTTATGCAAATCCAACATATTGCTAACATAGAATCCGAGGAGGCGGGGCGGGTGGAGCTTGCGGAAGCGACAGAGGATGGCGGGGTCGGAGGCGTGCCCGAGCCAGCGCTTGCAGACGAGGGCCGCACGGACGAGTGTGGTGGGGAGGTCGAGGCATAGGATGATCTCGATGAGGAGGTTGTCATCTCCGAGCACCTTGGACACAGGGTCGATCCGCAACCTTTTGCCATCGACACATGACGGGTCGGAAATCGGATTGACCCTAAAAAAAGCAGCAGACACAAAACAAATATAATCAAACGATTAATTCCAGTGTGGTTGCAGACAGGACAGGATATGTGAAAATGAATCCATCCATTTTCATCAGTGTGGTTGCAAAACACAAGCATGCATCCATCCACCCAGCCACAACGTACATACAGAAAATGAAAGAGAGAAACTGGATGGTCTTACCCTTCGGAAATCTGAGCAGCAGGATTCATCATATATGTACCAGGACATACAGCAGAAGCAGCTCGCCTTATCGCAGCACCCTCTCCTCTCTCTGTCTCTCTACTGTCGCATGCAGGAAGGGGATGTTAGGGATTAGGAGCGGAAATCAAGCTAGGGTTTCTTCATAAGAAAATAAAAAAAGGAAAGAAAATACCAGGAGATCGAGAAAGTGGAGGAAGGGAAATAGGTGTTCTGACCTCCAATCGTCGGTCGCCGCCAGGCCGAGGTCGCCGCCGGCGCCTCACCTACTTCCGCTCCGGCCGCCGCTATGCTGGGAGTGGGAGAGTGAAGATGACTAGAGAGTCGAGCTAAGGAAACTAACCATAAATTCCTGGCCCACCTAAGTCGAGCCCAACCTGCATCGATTCAAAAGCCCACGTAACTACTACTCGCTATGACTTTGGAGTCTGGACATATGGCTACCGAGCTCCAGGAAGCCCATTATATTTATAAAAAAATCAAAAATCATATGTAGAAAAATTATCTCAAATGAAAAGAAGTTTATCAAAATAAAAATTGCTCTTTTTCATAGGTAAATGAATTTGGAAATTTGTAAACAAGATTCATGACAGTTCCAAACAAGGTTATCTAAGTTCTGTCTAGGAACATGTTACAAACAGAAAGTAATGAACAACATCTGAAAATAATGATCCAAGACTCGTGCAAAAAATAATGATCCAGTAAATAAATATGTTCCTCTAGAACCCGATGAAAACAAATTGTTCCCATAACAACGCTAAAGCCAAGCTAAAACCCAAAGCAAGCATTGCTAATAAGATCGTGTCATACTGGAGGAAAATTAGCTGAACGATCATGTGCTCCTCTTTTTTTTTTTTCAGTTATCAACATTCAGAACGCCACACGCAATGCCAAGATAAATAAACAAAAATTTAGGGCAGGCCTGCAAGTCAACTCCGTGGACAGAGAGGCACACCAAAGTTCAAGATCCAGCGGTGCATCAACATAGTACATTTAAAATCCCTTTTATAAAGAAAACATCGGGTTCAAAATTTTGTTCGTCATGCATATTAAAGAAATTTTGAAATGTTTCACCGTTACCACAAGATATTCATACATTAAATACTCATATATCTGATAGTCATGTTCAACTTGGGGCTCACAGCTCACGTCTCTCTCTCGCGAGCACCATCTTTTCTACAGAGGCCGTTTGGGACTGAATGGGTCTGCCAATTGCCTAGAGAAATTCTTGACTTACGTAGTACGTAGTGTGAGAGTGAGACCGTTAGCAGAGTAAAAGTAGAGGAGAAATGCAATGGAGGTGGGTGCTGAACTTGTTACCTGAGGAGAGAGTATTTATTTAGCGTTAGTGTGTGTAGTCTGTGGAAAAAGCAGTAATATATTTTCATTCATAATCATTGTTTGTTTCACAAATTTCTACTAAGTGACGATGATAGACAAATCAGAGAGAGAGAGATGATGATGATGACACTTTGGTTTGCTAGCTATAGCAGTAACACAAATTAAACGTTATTTAAACTGTTGCATTTCACATATACTCGGAATATAACTCTTCATCAGGATAATAAGTTCGAGGCGACCTGCTGCAAACTACTCCGATCCCATATACTAGTAGGAATCTAATGTTTCCTGTGACGTTTCCCTGGCTTACTTTGGTCGCCTGCGTGCTGTCTTTTGGCACGCTTCTTATTCTTGTGTTTCTTCTTCTCCTTCTCCTTCTCCTCCTGGGGTGGCGCCGCAGTCTTCTTCCGTTGGACGCGCGACCTCTCCACCATCTTCGCCATTGCCGGAGTCACGTAGGCCTTGCGCTGCCGTTTGGCGTGGCCCTTCCGTTTTGCCTCGTAGTGATGTTCTTTACGGTCTCCATCTTCATCATCGTCTTCATAATCTCCTTCTTCTAGATCTTCTTCATAATCTCCTTCTTCTTCTTCTACATCATCCAAGTTAAGCCTCATCGAGGCTCCGGCTCGCTGCTGCCTGTGCGAGCTTATCCCGGACAGGAAGTGTTAGAGTATATATTTGTATATTGTAGTTTCCCCATGTGTTAGGGGGTTTCCTGTATATTTGCACCTGTACATGTACTATATATTGTGGCCTTTGGCCCCCTGGTAATACAAGCATCTATTACCCTAACATGGTATCAGAGCAATAGGGTTTTCTTTTCTCGCAGCCGCAGCCGCCGCCCGCCTTGGCATCTCGCCGCCGCGCCCGGTCGCCGCCGCCGCCTCTTCCTCGCCGCCTGCAAGCTCCCCGCCGGCCGCCCTCCACACGCTCCCCGCCGGCCGCCCTCCACACGCTCCCTGACCGGCGCCGCGACCATCGCCGTCCTCCGCTGACTTTCTCCAGGCAGCCGCCGCTGCCGTCCGCCTCCAGGCAGCCGCCGCCGCCGTCCGCCTCCAGGCAGCCGCCGCCGTCCTCCTCAGGCCGCTGCTGTCCTTGCCAGGCCGCCGTCCTTGTCAGGCCGTCGCCGTCCTCGTTCCGCATTGGGAGCTCGATCTCGTTCCAATCGATCAGCACATCGGCTCGATCTAGCTCCTCGGTTCGGCTCCTCGGCTTGAGCTGCTTCTTCGGTTCGGCTCAGCGGCTCCGTATTGTTTCGGTAAAAAAAAATTGTGATTGTGAGCTATGTCTTCCTCATCGGGCTATGTTGCGATTCCTCGCTGCCCGGTGATTTTTGATGGCACGAATTACCCTGATTTCGCTGCCTTCATGCGCGTCCACATGCGCGGTCTTCGTCTTTGGGGTGTGCTTTCTGGCGAGGTCTCCTGTCCGCCGCGCCCCGTTGCTCCTCTGGCACCCATTGCACCGCCGCCTGTTGTCCTTGCTCCCGATGCTAATCAGGAGGTCAAGGATGCAGCCCAGAGTGCTTATGATACTGCTCTGACAGATTATGACCGGGAGGTCCAGGAGCATTCTACTGCTGTTGCGACGTACCGGCTGGATCTGACTGACTACACTCAGTGGATAGATGAGGATGCTCGTGCTGCTGCTGTTCTTACTTCCAGTGTTCTGCCTCAGTATGCTGCTGAGTTCATGGGTCTTCCCACCGCTGCTGCTCAGTGGACTTTTCTTCGTCAGCGCTATCAGCCGTCTGGCGATGCTCTTTACCTGTCCGTGGTTCGTCAGGAGCATGATCTTCAGCAGGGTGATTCCACTATTGATGATTTCTATACTCAGAGTGCTGCTATTTGGCGTCAGCTTGATTCTCTTCGTACAGCTGTGTGTGGCACCTGTCCCTGCTGTCTGACTGTGCGCGCGGATCTGGAGTTTCAGCGCGTCTATGAGTTCTTGTCGCGGCTCCGCAAGGAGTTTGAGCCGTGTCGTGCCCAGCTGCTTGCCCGTGGTCGTGTTCCGCTCTCCGAGGGTACTAGCTGAGCTTCGGGCTGAGGAGACTCGTCTTCGTGGTGCTGGTCTTCTTGAGGTTCCCTCTGTGCTTGCTGCTCGTGGTCATCCTGTGCCGTCTGCTCGTGGTCCTCCTGTGCCGCCAGCCTCGTTGCGGTCTCCAGTACCACCGATACTCTCTACTCCTCCGGCCCAGGGTCAGAGTCAGCCTCAGCAGCCCCGTGCACCTCCTCGTCCTCCCCTGTGCCTACTGTGGCAAGACTGGCCACGATATCTCGAGCTGCTGGAAGAGGGATCCTAGCTTACGTCAGCAGTACCATGCTCGTAGGCAGGCTGCTTCTTCAGGATCTTCTGTTGTTGCCCAGGCTGGATCGTCAGGATCTTCTGCTGCTGCACTGTCTGATCAGGACATTATCCGAGGTCTTCGTAGTCTGCTCGCTGCTACAGGCTCTTCCTCGACGGGTACTGCTGGTCCTGTGTCTACCTCTCCTGGCACCGCGCGACCACCACCTTCTACACAGTCAGGTACGTCATCCCCGTGGTATCTGGATTCTGGAGCTTCTTTTCATATGACTTCTGCGTCTTCTATTCTTTCTGCTCTTCGCTCTCTTATTTCTCCTGTCCGTGTTATCACGGCTGATGGTACCTCTCTTCCTGTTTCCAGTCGAGGCACCCTTTCTACTTCCTCTCTCTGTTCCTGATGTTTCTCATGTTCCTAGTCTTAAGATGAACCTGTTTTCTGCTAGTCAGCTTACTGATTCTGGTTGTCGAGTCATTCTTGACGCTGATTCTTGTGCTGTTCAGGACCGTCGTACACAGGCCCTGGTTGGAGCTGGCCCTCGCAGCCTTGAGTCCCCGGGGCTATGGGAGTTAGACTGGCTTCACGTTCCTTCCGCTGACACTTCATGTGCCAGTCCTCCTGCGGTTGCTGCTTCTGTCACTGGCTCTTTTCAGCCGTGGCATCATCGGATGGGTCATCTTTGTGGCTCCCGTTTATCGTCATTAGTTCGTCGTGGTCTTCTGGGGTCTGTCTCTGGAGATGTGTCTTTACATTCGTGTCAGGGTTGTAGGTTAGGCAAACAGATTCAGCTTCCCTATCCTACTAGTGCGTCTGTATCTCAGCGACCTTTTGATTTAGTTCATTCAGATGTTTGGGGTCCGGCACCCTTTGCTTCTAAAGGGGGCCATCGATACTATATTTTGTTCATTGATGATTTTTCACGGTACACCTGGTTGTTTTTTATGCGCTCTCGCAGTGAGGTGCTTACTATTTATCAGCGCTTTGTGGCCATGGTTCGTACTCAGTATTCCACTCCTATTCGTGTGTTTCGTGCTGATTCTGTAGGAGAGTATATCTCCCAGCACCTGCGTGGTGTCCTTGCTGAGCAGGGCACCCTTGCCCAGTTCTCGTGTCCCGGCGCCCATGCTCAAAATGGTGTCGCCGAGCGTAAGCATCGTCATATTCTTGAGACTACCCGTGCTATGATGATTGCTTCCTCTCTTCCGCCGCATTTCTGGGCTGAGGCTGTCGCTACGTCGACTTACCTCATTAACATTCAGCCTTCTGCTTCTCTTCACGGTGGCATTCTGCTCGAGCGTCTCTCTGGTAGCTCTCTAGACTACTCGACTCTTCGTTTATTTGGTTGTGTTTGCTATGTCCTTCTCACTCCTCGCGAACACACCAAACTGACTGCTCAGTCTGTTCAGTGTGTCTTTCTCGGATACAGTGATGAGCATAAAGGCTATCGCTACTGGGACCTGTTGGTCGTCGGATGCGCATCTCTCGTGATGTCACGTTTGATGAGACGCGTTCCTTCTATCCTCGCCCCACCTCTGGTACTTACCCGGTGGATGATATCTCTTTTCTTCTCTTTCCTGACACACCTCCTGCTGTCCCTTCTCCTCCACCTCTTCCTTCTGATGCGCCACCTTCGTTGGTGCCATCATCTCCTCCCTCTAGTTCTCCTAGTTCTCCTCGTTCTCCGGCTTCGGATTCTTCCTCTTCTGATGAGTTGTCTTCTGCTGATGCGTCTCCTAGTTCTCCACCTCTTCCGCCTGTTCGTCCGCGTCGTCCTCCAAACCGTTACTCTCCTAGTCAGTATGGTATCTCTGTTGTCTTCGAGCCGACTTCTTATCGGGATGCTGAGCAATATCCCGAATGGCAGCTTGCCATGGCTGAGGAGATTGCTGCGCTTGAGCTCACCGGCACCTGGGATCTTGTTTCTCCACCTCCTGGTGTCCGTCCTATTACGTGTAAGTGGGTCTATAAAATTAAGACCCGCTCTGATGGATCTCTTGAGCGCTATAAAGCGCGTCTTGTGGCTCGTGGCTTTCAGCAGGAGCACGGTCGTGACTATGATGAGACTTTTGCTCCTGTGGCTCATATGACCACTGTGCGTACTCTTCTTGCTGTTGCTTCTGTCCGACGCTGGTCTGTATCTCAGCTTGATGTTCAGAACGCTTTTCTTAATTGCGAGTTGAGTGAGGAGGTTTACATGCAGCCTCCTCCTGGGTATTCTGTACCTGATGGGATGGTTTGTCATCTTCGCCGTTCTCTTTATGGCCTGAAACAGGCCCCTCGTGCCTGGTTCGAGCACTTTGCTTCTGTGGTGACTGATGCTGGTTTCTCTCCTAGTCTTCATGATCCAGCGCTATTTGTTCACACTTCTCCTCGTGAACGCACTCTTCTCCTTCTTTATGTTGATGATATGATCATTACTGGTGATGATCCTGAGTATATTGCCTTTGTCAAGGCTCGTCTTCGTGATCAGTTTCTTATGACTGATCTTGGTCCTATTCGCTACTTTCTTGGGATTGAGATCTCCTCCACTTCTGATGGATTTTATATCTCCCAGGAAAAGTATATTCAAGACCTCCTTACTCGTGCTGGCCTTGTGGATGAGCGCACAGTTGAGACTCCTATGGAGCTTAATGTTAAGCTTCGCCCTACTGATGGTGATCCTCTTTCGGATCCTACACGTTATCGCCATCTTGTTGGGAGTCTTGTTTATCTTGCTGTCACTCGTCCTGATATTTCTTATCCTGTTCATATTCTGAGTCAGTTTGTCTCAGCTCCTACCACCGTTCACTACAGTCATCTCCTTCGTGTCCTTCGTTATCTTCGTGGCACGATTACTCATCGTCTTTTCTTTCCTAGCTCCAGCTCTCTCCAGCTCCAGTGCTACTCGGATGCTACGTGGGCGAGTGATCCTTCAGATCGTCGTTCACTTTCTGCTTACTGTGTGTTTCTTGGTGGTTCGCTTGTTGCTTGGAAGACGAAGAAACAGGTCGCGGTTTCCCGTTCGAGTGTTGAGGCTGAGCTACGGGCTATGGCTTCGTTGATTGCTGAGGTGACCTGGTTACGGTGGTTGCTTGCAGATTTTGGGGTCTCTATTACGACACCCACTCCACTTTTGTACGAAGCACGCGCGCCCCGTCGCCTCGTACTCGTGCGAGTCTTCCACGCGAGGGATAAGATCATTCAGCTCGTCCGCCAGCACCGAACTAAAAAGGGTGTCGGCCATCAGTGGCGCCGAACAGGACAGCAGCCGGTGTCGCAGTATCCGTCCGCCCAGGGCATGTTCGCCGCGATCAGCCGCTTCCCTTGCCGCCGCCATGTCTTGGATTGCCTCCATGCGAACGCGCTCACGCTCGACCTCCACGGACGGCTCCACGTCGACGGTCACCTCAACCGGCCTCTGGACCACGGCATCGTCTCCAGCGACGTTGACCGTCTGCCCTGTAGCGGCATCTCGGTAATTGCAGCTCAGTTTGACAAGGCCGGTGACGTCATCGTCTGAATCCTCCTCCGCTAATGCAGGTACGTCCACGAGAATCAAAAAGCGCCTCTCCTCGTCGGCGTAGAGCTCGCCGACGTCCACCGAGGCAGCACGGCCACCGGCATCCACGCGGCTGTGGTAGCGTCCGGACTTGACCTCCCGGAGGCGCACGCCCGGATGCAAGCACGTGACCGCGATTCGCGCCTCCTGCACGACGACCGTGAGGAGCCCGCCGAGGCACTGCGCGAACGAGTCCTGGAGGACAGCCTGGTTCTCGATGAATGAAAACGTTCCGCCTGTCACCTCCGCGATCGTGTTCATGGCGGCGGCGTCGTGGTCGGTGCCGAAGCCAAACGCGTGAACCGCCGGAGGCCGGGCGCCCAAGCCGGTGTAGGTTAGCGAAGATGGCACAAGGTTCATGTAGTTAGCACCGCCATAGTAACTCCGAGGAGAGGTGTATGTGTCCTGCCCGTCCGAGAGAAGCATGATGCTTGTGACGGCATTCTTGTAGCGGCGGTCGTCGAGCACCTGGGCGGCCACTCGGAGGCCGTCGCCGATGTTCGTGGCCCCGTCCGCGACGAGGGACTCCACGGCTCGCTTCGCGGTGGCCTTCCCAGCGTCAGACGTGCGCCGGAGACGGATCAGGCGTCTAGCGGTGTCGGAGAAGGACACCACGGAGAGGCGATCGGCCGATCCGAGGTTGTCGATGACGAACCCCATTGCACGCTTCAGCAGCGCCAGCTTACGACCCGTCATGCTGCCGCTGATGTCGAGCACCACCACGAGGTCGAACGTGCACGAGCACCGCGAAGTTCTCGCGGGACGAGCCCCTGGCCACGGCCGGGAACTCGCAGTGCGTCTTGAGGACCACCGCTCCTCCTCCGTTGGCTGCGGCCTGAACGATCTCCTGCACCGGCTCGTCGTCTGCGTACGTGCGGCGGGGCGCCTGTTGGGACGACGACGGCGGCGGGCCGTTCACGGCTGGCAGGATGGTCCACGGCGCATTGCAGAGCGGGCAGTTGTGGTTGCCGTATTGGACGACACTGGCGGAGATGCAGCTGAGGTGGAAGGCGTGGGAGCACTCCGCCGTGAAGCTGGCCTGGCCGCGAACCATGCCGCCGAGGCAGATGGCGCACACGTCGGCGTCGCTCGCGTCCGCCATGGAGCCTCTAGAGGAAGAAGGAACAGAATTGCTAAGTCTCAGGTGCCAGATAATTCCTTATGTCTCAGTCGATGCATCTGACCGTCCGATCTGTTGTGCTTTGTGCGCTGGATTAGTTGTGCTTGCATTCATGTGCTTCACGATACAGAGTTAAACACACGCGTAGGCAACGAGCAGACCATGTGGGCCATATGTTTTGGGCCTTTTTTCTTTCCTGTTTTGTGTATTGGTTAGGGCTGTGTCTTTTGTATGTGGGCTGGGTCTTTTTTTAGTGTAGTTTTATATTTTTGTACTCTTAATTGCACGCAAATATTTTAATATAGAAAATGCCTTGCTATTACCCCTATCTAAAATGTGTAACATGTCTACTTCTATATGACTTTTTAGAGGTGTGTAACTGCCCACTTTTGAAAATGCAATATGGGATCTACATGCTATATGCATTTTTTTCCAAAAGTGCTAGATATCATTCCCTAGATTTTTTTTCTTAGGTCTCGGTAGACAGAGCGACCGATGGAAGTTATGATTTCCAAACGCTAAGTTTGTTTTTCTGGTAACCAGTTGCCGTGGTTGGGATTTTTTAGCACAGTAGACTTTGTAGGCTATGTAGAAGTTTGTCGGCTTCTTGTGTGTTTTATTTTTCTTTGCGCGTTCACGCGCGAGGTGTGTGCTTTTCATATATATGTTCGTGCGTGGCTGAGCTTTTCATCATCTTCATTTTTCTATTTTTTATATTTTGTTTTGGAGGTGGGTTTTTCTCGAGAGACAAAAATGTGTGTTTGCAATAGACTTTTTTGTGGTTTCTAGATGTATTTTTGTCGGATTTAAGAAACTAAGTAAACCAGTTCCACATTTCTTCGAGATTTGTGCAACTGGTTAGCTAAGTTACATTTGTCTGTCAAATTTAGATTTGGGCAACTAAACCAACCGGTTGCACATATCTTCGAGATTTGTGCAACTGGCATAAACTAACAAGTTGCATGTTTCTTCGAGATTTGTGCAACTGGTTAGCTTACTTGCATAATTCTGTCAGTTCTGGATTTGGGCAACTAAACTAACCAGTTGCACATTTCCTCGAGATTTGTGCAACTGGTCAGCTAAGTTGCACTTTTCCGTCAGATTTGGATTTGGGCAACTAAAATAACCAGTTACACATTTCTTCAAGATTTATGCAACTGGTTAGCTAAGTTGCACTTTTCTGTCAGATTTGTATATGGGCAACTAAACTAACCAGTTGCACATTTTGTTACGCTTTTATTGCACTTTTCTGTCGGAGTTTAGCAACTAAACTAACGAGTCGCACATTTCTTTAAGATTTGTGTAACTAGTTAGCTAAGTTACAAAAAAAATCTTAGATTTGAGCAATTAAACTAATTGGATGCACATTTAATAGACATTTGTGCTACTGGCCGGTAGCTAGTAGTTGCACATTTGTATCAGACTTGGGCTACTAGCTAGCGAGTTGCACATTTCTTCAAGGTTTGTGCAACTGTGGTAGTTTTAGTTGCACAAATCTTCGATAGTTTGGATTTGGGCAACTAAACTAATCGTTTGCACATTTTTTCGATATTTGTGTAACCGATTAGCTATTAAATGCACATTTTGTGAAGAAATGTGCAACTAGAAACCAGTTTACATATGAATTGCAATTTTCTCAAGAAACCTACAACTTCAACCAGTTTTCTATACGAGTTGTACTTATATCAAAGAAACGTGCAACTCCAACTAGTTTTTAATATGAGTTGCAATTTTTCTTAAGAAATGTGCAACTAGCATCGGTTTCCATATGAGTTGCACTTTTCTGAAGAAACGTGGAACTCTAACCGTTTTTCTATACGACTTGCACTTTCTAAAAAAAAAAGTGCAACTCCAACCGGTTTATAATACAAGTTGAAAAAGTGCGACTTGCAACCGGTTTAAAAAAATGTTCAAAGTTCACATGGCATGGAATAATTGCTCACGAGACTTTTTTTTTACGTATTACAGAATTAAAAAAATAAGATGATTTCAAAAAACAAAAAGGAAATAGGAAATAGAAAAAAAGAAAAAAATGTAACATAAAATGAACAAAAATAAAAAAGCAAACTAGGAAAAGGAAAAAAAAATCTTTTATGCCCCGTCAAAGTTGCAAATCATCTAGTGCCAAGAGCTAGTCCATGGAAGTCCAATATGTACGTACGCGGGATTGGTCTAAAAAAAAATGTAGATGTGATCACTAGTTTGAGGTGCTAATAGTTTGTACGATACGATTTCCATCGACTGAGACTTAACATGATCTCAATCGACTGTGACATAGACACACCCAAGAAGGAAATATTGGGCTAATTGTTCGATGAGATCGGCGTATATATAGGGGGGGCGTCCCGTACGTTAGGTCGGTGATGTGATCAAGATGCGTAGCCGGCACGGTTCCATGCATGAATGAATTAATGGACTTTCTATCTCGACAGGTTAGGGCTTATTTTGGCAACCAAAAATATTCTACATTAACATGTCTCTGTAACAAATAATTCAGTTTTGGAAAAAGAAGTCCGGATCTCTTTTTTACATACTGCAAAATTAGTGGGTGTTTCGAAATACTAAAAAATAAAACCACAATATTCATTGGACCCTAACGCTTTAAATTATTTAATAATTCACTATTTTTAGAAACTGAAATATTCTCGAAATACTTAAAAAAAACAGAGCTCCCAAACCAACCCTAGGGTGATTAGAGCCCTTTCTAACAAATTTACGACGATTATCTACTATTTTTTTCTTGTAAGTTAGATTATGTGCTCAGTTAAGACTGCGTTTGAGGTCAGGGGCCTGGTATGTCGAGGTGTCTAATCTGCATACGACCGATTTTCGATTCGACATCAGTTAGATTTCCGTTTCCACCTCATGTAATGATACAAAAATCACCACGATGCGTGCCAGATTAAAGTGATTAGACATACAAAAATCTAAAGGACATCGGAATCGGGCTCGATATAACCTATAGCGAGGTCACCTTGTAAAGAGTGGCGGAGAAAATCCGACTTAGACTGAACATTAAAAATTATATGCAAAAACCCAAAATAGTAATGAGATATTAACGACTTTTCTATGCTCCTGTATAACCATCGGATTTTATACTGAGATTCAATCGATAGATCTGGCAGGCAACGAAAATAGAAATGAAGCCCCCGCAGGCCGGCCGGCTCCTCGTTCAAAGGCCCCTCAAGGCCGGCCAACCAACATCTGTCGTGTGGAGGTAGCTGGCGTTGCTGGCAGCCAACGAAGTCCCCACCGCTCCCCCCGGCCGGACGACAGGTCGAGCGTGAAGCCCCCCCCCGGAGGGGATCAGAAGGCGTTGGTGCGAGCTGAAATTTCCCAACCGTTAATGTTGATTGGTATTCATGGCCTTTCAAAGTCGCCTCTGAAACTTTAGATACACGGGTCGTGGGCGTTTTATCCTAGTGCCCTATAAAAAACTTTAGATACACGGGTTGGACGATTCTAAGGGCTATGTTCGAGTCCGCTTTTACGAAACTGTAAAAACTAGTTATTTTATAGGTTTGACCGTTTTTAATAAGGGTCTGCTAGAGGTGTTCCAAGCGTCGTAGGCATTATTACGGCATCATCATCTCTTAATCTAATTATCAATCAATGTGTCTGACGGGCCGGTGGACTTTCGAAGCTATGACTTTCCAGCGCCACCGCCTCTGCTCTCCCGACATTCGCTCCTGCGCCCGCGATGGCCATACCTCCGTGACACCGAGGCCCGCATCTGCATGGGCCGAAACGGGCGGCGCAAGTCCTTTCATGATTACTTCAGTCATGAATGACCGAAAATATCCAGATCTTGTAGGTAGTGCAATAGCCAAAAGAATGCAAAGGTTGCAACTCATGCCCATGTTTCCCTTGAGCCCGAACACATGTATGACCAAAAAAGTTTTTTAGGATGATGAACAAGTGAAGGAAAGAACTGAGCCTACTGAAGAACATTTACAATCAAAGAAAGCACGACAATTGAACATTTGCAGTAGGGTACTGCATTGAACTTGAGCAGTATGAAGATTAGGGGAAATAAAACTTTGCTAAAGTAGACCTAACAACAGTGTGTGCCCTCGTCTATCTTTACTATTACGGTTTTGCTAATTCTAAGTCGACTGAGAATTAACTAAATCTCAGTCGCCTTTTTAACCGTTAGATTTTGTGTCGTGATTCGTGTTAATTTATGAGTTGCACATGGTTTGCAATTGTGTGCAACTAGAATTAGTTAAATCTCAGTCGCCTCCTTGACCGTTTGATTTGTGTCGTGATTCATGTTGATCTAAGAGTTGCAAATGATTTGCAATTGTGTACAAGTGACTGAGATTTAGTTAAATCTAAGTCGACTGAGAATTAGACACTCCCTTACTATTAAATGCGAAGTCAGAGAATATGAAAATGCTATGAGATCAAGTGTAATATATTGCATGATGATGACAAGCTCCTGGACACAAGTTTCTACGGATTGGGTCGTTGCAAGTAGCATTTGATTTGGGGAAAAGATCAATGGAGATCGTGGTAGAATTCAAATGTAAATGGATCATGGCCACTCATAGTTCGAGTACTACAACTGTGAGTTTAACTCAAATGTAAATGGATACAATGCTACTAATTGCGTTGTTTTCACTGGGTGTGTCGGAAATGACTTCTTGTCCTCCTGGACGCTTCTGAGCCGTTGATCTTAATCCCCGATGCTTGTCGCCTTCGTGTCCGTTGGATAACTGACGAAGTAGTAGTGTCGATGTTGACAGACAGTGTTGGGTTCAGATAGCCAAGCCTACGATCCACGTCAAGCTCACCCCTGCAGCCAAACGGGCAGGATGTAATACTCTGGTGAGCCCCTGAATTGATGACAAGGTCACCGCTTTATTGGCTGCCGGTCGCGCTCGATCTGCCGCGCTCGTTGGGCCCCCTGCTTCCTCCTCGAGGAGGTCAGCCATGCCCGTGCAGCTCTGAGTCGAGCTCGTCACGGCCGCGGTCTTCGGCGCCGTCGCGAACCGAGAGCATCATCGGCATGGCCGCGGTTTTGGCTCCACCGCGAACCCAGAGCATCATCGGCACGGCCGCAGTTTTTGGTGCCGTCGCGAACCGAGAGCATCATTGGGTCCGGCGCGGTCTTCGTCGCCGCGGCGAACCCAAAGCACCATTGGAACGAGGGCGGTCTTTGTCTCCGCCGCGAACCGACAGCATCACCGGCATGGCCGCGGTCTTCGTCGCCGCCGTGAACCAAGAACATCATTCATCGGCACGGCCGTGGTCTTCGTGGCAGCTACAAACTGAGAGCTGGTCCGGTCTGACCGCGACCATGGCCATGCTAAGCCAAGCAACCAGACTGTGTCGTACAGCGTGCCGGGCGTGTTCCAGGCGGTCGGCGGCGGTCGTGTAGTTCGAGCACTCCAGCTCCGTGGCGGGTGACAGCGAGTAGGGCCGGGGCGATAAGTGGAGGAGGGCAAGACGGAGACGCTCCAAATGTCGTCCGCGTCCCACCTCGTCTGCTATCTGCCCTCTTTCTCCTCCCCAGGCCGCTGATGTACACCATAGCACATAGGACCTGGATGGAAACACAAACAACCACAGTTTAGAAGCTAAAAGACCATCCCTCTCGTGTACACTGAACTTACTGGATACAACCACATTTTTTTTCTGTGTGTTCGCCTGTTCCAATAGTTAGGGTATTAGGTGCATTGGAGATCCATAATTTGCAGTAACCTTCTAAAAAAACCCAGCCTTGTCAATAGGTATTGAACAATTTAGGATGCAGTAGTGTCATGATGTTTCATTACTGAACAAACAGAGGACATTATGTTCACTATACCAATTCATGTAACAGAAAGTTGAGTACTTACAATACCAAAGGACCCCATGCACCTAAAGTTCTCCATGATCCATACAAGATAATCCTTCAAAATCTGTCAATGACATATACAGATTCATCGTGAATAAAATGAGAAGAGTAAGCACTGGCAGCAAAAAAAAATGTTTGTTGTGTTAAGGAGAAAATACATTAGATTGCAGCTTGAATTGTAAAGAGAAATAAAAAGATGCAAAAAAAGGCTAAAGCTCCATGGACCCAACAAATATTGGACTAACAAAGAGGTATATTGGATTATGGTCTAAACTACAACACAATATAAATGCTAACATATATATTTAAGAGAAAGATTATACTTCGAGTTTGAACAGATTATAAAGTGAGTGAAAGCTAAAACTAGCGCTGATATTTGATTTCAAAGAGGATCAATAGGCTGATCGTTCCATAAAACATGATCTAACATCATCATATGAAGTCTTTAAAGAAAACAGAACCAGTAACCAGCATATTTTCCTTTTATACTCCAATCTAAATACATTCAATATTATCTACCAATAGACCAACATATCAGATAATATGATTACTAAGCAAGCAGTTCTGTCAATGCGAATTACATAAAGTTGCAGTATTATAAACAGAGAATGGTGCACTGTAGTAAATGGCGAACTACATAAAGTTGCAGAATTATAACATGGGAAACAATATCTAAGAAACTGAAATTACAATCCTGATTCTACTTGGAAATTATACTATGAATTGCAATGCTGAAGAGGCAAAGATATAACTGAGAAGACTATTCGGAAGAGACCATCTGCTAATTAATTTATTACTAGAAGAACTCATTTGGATCGATTAAGACAAATAGATACCAGAGTCCATGAAAAGGGTGTGCCTTACAGCCGAATGAGATAATTTCTGCCTACACATGATTTCACTGATTAGGTGGCATTATCATACTGACATACTGTATTAAATGCATTGGCGAGTCTAGTTTGTGCAAGCATGGTTTATTGTCCTAGATGGTTCAGACACAAGGACAAGCCGTTTTCACCCCTAGTGCTGATGCATGTATCATTTCATTTCAGGTTCCTGCGTCATCAGCTCCATCTTAGTTTGTTTGGAGGCCAGACATCGTCTCGATTTCGAGCGGCGGCACGGCTTCAACACTTTTCCCTTCCGCATCCCTGCTCGAACGGTGCAAATCATAAAAGGTCTATGCAGGGAAAGAGGTGTTTGGACCCCGGAAGATGGCGCGCTTGAGGAGAATGTGCTCGACGTGATCCGACGAGTCGGAGGGGCACTAGCGGCCGACGTTCCCGGTTGGAACCGCTGCAAGCTCCAGGTGAAGAGCTGGAAGATCCACAACTGCACCTATTTGCTGTCGATGCCACCGTCCAAGATCGCTAAGTTGCTATATACAGAGGGACCACTTCTTGGTGGAATTATTGTTGGTAAAGCCTACTATGCCGATGGCTGGGAGGACAGTGACAGTGTATACAGAGACTTCCCTAGAAATGAGGAAGGAGCGGAAGAACACTTGGTTGTCTGTATAGGATACCGCTACAACTCGACTGGGCAGCCACACAGCATCCCTGAGCTTCAGATTGAGGCCATGGACAACCACTTTGAGGACGGACCTGTGAGGTGGATTGCGGCGGAGGAGTTCACCTGCTTCACTGAGGTTCGCGTCGAACCGCTCGACGTGAATGAGCTCCGGGTGAAGAAGCCCTGCTGGTGGCGTCGTATTCTTACCAGCGTCCGAGAGATCTTCAGATGGTAGGGATGTTGTGACAACCGTTATTGTGCTAGCTGTAGCGGTTGTTTTGGCTTCTGACACAGTAGATTAGCTTGCAAAGGAGAGACTGGTTGGGAATGACAGTTACTGTATATTTTAGAAATTCATACATTGTGCTTAGGCTGGTACATACTTGCATGTAGGACTGTTCAGTCTATGTGATCCAAGCTAATACGCTCTTACAAACCAGCAGCATATAGTGTTAGAGTTGTATTTTGTGTATATGCGTGTACGTGTATGTTTCGGTATTGTATACCGCTGTAACTCCTTGTTGTACAAGTTGATCCTTCTATATAAAGAGATGCCAGCCGGTTGGGGCTAACCACGGCAAATAATTCCTTTTAACTTGGTATCAGAGCGAGCCGACCCAACCTAGGGTTTCCGCCCGCACCCCGTGCTTCCGCCGCCGCCGCCGTCTTTTGCCGCCGCCGCCCGCGCCCCGCGTGTGCCGCCGCCGCCACGATCCGACGCGATGACCACCTCCGCGTTGCAGCTCTCCACCTCCGCCGGCGCGTTGGCCTCGTCCTCCGCCCCATCTATCCCCGCCGGCGCCATCATCTCCGCCCCCACCGGCCACAACATCAACACCATCACGGTGCGCCTAGATCGCACTAACTTTCTTCTCTGGAAGATGCAGGTTGTCCCCAACATCGCCGGCCAGGGATGGTACGGCTTCCTCGACGGCTCCTGCAAAGTGCCTCCGGCCACGGTCACCGAAGGAGAAGGTGCCAACGCCGTGACCAAGGCCAATCCGGATCAGCGTGTCCTCAGCATCCTCGTCGGCTCCATGACGGAGGAGATCCTCGGCCACCTCGTCGGCTGCACCACCGCGTCGTCAGTGTGGGCGTGCCTCGTGTCCATGTTCTCGGCGCAGAACAGGGCAGGGGTGCGCCAGATGCGGCGTCAGCTCTCGACGCTGAAGAAGAACGACCTCACCGCCGCCGCCTACTTTCACAAGATGAAGGGGTTCGCGGATGCCATGGCCCAGGTGGGGTCGCCCATCTCCGATGATGAGTTGATCGACTACATCGTCGTCGGTCTCGGGACTCAGTACGAGTCCCTCCAGCACTCTCTCACGGTGCTGGCCGCCGCTGGCGCTGACACCCTCAGCCTGGCGGACTTCTACTCCATGCTCCTCTCCTGCGAGTCCCTCAAGGAGCAGAACGCCCTCGCCCCCGAGTTCTCCACCTCTGCCAACGCCGTGGCACGGCAAGGCGACGTCCGTGGAGGGGGGCGCCCCTTCGCCGACACCCACAACGGCGGCCGCTCCGGGGGTCGCCCTACTGGCCCGCAAGGTGGTGGTCAATACAACGGCAGCAGGCTCCCCGTGGCAACCGCTCCAACCAGGGGGGCGGTGGTGGTGGCAACGGTGGAGGCGGCCAGGGCAACGGCGGTGGCGGGCGCAACAACCGACAGCGCGATCGCCCCCGCTGTCAAGTTTGCAAGTACTGGGGGCATGAGGCTCTTCAGTGCAAAAATCGCTTTAACCAAGCGTTCCAGTACGAGGACAACCGTGCTGGCAATTCTGCCGCCTACCAGCCTGGCCCTAGCCAGCCTTGGCTCTTCGACCACCGGCGCCACCGACCACCTCACCAATGACATGGGCAGGATGAACATCCAGGAGCGCTACACCGGCACGGATCAAGTGCAAGTTGCCAACGGTGCAGGTTTGTCTATTACGCATGTTGGTCACTCTCGTTTACCCTGGTTCATCCTCTCCTATTGAACTTAAAAATATTCTTCTTGTTCCTGAACTTAGCAATAATTTGCTCTCTGTCTATTGCCTTGTTTCTGACAATAAATCTTCGTTGAGTTTCATAAATCCTTTTTCTGTGTCAAGGACAAGGTCACGAAGAAAATACTTCTTCGCGGTAGGAGTCGAGGCGGCCTCTACCCTCTTCCATTCAGCCGCGCTGTCGCATCTGGGCATAGCGCGTCTTCCGGCGTTCGGCTGACTTCCGAGCAGTGGCATCGGCGTCTTGGTCATCCTTCCAATAAAATAGTTCATACCATTGTTAGTTCCAATAATTTGTCATATTCCCCAAACATTGAGTCTTCCGTGTGTGATGCTTGTCAGCGTGCTAAGAGTCACCAATTACCATATAATTATTCTACTCGTGTTTCTACATCACCACTTGAGCTTATTCACTCCGATGTTTGGGATCCGGCTTTGCCCTCTTCTGGGGGTTTTAAGTATTATGTCAGTTTGATTGATGACTATAGTCGCTATTGCTGGATATATTTGATCAAAAATAAGTCGGATGTTGAGAGCATCTTTTATACCTTTCAAAACCATGTTGAGCGTCTTTTAAATGCTAAGATTCGTTCTGTTCAGTCGGACTGGGGGGTGAGTATCACCGCCTCCATGCTTATTTTCAGCGCACCGGCATTGCTCACCGTGTGTCTTGTCCGCATACGTCTCAACAAAATGGTATAGCTGAACGCAAGCACCGTCATCTTGTCGAGACTGGCTTAGCCCTCCTAGCGCACTCCTCACTACCCCTTCGGTTTGGGATGAGGCGTTTCTTACTGCTTGCTATCTCATAAATAGGATGCCCACACCTGTTATCAACAACGCCACACCCGTGTTTCGCCTTCTCAATATGACTCCCGAGTACTCGTTTCTCCGCACGTTTGGCTGTGCGTGTTGGCCTAGTTTGCGTAAGTATAATTCACGTAAGCTTGAGTTTCGCTCTCGAATGTGTGTGTTTCTTGGGTATAGTCCCATGCATAAAGGCTACAAGTGCCTTGATCGCTCCACTGGTCGTATTTACATCTCTCGTGACGTTGTTTTCGACGAGACTGTGTTCCCCTTTGCCACTCCCGGCGTCACTGTTGATGTCTCCAAACTTCTTCCGGTGTCGTTTCCGTCTGATGAACCAGTTACTCAGAGTACCGATACGCGTAGTTATGACATTACCTTGTTACCGGCTAATGCACCTGGTTTTGTTGTTAGCTCTCCTGTGCAGGTTCCCGCGGTGCTGCCTCTGCCGATCGACGTCCAGGCGCCCTCGGCGCCACCGCCTCAGCATGCCTCGGCCGGCGCGCCAGGGCCCGCCCCGCATGCAGACGCGTCGGCCTCCCCCAGTGCCACCTCTAGTGCCGACTCGGCACGCGACCAGCGTGCGCGCTCTCCATCGCCCTCGCGGTCGCCAGCATCGACACCGTCCGCCTCTCCGGCCCGTGATGGGCCTGCCTCTCCGGCCCGCGACGGGTCCGCTTCGTCGAGTTCGTCTTCACCCGCTTCATCGCCCTCGTCGCCTCCAGCGCCTTCCGCTGCCGAACCGGCTCGGGTCATCGTCACGCGACAGCGTAATGCTGTCTACCGTCCCAAGGTGTATCGGGATGGCACGGTTCGGTATGACCCCTACCGCCGCCGTGCGTTTATGGTGGAGCCCGCGTCTCATCGCACCGCTCTCTCCGAGCCGGCGTGGCGCGCTGCTATGGAGGCTGAGTTCGAGGCCCTTCAGGCGAACAAGACGTGGACATTGGTACCCCGTCCACCCAGCACTAATATTGTTGGCAGCAAGTGGATCTTCAAAACGAAGTTCCGTCCTGATGGTTCAGTTGACAAATACAAGGCGAGGCTTGTGGCTCGAGGCTTCACACAGCAGTACGGTATTGATTATCATGATACTTTCAGTCCTGTGGTTAAACCAGTCACAGTTCGCCTGGTGCTTTCTCTTGCTGTCTCTCGTGGTTGGTGCCTTCGTCAGATCGATGTGAGTAATGCTTTTCTTCATGGTTTTCTTACTGAGGAAGTGTATATGCAGCAGCCCCCTGGTTTTGAGGATTCGCGGTGTCCTCAGTATGTTTGCAAGCTGCAACGTGCTCTCTATGGTCTCAAACAGTCGCCCCGTGCCTGGTATGCCCGCTTAAGTGACAAGCTCCATCAGCTCGGTTTTATTGCTAGCAAGGCGGATACTTCTCTGTTCATCTTCGATCATCAGGGAGTTGTGATATATATGCTCGTCTATGTTGATGACATCGTCTTGGCTGGATCCTCTGTGTCTGCTGTTGAGAAGCTTGTTGCCACTCTCTCTAGTTCTTTTCCTATCAAGGACCTTGGACGCCTAGAGTATTTCCTTGGTATTGAGGCTGCTTATAATTCTGAGGGTATGGTGTTGACGCAGCACAAGTATGCTCTTGATCTCTTGCACCGGGCCAACATGGAGCAATGTCGGCCGGTTACCACACCTATGTCTACTTCCGACAAGTTGTCTCGAGATCAAGGTGAACCGCTCAGTTCTGAGGATGCTTTCAAATACAGGAGTCTTGTTGGGGGTTTACAGTATCTTACCCTGACGCGCCCTGATTTGTCGTTTGCTGTCAACAAGGTGTGTCAGTACTTGTCGCAGCCTACTACCGCTCATTATGAGGCGGTGAAGCGCATCCTTAGATATATCCGAGGCACCGTGTCTACTGGCTTGCGTTTTCGGCGCTCCTCGTCTACGGGGTTGAGTATTTTCACTGATGCGGATTGGGCTGGCTGTTCTGATGATCGCCGTTCCACTGGCGGTTTTGCAGTTTTTCTTGGTCCCAATCTTGTGTCTTGGAGTTCTCGCAAGCAACCGACGGTTTCTCGCTCTAGTACTGAGGCAGAGTACAAGGCTTTAGCCAATGGCACCGCTGAAGCTATATGGATACAGTCGGTGTTGAAGGAGCTTGGTGTGTTTCTCTCCCAACCTCCTGTTTTATCGTGCGACAACATTGGCGCCACGTACTTATCTGCAAATCCAGTTTTTCATGCCCGTACGAAGCATATCGAGATTGATTTTCACTTTGTGCGCGAGAAGGTTGCCTTGGGTGCACTTGATGTTCGGTTCATCTCAACCGGCGATCAGTTGGCTGACGTGTTCACGAAGCCTGCTACTCAGCTCACACTTCGTCGTTTTAGTTCCAATCTCAACCTTGTTGACGACGGTTTAGATTGAGGGGGGGTGTTAGAGTTGTATTTTGTGTATATGCGTGTACGTGTATGTTTCGGTATTGTATACCGCTGTAACTCCTTGTTGTACAAGTTGATCCTTCTATATAAAGAGATGCCAGCCGGTTGGGGCTAACCACGGCAAATAATTCCTTTTAACTTATAGCAGCGATTCTCACTATATGCTAATAGCATACTTGCATCATCTTCTTCAGTCTGTTCCTGAAACGTCTCTCCTAAAGTCCGAGCATTCAACCACCCCATCAAACATATAGGCGACATTTATTAAGTGTTTAATATTTGTACAAGCAGGAGTACTACTCACTTAAGCTACCAGGTTTGGAGTAGTTACTTTCAAGTTTGTTCAACGGTTTGGAGCACTATCAGGTTTGGAGTACTAACAGGTTTGCATTGCAGCTAACATGAGAGGGAGTACTGCCAGGTTTTCATAGAACAATCATTCAGTTAGCTTGTGGTTCAGTCCAGGGAAATATAAGTAGATAACAGGGCAGTTCATGTAGGCTCCTCAGTTAGCATATCAAAGCTGAGAAATATTCACCCATTCCCTCCAACAAAACCCAAAATCTCAAACTGACAATAATTAGATATAAACATTACTGCACAACAATTGCTAGTCAAATACAGCTAATAGTGCGATAGTGTAGGGCAGGGCCGTGACTTACCACCTGGTAGTGGTAGGCCTCAGAATTAGCCTACTCCAGCAGCTCCAAATGCGATAGGGTATTCCGACGACCACGATTACCAGGAGGAAGAGGGCCGGCCCGTCGCCGAGCCGCCTCACCACCACCCACTGCCGGGCCGCCGCCCGCCATGGAGGACAAGGGTCGAAGCTTTCTCATGCTGCTCCTATGTACAGACGGGATCCCCGGATCTGGCCTCCGTGCAGTACGCCGACGGAATCAACCTCGCAGAAACCGGACCCGCAGGCACTCCGGTCTCACCGACGCAGGAAGCCTCGCCGACGCCTTGGACCGAAAAATCACAACTTCGATGTGGAGGGGAGCGAGGCGGCGAGGGGAGGGGAGCGCGGCGAGGTTGAGGGGAGCACGGCCGCAAGGGGAGAGGAGCGCCGCGAGGTTGAGGGGATCACGGCGGCGAAGCGAGGGGATATCGGCGGCGAGAGGAAGGGGGAGTGAGGCGGTGGACCACGGCGAGGTGGAGGAGATCGCGGCGTGCAGCCGTACTGACTTGTGTCCAGAGAGCTGGCCAACGGACCGCCTATACCTGGCCAAACGGGCCGTGTTTCACGGACCGGTCCGAGGCACGAATTTTTCAGCACGACCCGATAAGAGCACGGCCCGTGCTAATCGGGTTGAGACACGGCACGGGCCTGTTAGTGCTTGTGCCCAACTTCGATTCACAGCCTCTGGGTCGGCCTGTGTGGCCTGTCACGACACGATTGCTATTTTTTTATTTTTTTTACTATTTTTACCTATTTTTGAATTTCGGGCCCTATTAGTGTCGGTGGGCTGTGCCTAACCCAAGCCGTCGGGCCGTATACGTGTCGGTGGGCCGTGCCGACAATGAGTTCACCGCCTGCGGGCCGGCCCGGCACGGGACGATTCCTGTCGGGCCATATTCGTGTCGAGCCATATTAGTGTCGGGTCGGACCCCGAATCCGATATGTCGCTCATTAGCGACGGATCCGGGACGCGTCGCCTGAAGCGCGCGTTGCTGGGCCGGCCCATTTTCTTCTTCTTTTTCTTTTCTTTTTCTGTTTTCTTTATCGTAGTTCTGTTTTTTCATTTTCGTTTTCGTTTTCTTTTCTTTTTCTTTTTCGTTCGTTTAATTTTTATATTTTATATTTTTTGTTTTATTTTCACTTTTTATGATTTTGCAAAAATTTTAGCTAATTTTTTTAATTATTCGAAAATTTTATAAATTTAAGATTTTGTGCATATATAAAAATTGTTCCAATTCAAAGTTTGTTCATATTTCAAAATTGTTCAAATTCAAGATTTTTGTTTATATGCTAAAATTGTTCCAATTGAAGATTTTGTTCACATTTAAAAATTGTTTCAATTCAAGATTTTGTTCATATTCGAAAATTGTTCCAACTCAAAATTTGTTCATATTCAAGAATTGTTCAAATTCAAAAATTGTTCATATTCGGAAATTTGTTCGAACTCGAAAATTGTTCCTTTTCGATTTTTTTAATATTTGAAATTTGTTCAAATCGAAAAATTGTTCATATTTGAAAATTTTCAAATTCAAAAAATTGTTCAAATAAAAATTCATATTTTGAAAATTTGAAAATTCTTCAAATTGTTCAAATTTGCAAAAAAAAACATATTTTAAAAATGTTCACACTTTAAAACAATATTCAGCTTTAAAAAATAATTTTCGTTCATAGACTTTTTTCTATTCACTTTTTAAAAATGTTCAAAAATAGTTTTTGTTCACCGACCTTTTCTGTTCACTTTTAAAATCGTTCAAAAATAGTTTTTGTTGACCGACTTTTTCTTCACTTCTGATTTTTTTTTACTTTGTACTTCGAGATAAATTTTGTACCTTCAGATTTTTGTACTACGTACTCAATATTTTTTTGCTTCGAGTTTAATATTTTTTATACTTGTGATTTCAGTGTACATGTATTTCCGATTACTTTTTACTTTTGAGAGAATTATTTTCATACTTTTTGTCTGCTTACATGCGTGTATTGTACTATACATGTCAAACGTACCAGAAAATTGTGCGCTGCTCGAGCTAGCTAGCTGAACATCTCCTGGCTCGAACGATCGTGAGAGCGACCTTGCTACTGTTGCTAGCTTTTCTCAACGTATGGTGATCGTGATCCGCAGGCATGCGTCCAGCTTACGGAGTACCAACGAATATATGAAATAGTCCAACCCAGCGAAACGTTTTCGCGCGCTGGGCCGGCCCATTCATGGAAGAGTGTAGGCGGCGGGGGATGGAACTGTCGCTAACGAGCGATACAAAGGAGCTCCCGGGTCGGACACTGTAACAGGTTGTGCCGTTCGGGCCGTCCGTTTGGCAAGCTATAGCACCGCCTGGTGCTAAACGGGCGTGGCATGGCCCGACACATGGTGGCCCGTTTACTTTGCGGGGCGTGTTGTGTCGTGCCGGCCAGTGGGCCCGAGCCTCTAGACACGACATATCTAGTAAATGAGCCGGTCTGGGCACCGCCTGTAGCTGGCAAACGGGCCGTGTTTCACGGACCGGCCCGAGGCACGGATTTTCGGGTCGAGGCACGGCACGGGCCCCGTTAGTGCTTGTGCCCAACTTCGATTCACAGACCCTGGGCCGGTGCGGCATGGCACGATTGCTATTTTCTTAAATTTTTAACTATTTTTTCCTATTTTTGAATTTCGGGTCGTATTAGTGCCGGTGGGTCGTGCCTAACCCAAGCCATCGGGTTGTATCCGTGTCGGTGGGCCGTGCTGACAATGAGTTCGCCACCCGTAGGCTGGCTCGGCACACGGCACGATTCCTGTCGGGCCATATTCGTGTCGGGCCGTATTAGTGCCGGGCCGGACACTATAACGGGTCGTGTCATTCCGGGTCGCCCGTTTGGCAAGCTATAGCACCGCCGGGTGCTAAACGGGCCTGGCACGGCCCGGCACATGGTGGCTCGTTTACTTTGCGGGCCGGGTTGTGTCGTGCCAGCCCGCGGGCCTAGGTCTCTAGACATGACACATCTATTAAATGTGTCGGTCCGAGCACGTTTAGCTAGTCATGAAGCACAAGGGTGAGAGACTACCAACTAGCTACTGCCATGGACCCGTAGTCCAAGGTGCAACTACTCACACATCATCCCGGAGGAAGGCATGGCGATGAAGAGCCCTTTGGGATCGATCTCCCCTCCGGCAGAGTGCCGGGATCAGCTTCAGATGGCACCCCAAACTAGGGTTCGAGATGACGGTGCGTCGGGGTCAAGTTTCTGGAAAATAATGGCCGTCCCGACGTTTTTAGGGTTTAGGCAATTTATAGGCGTCGGAGGGCCGCGAGGTGAGGTCCCACGGGCAGGGGCGGGCCCCACCCGCGGGTCCACCTTGACCCGCGGCAGGGGGGCGCACTTGCCCCCTGGGCCTCCCCTCCGGCTCTCCTTCGGACTGGGACTTCATCTTGGCGTATAAAAAATCCTCAAAAATTTCCAGCGCGTTTAGAGAATATTTCCAAAAGTAAATTTCTGAAACAAAAAGACAGCAAAAACAGAGAACTGACACTGGGCATCTTGTCAATAGGTTAGTCCGACAAAATGCTTAAAAATGATATAAATGACAGTAAAAACATGTGACAATATCAAAAACTAGCATGGATCACTCAAAAATATAGATACGTCGGAGACGTATCGGTGGCCATGATTGTCTGCCTTGCCCTTGGCCTTGTTGGTCTTGCCCTTGGCCTTGCTGATCTTGCCCTTTGGTGCCATGGCGGATCAAGGTAAAGAAGAATATGAGAGTTGGGAGAAGATGGAGAATGGCGGTAGGAGAGAGAGGAAGATAAGAAATTATATGCGAGTGTGAGGGGGCAAAGTGAATCCATTGTTTCACCCCTTGCCTTATAAAGTTTTAGGATATAATCTCGGAATTGCCGCTACGCGGAGCAACAAAATCGCAATAGACCCACTTAACCTTGGTCAACCTCGTATGACACCTCGGGTTCTTCACGAACACAATGAAGCAAATGATTCAGAACTCGCCACATTCACATCAAGTGGACCATGAGTGTAGTGCGAATTTCGCGCGGGACCCGGTGCTACATGACGACATATATACTAACAAGGATGTCCATAGTGGTAGGACAAAAACTGCTGGACAAAACTGAAAAGATGCCTATGACCTAGACTGACATCATCATGGATATACGAACCGAAGAGCCATCGGCTCATGAGTCGAACATCAACCCGGTTCCATGACGATAACCTTCGAGTCGGCTAAGGGAAATCATCCCTACGGGCTCGAGCCGTCGCGACTTAAGTTGAATAAGGCCGGATGGTTCACCATGTCTGTTCCACAGGTTTACCTTAATCTATTCTCATTAGTTTCAGGAGTTTAACAAAGAATATCCAGCAACGACTCCTACGAGATAACTCAACTCTACCGACTCCGATCGAAAATGACGCAAACGTTGCTCCCAAGTTAGACTCGGGTTCGAAGGAATACCCAACCAGATAGGCCCACGAGGAGAGACACCCGCGAGACCAAGGTGGGGCATGGATGGCTGACTAACGCGCCTCCCCATGGGCTCACACATACATGTTGGGAATATGCCCTAGAGGCAATAATAAAATGGTTTATTAAGCATATTCAAGTTTATGATAATAGTTTATTATCCATGCTATAATTGTATTAAATGGAAACATAATACATGTGTGGAATATAAACACCCGGAGTCCCTAGTGAGCCTCTACAGGACTAGTTCGTTGATCAAGAGATAGTTAGAGTTTCCTAACTATGGACTTGTTATAGTCACTTGATAACGGAGTCATATCATTAGGAGTAATGGTGTGATGGACATGACCCAAATAAAGAGTTGCAATTAATCGTGTCACAAAAGTTTTGTTGTCAACACTTTTAATATGCCAAATATAGTTTCCTTAGACCATGAGATTATATCACTCCCGTTCACCGGAGGAATACTTTGTGGACATCAAACGTCACTTCGTAACTGGGTGATTATAAAGGTGGCTTTCAGGTATCTCCGATGGTGGGTTGTTGGGTGATATGAATCGAGAGTGGAATTTGTCCCTCCTTGTGACGGAGAAGATATCTCCAGGCCTTCTCGGTAATATAGCATCAAGAGTCTGCAGACATGTGATTAAGTTGTAATCACCGGGATCCTATATTATGGACGAGTAAAGAGAACTTGCCGGTAACGAGATTAAACTAGACATGGGGATGTCAACGATTATATCTCGGGCAAGTAAAATATCGTGAGACAAAGGGAATCGTATATGAGATTAATTGAATCTCCGGCATCGTGGTTCAATCGAGAAAAGGTTTTCGTTGAGTGTATAGGAATTAATATGGACATCCCGGTCCCGCTATTAATTATTGATATGATCATGTCTATGCATTCTCGAACCCGTAGGGTCACACACTTAACGTTCCGATGAAATTAGGTTTTGCGATGAATTAAATGATGAAGTGAACGAATGGTGATTCGGAGTCTCGGATGGGATCCCGGACATCACGAGGAGTTCCGGAGGAGTCCGGAGAATAAGATTCATATATGGAAAGTGGTTTCCGGAGGTTTCGGAAAAGTTCCGGAAATTATTTAAAGGGTACCGGAAGGTTCCGGAATGTTCTAGAAGAGTCTAGAAGTGGGACCGCATAATTTGTATGGGGCCCACATGGTGCAAAGGGGTGCTGCCACCACTTGGTGGGGCGCACCACCTAAGCCCATATGGGGGTGCGGCACAAGGAGGGGAGTCCCACTCCTAGTTGGACTAGGAGGTGGGCTCCCACCCCTTTAGGAAAGGGGCCCAAGGAGGAGTCCTTGTTGGACTCCAACTTGGGGGGCAAGCAAGGAGGGGCCGGCCGGCCCCCTCCCCTTGACCTAGCCGCCACCTATATAAGGAGGGGAGGGGGGGCGCACCACACAACCTTGGAGGCAGCCGCACCACCCCCCCTAGCCGCACCCCCCTCTTCCCATCTAGCCCTAGTGCGCCACCCCCTTCTCCCCGAAGGGCTGCCGCACATCCACCTCTCCACCATAGCCGCACCACCCCTATGCCCTAGGGCTGCTGCGCCGCCTTGTCCTCTCCCTCTCCTCTTGCTTGGCTTGGCGAAGTCCTGCTCGCGGAGATAGTCATCGTCACCGGCACTACCGTCATGCTGCTGAGATCATCAAGGCCACGTCGTCTCGCTTGCGGGATCAAGGAGTCGACGTCTTCATCGAGCTGTACGTGTGGACGCCGCGGAGGTGCTGCCCGTTGCTGCACTTCACCGGATTGGATCTCGAGGATAATACATCTCCTCGCGACTAGACGAGTCTAGTTGCGGGGATCGACTAGCCAACCCCTGCACCGACAAAACACGTTTGTTGATCTTCGAGGGTAAGAGATTGGATCTCATCTTCGCTATCTTCATCTCGTAGATCTAGATCCTTGGGGTTTATTCCGCTTTGCCGCGTAGAAATTTTTTGTTTTCCATGCTGCGACCCCATCAGTGGTATCAGAGCCTAGATCTATTCGTAGGTGTTGATGCGATTAGAACACAAGGAGTTGTGGGCGTTGATATTTTATGTTGCTACCTTCTCGCGTGCACTTTGCATCTTTGCGGTATTGTGAGATTGAAGCGGCCCGGACCAACCTTACTCGTCCACGCACGAGAGACCGGTTCCACGACTGACATGCAACTTGTTTTGCATAAGTGGCTGGCGGGTGTCTGTTTCTCTTACTTTAGTGAGGATGCAATTTTCAATGGAAGGCCTTTCAAAAGGATGAGTAAATAAGCAACTATTATATCACCGTTGTGGTTTTTGCGTAGATTAGAACGGTTCTATCTCGTTGACCCAAGCCACGTAAAATTTGCATAAACAAAGTAGAGGCGTCTAACTTGTTTTTGCAGAGGGGGTCAAGTGATGTGATATGGCCAATGTGATTTGTGATAATGTATGCAATGATCATGTTTGTAATATTTTCGCGACTTGCATGTCGACGAGTACGGCAACCGGCAGGAGCCATATGGTTGTCTATTATTTTATGTGACCTGCGTGTCAATGAAATCACCATGTATTTGCTTTACTTTATTGCTAAGAGTAGCATTAGTTGTAGTTGCAATAGTTGGTGGACAACCATGGTGATGGCGCCAAGATGATGGAGATCATGCCGGAGATGGAGATCTTGCCGGTGCTTTGAAGATGGAGATCTAAAGAGCATATGAAGAAAGGCCATATCATATCACAATTATGAATTGCATGTGATGTTAATCCCTTTTATGCACCTTATTGTTATGCTTAGATGTGATCGCGACGGTAGCATGATAAGGTGATCTCTCATGTTAATATCAAGATAATTAAGTGTTCTCCCCTAGTATGCGCCGTTGCGAAAGTTCGTCGTTTCGAAGCATCACGTGATGATCGGGTGTGATAGATTCAACGTTCACATACAACGGGTGCAAGCCAGTTTGCACAAGCAGAAATACTACGGTTGTCTTGACGAGCCTAGCATGTACAGACATGGCCTCAGGAACACGGAACCGAAAGGTTAAACACGAGTCATATAAATGATATGATCAACACTGAGTTGTTCACCATTGAAACTACATCATCTCACGTGATGATCGGTGGTGGTGTAGTGGATTTGGATCGTGTGTCACTAATCAACCGGAGAGATGTTGAGTTTAGTGGGAGTTCATTAATTTGATTAAATTGAACTAAAATTGTCATAAACAAGTGTCCTAAAGATGTCTTTGCAAAATCCTTGTAGATCATGGGAGACTACAGTAGTATGTTTCTTGCTGAGGAGCTGCGTCTCGATGGGTCAAACTTTGCTGAATGGTACATGCGTCTGAGAGAAGCCCTTTTCGCCAATGATGAGCTCTACTGTGATAGATGAAGCTTTAGAAAAACGCCCTGATGTTACTGTTGACTACGAAGGGTATATGGAGTGGTACGATCAAAAGACCACCTACTTGAGAGTCGAGTGGCTGATATGCACCTTCATGGATTCTAACCTTGGTAGGCAATTTGGAAACTTGAGCGCAATGGAGATTGTCGATGAGCTGAAACAAAGGTTCATAGCACAAGTTAGAGTTGCAAGGTTTGAATGCCTGGATGAATTTCTTTCAACTAAGATGAAAGAAAACACTTGCTTGGAACAGCACCTAAGTAAGATGCACCGGCTGTATTATACTATGGTGGATGTTTGGAACCATGAAATAACTGACGAGATGGCAATAGATGGGGTGCTGCGCTCGCTTCCCCCCAGCTATAAGGATTATGTCAGGGAGTACTATCATGGGAAGGGATTCGATCACTTTCTGTGAGTTTATTTCCCAGCTGCGTCAAGTTAAAGTGGAACCCATAGCAGGAGAAGTAGTCAACGCAGAAGGTATATTTTGATATACTAGTTATAAATGTTTAAATGTCCCATTTACACTTATGGTGAGCTAAGTATTTGATACTTGTGCTGTTTTATGAAAACAGGGCCTGCCGTTTGAGAAGTGCATGGAGGGACTGAGTGAATTTCGCGGGAAGATGGCAATCAAGGAGTTGATGCTGGCGATGTTCTACTTCTACATTTATCGTTTTAAATTAGAGGATTTGAATGAGTTTTGTAATCGAATTGAGTGTGATCTTAAATTAGTGTGTCTCGGTTTGTGAGACGGTCATTCATGTTAAAGACAAGTGGTTGTTCTATTTTCATGAGTAATCCTTTTTGGAGATCACGTTTCGATTATGAGATTATTGTCCTTTGCTAGATTTAAACGATAATTAGTTAAACACTTATAAAATAAAGACATACTAAAATATCCAATACTTAATGATGAGAATTGTTTTAATTGTACTATTAGTGCTGAAGAGCATGTTGATGCGCATCACTAAGTAGTGTGATTAAAAATGCCATTTTCTGAAAATGCCATGAGTTGCTGAAAATAAACACAAGTGTTGGTTGTATTTTTCAGTAAATAAAAGACATCATTGTTTTATCATGGATGAGTGAATAGGAGTATTTATTCATTTCATGATGAGATTTTGGAAGTAGAGGATATTAAGTTAACAAGATAATTGAGTCTTTTCGATTTGATCAAAAGAGACAAAATATTTGAGTTATTGTTTAGTATGGTGACTTGTGACAAGTGTTATCACAAATTACAATTTTTAGAGATTATTCAAAAGTTGTTTTGATAAACCTAAAGTATTGTAGTCACATTGTATTTGATATTATGTGGTCATAAACAAAGGGTTCTTGGTTTTAAGGTTTCATTAGTATCATTTAGATTTATTTTGATAACACTCTGGTTTTAAATAAAGGATCTATTTAATGATTTGCATTTCGCATATGAGTTATGTGAAATAGTGGTTTCAATAATTATGAGATAATTAAAACCGAAGCAAATAAAGTTTTGTAGAATGTTCATATGAGATTATGAATGGAGATTCCACAATGTGAGACTAAAAGGAACAAACCAATGTGTTTGGTTATGTTGTGTATTTTAGTGGTTTTATCGTGAAATTGTTTCATGGATAAAAGATTTGTTGGAATAAAGTTTAGAAAAGCTTAAACCTTGCATGTTTATGTATCAAGTGGCACATATGTAAAGTGCTATATTGGTTAAAACTTGACACATAAAGTTTTTGATGATGGTGATCATTGAATTTTGGTTTAGCTTGTCTAAAGAGAAGTAGGATTCAAGAATATGAATTTTGTCAAAAGTTGCAAAATAATATTCATGATTTACTTGTCGTGTTTGAGAAACAAGACATACCTGCAAAACTACAAAAGAAGAAATAGAAACTTTAAATACGAAAGTGAATAAGAGTTATTCCAATTTAAGTTTAAATCATAAAGTAATCGTTACTTGATTTTGTGAAAAGAATGTTTCACATATTTATTTGGCAAAAGAGTTTGCGTGGAATAAATAAAACTTAGAACTAGCAAAGTGCTGGTGTTTCGTATATGAGTTCTCGAATCTTAAGAGTTAAGAGTTTTGGAGGAGTCCAAAGTGTCGAGAAAGTGCATAAAGAAACTGAGTGAGATCTAATTAAGATATGTGGTGACATATATTAAGTTAGAGCAGAAATTAATTTCCATAATCAAAATATGTGGTGACATATGTTTGAGTGGGAGCTAGTTAATCATGGTCAAATATAAAGATAACATATTTCTGAGTGGGAGCTAAAGTGGCTTCACAATTTAATATGTGTATGAGGTATATTTGAGTGGGAGTTTACAACATAGTGTTTGAATGAAATGGAGATTTCATAAATGTTGTAAATGTTGTCATGGACCAATGCATAACTTATGAAGTTAGTTTGAACGTCAAATATTCATGAAGATGAATGTATCTATGGAGGATAGATAAGTTTGATAAACATTAAAGTCAGGGTGTTTTACCTATACAAGTTTTTGAAGGAGTTCAAAATGAAACAAGAGAAGAATGGTTCATCTCATTGTGGCATATAGGTGAAGCATTGAGTTAGAGAACTCAGTACAAAATTGATGGTTGGAGGATATGTTGGAATTCAATATGAATTGTTCATAGGTCTCAACATATAAGAACCATATGTTTGTATATGACGATTGTTGGGAATATGCCCTAGAGGCAATAATAAAATGGTTTATTAAGCATATTCAAGTTTATGATAATAGTTTATTATCCATGCTATAATTGTATTAAATGGAAACATAATACATGTGTGGAATATAAACACCCGGAGTCCCTAGTGAGCCTCTACAGGACTAGTTCGTTGATCAAGAGATAGTTAGAGTTTCCTAACTATGGACTTGTTATAGTCACTTGATAACGGAGTCATATCATTAGGAGTAATGGTGTGATGGACATGACCCAAATAAAGAGTTGCAATTAATCGTGTCACAAAAGTTTTGTTGTCAACACTTTTAATATGCCAAATATAGTTTCCTTAGACCATGAGATTATATCACTCCCGTTCACCGGAGGAATACTTTGTGGACATCAAACGTCACTTCGTAACTGGGTGATTATAAAGGTGGCTTTCAGGTATCTCCGATGGTGGGTTGTTGGGTGATATGAATCGAGAGTGGAATTTGTCCCTCCATGTGACGGAGAAGATATCTCCAGGCCTTCTCGGTAATATAGCATCAAGAGTCTGCAGACATGTGATTAAGTTGTAATCACCGGGATCCTATATTATGGTCGAGTAAAGAGAACTTGCCGGTAACGAGATTAAACTAGACATGGGGATGTCAACGATTATATCTCGGGCAAGTAAAATATCGTGAGACAAAGGGAATCGTATATGAGATTAATTGAATCTCCGGCATTGTGGTTCAATCGAGAAAAGGTTTTCGTTGAGTGTATAGGAATTAATATGGACATCCCGGTCCCGCTATTAATTATTGATATGATCATGTCTATGCATTCTCGAACCCGTAGGGTCACACACTTAACGTTCCGATGAAATTAGGTTTTGCGATGAATTAAATGATGACGTGAACGAATGGTGATTCGGAGTCTCGGATGGGATCCCGGACATCACGAGGAGTTCCGGAGGAGTCCGGAGAATAAGATTCATATATGGAAAGTGGTTTCCGGAGGTTTCGGAAAAGTTCCGGAAATTATTTAAAGGGTACCGGAAGGTTCCGGAATGTTCTAGAAGAGTCTAGAAGTGGGACCGCATAATTTGTATGGGGCCCACATGGTGCAAAGGGGTGCTGCCACCACTTGGTGGGGCGCACCACCTAGGCCCATGAAGGGGTGCGGCATAGGAGGGGAGTCCCACTCCTAGTTGGACTAGGAGGTGGGCTCCCACCCCTTTAGGAAAGGGCCCAAGAAGGAGTCCTTGTTGGACTCCAACTTGGGGGGCAAGTCAAAGGGGGGGCCGGCCGGCCCTGCCCTTGCCCTAGCCGCCACCTATATAAGGAGGGGCAAGGGGGGGGCGCACCACACACCTTGGAGGCTGCCGCACCCCCCCTCTAGCCGCACCCCCCTCTCTCTCCCTCAACCCTAGCCGCACCCCTCCTCTCCCGGAGGGCTGCCGCCGCCTCACCACCACACCTAGCCGCACCACCCCTTGCCCTAGGGCTGCTGCGCCACCTTGCTCCTCTCCCTCTCCTCTTGCTTGGCTTGGCGAAGCCCTGCTCGCGGAGATCGTCATCGTCACCGGCACTACCGTCGTGCTGCTGAGATCATCAAGGCCACGTCGTCTCGCTTGCGGGATCAAGGAGTCGACGTCTTCATCGAGCTGTACGTGTGGACGCCGCGGAGGTGCTGCCCGTTGCCGCACTTCGCCGGATTGGATCTCGAGGATAATACATCTCCTCGCGACTAGACGAGTCTAGTTGCGGGGATCGACTAGCCAACCCCTGCACCGACAAAACGCGTTTGTTGATCTTCGAGGGTAAGAGATTGGATCTCATCTTCGCTATCTTCATCTCGTAGATCTAGATCCTTGGGGTTTATTCCGCTTTGCCGCGTAGAAAATTTTTGTTTTCCATGCTGCGACCCCATCAGTGGTATCAGAGCCTAGATCTTCGTAGGTGTTGATGCGATTAGAACACAAGGAGTTGTGGGCGTTGATATTTTATGTTGCTACCTTCTCGCGTGCACTTTGCATCTTTGCGGTATTGTGAGATTGAAGCGGCCCGGACCAACCTTACTCGTCCGCGCACGAGAGACCGGTTCCACGATTGACATGCAACTTGTTTTGCATAAGTGGCTGGCGGGTGTCTGTTTCTCTTGCTTTAGTGAGGATGCAATTTTCAATGGAAGGCCTTTCAAAAGGATGAGTAAATAAGCAACTATTATATCACCGTTGTGGTTTTGCGTAGATTAGAACGGTTCTAACTCGTTGACCCAAGCCACGTAAAATTTGCATAAACAAAGTAGAGGCGTCTAACTTGTTTTTGCAGAGGGGGTCAAGTGATGTGATATGGCCAATGTGATTTGTGATAATGTATGCAATGATCATGTTTGTAATATTTCGCGACTTGCATGTCGACGAGTACGGCAACCGGCAGGAGCCATATGGTTGTCTATTATTTTATGTGACCTGCGTGTCAATAAATCACCATGTAATTTGCTTTACTTTATTGCTAAGAGTAGCATTAGTTGTAGTTGCAATAGTTGGTGGACAACCATGGTGATGGCGCCAAGATGATGGAGATCATGCCGGAGATGGAGATCTTGCCGGTGCTTTGAAGATGGAGATCTAAAGAGCATATGAAGAAAGGCCATATCATATCACAATTATGAATTGCATGTGATGTTAATCCCTTTTATGCACCTTATTGTTATGCTTAGATGTGATCGCGACGGTAGCATGATAAGGTGATCTCTCATGTTAATATCAAGATAATTAAGTGTTCTCCCCTAGTATGCGCCGTTGCGAAAGTTCGTCGTTTCGAAGCATCACGTGATGATCGGGTGTGATAGATTCAACGTTCACATACAACGGGTGCAAGCCAGTTTGCACAAGCAGAAATACTACGGTTGTCTTGACGAGCCTAGCATGTACAGACATGGCCTCGGGAACACGGAACCGAAAGGTTAAACACGAGTCATATGAATGATATGATCAACACTGAGTTGTTCACCATTGAAACTACATCATCTCACGTGATGATCGGTGGTGGTGTAGTGGATTTGGATCGTGTGTCACTAATCAACCGGAGAGATGTTGAGTTTAGTGGGAGTTCGTTAATTTGATTAATTTGAACTAAAATTATCATAAACAAGTGTCCTAAAGATGTCTTTGCAAAATCCTTGTAGATCATGGGAGACTACAGTAGTATGTTTCTTGCTGAGGAGCTGCGTCTAGATGGGTCCAACTTTGCTGAGTGGTACATGCGTCTGAGAGAAGCCCTTTTCAAAAATGATGAGCTCTACGTGATAGATGAAGCCTTAGAAAAATGCCCTGATGTTACTGTTGACTATGAAGGGTATATGGAGTGGTATGATCAAAAGACCACCTACTTGAGAGTCGAGTGGCTGATATGCGCCTTCATGGATTCTAACCTTGGTAGACAATTTGGAAACTTGAGCGCAATGGAGATTGTCGATGAGCTGAAACAAAGGTTCATAGCACAAGTTAGAGTTGCAAGGTTTGAATGCCTGGATGAATTTCTTTCAACTAAGATGGAAGAAAACACTTGCTTGGAACAGCACCTAAGTAAGATGCACCGGCTGTATTATACTATGGTGGATGTTTGGAACCATGAAATAACTGACGAGATGGCAATAGATGGGGTGCTGCGTTCGCTTCCCCCCAGCTATAAGGATTATGTGAAGAACTATGTCATGGGAAGGGATTCGATCACTTTCTGTGAGTTCATTTCCCAGCTGAGTCAAGTTAAAGTGGAACCCATAGCAGGAGAGGTAGTCAACGCAGAAGGTATATTTTGATATACTAGTTATAAATGTTTAATGTCCCATTTACACTTAGGGTGAGCTAAGTATTTGATACTTGTGCTGTTTTATGAAAACAGGGCCTGCCGTTTGAGAAGTGCATGGAGGGACTGAGTGGATTTCGCGGGAAGATGGCAATCAAGGAGTTGATGCTGGCGTATTTCTACTTCTACATTTATCGTTTTAAATTAGAGGATTTGAATGAGTTTTGTAATCGAATTAAGTGTGATCTTAAATTAGTGTGTCTCGGTTTGTGAGACGGTCATTCATGTTAAAGACAAGTGGTTGTTCTATTTTCATGAGTAATCCTTTTTTGGAGATCACGTTTCGATTATGAGATTATTGTCCTTTGCTAGATTTAAACGATAATTAGTTAAACACTTATAAAATAAAGACATGCTAAAATATCCAATACTTAATGATGAGAATTGTTTTAATTGTACTATTAGTGCTGAAGAGCATGTTGATGCGCATCACTAAGTAGTGTGATTAAAAATGCCATTTTCTGAAAATGCCATGAGTTGCTGAAAATAAACACAAGTGTTGGTTGTATTTTTCAGTAAATAAAAGACATCATTGTTTTATCATGGATGAGTGAATAGGAGTATTTATTCATGTCATGATAAGATCATGGAAGTAAAGGATATTGAGTTAACAAGATAATTGAGTCTTTTCGATTTGATCAAAAGAGACAAAATATTTGAGTTATTGTTTTAGTATGGTGACTTGTGACAAGTGTTATCACAAATTACAATGTTTAGAGATTATTCAAAAGGTGTTTTGATAAACCTAAAGTATTGTAGTCACATTATATTTGATATTATGTGGTCATAAACAAAGGGTTCTTAGGTTTTAAGGTTTCATTAGTATCATTTAGATTTATTTTGATAACACTCTGTTTTAAATAAAGGATCTATTTAATGATTTGCATTTCGCATATGAGTTATGTGAAATAGTGGTTTCAATGATTATGAGATAATTAAGAGCCATGGCAAATAAAGTTTTGTAGAATGTTCATATGAGATTATGAATAGAGATTCCACAATGTGAGACTAAAAGGAACAAACCAATGTGTTTGGTTGTGTTATGTATTTTAGTGGTTTTATCGTGAAATGGTTTCATGGATAAAAGGAATTGTTGGAATGAGTTTAGAAAGATTAAACCTTGCATGTTTATGTATCAAGTGGCACATATGTAAAGTGCTATGTTGGTTAAAACTTGACACATAAAGGTTTTGATGATGGTGATCATTGAATTCTGGTTTAGCTTGTCTAAAGAGATGTAGGTTTCAAGAATATGAAATTTTGTCAAAGTTGCAAAATAATATTCATGATTTGCTTGTCATGTTTGAGAAACAAGACACACCTACAAAACTACAAAAGAAGAAATAGTAACTTTAAATACGAAAGTGACTAAGAGTCATTCCAATTTAAGTTTAAATCATAAAGTAATCGTTACTTGATTTTGTGAAAAGAATGTTTCACATATTTATTTTGGCAAAAGAGTTTGCGTGGAATAAATAAAACTTAGAACTAGCAAAGTGCTGGTGTTTCGTATATGAGTTCTCGAATCTTAAGAGTTAAGAGTTTTGGAGGAGTCCAAAGTGTCGAGAAAGTGCATAAGAAACTGAGTGAGATCTAATTAAGATATGTGGTGACATATATTAAGTTAGAGCAGAAATTAATTTCCATAATCAAAATATGTGGTGACATATGTTTGAGTGGGAGCTAGTTAAATCATGGTCAAATATAAAGATAACATATTTCTGAGTGGGAGTCAAAGTGGCTTCACAATTTAATATGTGTATGAGGTATATTTGAGTGGGAGTTTACAACATAGTGTTTGAATGAAATGGAGATTTCATAAATGTTGTAAATGTTGTCATGGACCAATGCATAACTTATGAAGTTAATTTGAACGTCAAATATTCATGTAGATGAATGTATCTATAGAGGATAGATAAGTTTGATAAACATTAAAGTCAGATGTTTAACCTAAATATTTTTGAAGGAGTTCAAAATGAAACAAGAGAAGAATGGTTCATCTCATTGTGATATATAGGTGAAGCATTGAGTTAGAGAACTCAGTACAAAATTGATGGTTGGAGGATATGTTGGAATTCAATATGAATTGTTCATAGATCTCAACATATAAGAACCATATGTTTGTATATGACGATATGTGACCCAAGTTCTTAATTGTAAGAACATGTTGAATGAGGAGTCATTTTTCATGAGATTGAGATAAATTTAGAAAATGGTGGACTTGGTTGAAGTCATAAAGCCAGACTAAATTAGGGATCTCTTAATAGCAGAGTAGCACAGCGAAAGCATGATCGGAAATGTCAAAGTGACAAGGTTCACTGTTGATTTGTTAAGTCTACAACATATAGGAGTATATGATTAAATCAAGGATTGAAATAAGATATAATATTTTGGTTTGAGAAAGGTGTTTCAAGATTGAGTGAGTTCCAGATGCATGTGTTATGAGAAAGTTCTTTTGACTAATCATACATATGGGCATGAAAGGATATGATTACCTCACTCTATAACCAAACATATTATATGCATTATATGATAATGATTTTATCATGGGATGATAGGAAGTTTATCATGTGATGATAAAGTAATGTCAAATTAGGTGACAGTTACAATTTTGCAAAGGACATAAACAGCTGTAAAGTACAGAGCACGGACGGAACCTCTTCCACAAGCAAACATGATCAGCACTGAGACTTCATGAGTGAGACTCCATGGGTGTTGGATCGCGGAAATGTAAACTAGATTATTGACTCTAGTGCAAGTGGGAGACTGTTGGGAATATGCCCTAGAGGCAATAATAAAATGGTTTATTAAGCATATTCAAGTTTATGATAATAGTTTATTATCCATGCTATAATTGTATTAAATGGAAACATAATACATGTGTGGAATATAAACACCCGGAGTCCCTAGTGAGCCTCTACAGGACTAGTTCGTTGATCAAGAGATAGTTAGAGTTTCCTAACTATGGACTTGTTATAGTCACTTGATAACGGAGTCATATCATTAGGAGTAATGGTGTGATGGACATGACCCAAATAAAGAGTTGCAATTAATCGTGTCACAAAAGGGAATCGTATATGAGATTAATTGAATCTCCGGCATTGTGGTTCAATCGAGAAAGGTTTTCGTTGAGTGTATAGGAATTAATATGGACATCCCGGTCCCGCTATTAATTATTGATATGATCATGTCTATGCATTCTCGAACCCGTAGGGTCACACACTTAACGTTCCGATGAAATTAGGTTTTGCGATGAATTAAATGATGAAGTGAACGAATGGTGATTCGGAGTCTCGGATGGGATCCCGGACATCACGAGGAGTTCCGGAGGAGTCCGGAGAATAAGATTCATATATGGAAAGTGGTTTCCGGAGGTTTCGGAAAAGTTCCGGAAATTATTTAAAGGGTACCGGAAGGTTCCGGAATGTTCTAGAAGAGTCTAGAAGTGGGACCGCATAATTTGTATGGGGCCCACATGGTGCAAAGGGGTGCTGCCACCACTTGGTGGGGCGCACCACCTAAGCCCATATGGGGGTGCGGCACAAGGAGGGGAGTCCCACTCCTAGTTGGACTAGGAGGTGGGCTCCCACCCCTTTAGGAAAGGGCCCAAGGAGGAGTCCTTGTTGGACTCCGACTTGGGGGGCAAGACAAAGGGGGGGCCGGCCGGCCCTGCCCTTGCCCTAGCCGCCACCTATATAAGGAGGGGCAAGGGGGGGGCGCACCACACACCTTGGAGGCTGCCGCACCCCCCCTCTAGCCGCACCCCCTCTCTCTCCCTCAACCCTAGCCGCCACCCCTCCTCTCCCGGAGGGCTGCCGCCGCCTCACCACCACACCAAGCCGCACCACCCCTTGCCCTAGGGCTGCTGCGCCACCTTGCTCCTCTCCCTCTCCTCTTGCTTGGCTTGGCGAAGCCCTGCTCGCGGAGACCGTCATCGTCACCGGCACTACCGTCGTGCTGCTGAGATCATCAAGGCCACGTCGTCTCGCTTGCGGGATCAAGGAGTCGACGTCTTCATCGAGCTGTACGTGTGGACACCGCGGAGGTGCTGCCCGTTGCCGCACTTCGCCGGATTGGATCTCGAGGATAATACATCTCCTCGCGACTAGACGAGTCTAGTTGCGGGGATCGACTAGCCAACCCCTGCACCGACAAAACGCGTTTGTTGATCTTCGAGGGTAAGAGATTGGATCTCATCTTCGCTATCTTCATCTCGTAGATCTAGATCCTTGGGGTTTATTCCGCTTTGCCGCGTAGAAAATTTTTGTTTTCCATGCTGCGACCCCATCAACGATATGTGACCCAAGTTCTTAATTGTAAGAACATGTTGAATGAGGAGTCATTTTTCATGAGATTGAGATAAATTTAGAAAATGGTGGACTTGGTTGAAGTCATAAAGCCAGACTAAATTAGGGATCTCTTAATATCAGAGTAGCACAGCGAAAGCATGATCGGAAATATCAAAGTGACAAGGCTCACTGTTGATTTGTTAAGTCAACAACATATAGGAGTATATGATTAATTCAAGGATTGAAATAAGATATAATATTTTGGTTTGAGAAAGTTGTTTCAAGATTGAGTGAGTTCCAGATGCATGTGTTATGAGGAAGTCCATTTGACTAATCATACATATGGGCATGAAAGGATATGAATATCTCACTCTATAACCAAACATATTATATGCATTATATGATAATGGTTTTATCATGGGATGATAGGAAGTTTATCATGTGATGATAAAGTAATGTCAAATTAGGTGACAGTTACAATTTTGCAAAGGACATAAAGAGCTGTAAAGTACAGAGCACGGACAGAACCTCTTCCACAAGCAAACATGATCAGCACTGAGACTTCATGAGTGAGACTCCATGGGTGTTGGATCGAGGAAATGTAAACTAGATTATTGACTCTAGTGCAAGTGGGAGACTGTTGGGAATATGCCCTAGAGGCAATAATAAAATGGTTTATTAAGCATATTCAAGTTTATGATAATAGTTTATTATCCATGCTATAATTGTATTAAATGGAAACATAATACATGTGTGGAATATAAACACCCGGAGTCCCTAGTGAGCCTCTACAGGACTAGTTCGTTGATCAAGAGATAGTTAGAGTTTCCTAACTATGGACTTGTTATAGTCACTTGATAACGGAGTCATATCATTAGGAGTAATGGTGTGATGGACATGACTCAAATAAAGAGTTGCAATTAATCGTGTCACAAAAGTTTTGTTGTCAACACTTTTAATATGCCAAATATAGTTTCCTTAGACCATGAGATTATATCACTCCCGTTCACCGGAGGAATACTTTGTGGACATCAAACGTCACTTCGTAACTGGGTGATTATAAAGGTGGCTTTCAGGTATCTCCGATGGTGGGTTGTTGGGTGATATGAATCGAGAGTGGAATTTGTCCCTCCTTGTGACGGAGAAGATATCTCCAGGCCTTCTCGGTAATATAGCATCAAGAGTCTGCAGACATGTGATTAAGTTGTAATCACCGGGATCCTATATTATGGACGAGTAAAGAGAACTTGCCGGTAACGAGATTAAACTAGACATGGGGATGTCAACGATTATATCTCGGGCAAGTAAAATATCGTGAGACAAAGGGAATCGTATATGAGATTAATTGAATCACCGGCATCGTGGTTCAATCGAGAAAAGGTTTTCGTTGAGTGTATAGGAATTAATATGGACATCCCGGTCCCGCTATTAATTATTGATATGATCATGTCTATGCATTCTCGAACCCGTAGGGTCACACACTTAACGTTCCGATGAAATTAGGTTTTGCGATGAATTAAATGATGAAGTGAACGAATGGTGATTCGGAGTCTCGGATGGGATCCCGGACATCACGAGGAGTTCCGGAGGAGTCCGGAGAATAAGATTCATATATGGAAAGTGGTTTCCGGAGGTTTCGGAAAAGTTCCGGAAATTATTTAAAGGGTACCGGAAGGTTCCGGAATGTTCTAGAAGAGTCTAGAAGTGGGACCGCATAATTTGTATGGGGCCCACATGGTGCAAAGGGGTGCTGCCACCACTTGGTGGGGCGCACCACCTAAGCCCATATGGGGGTGCGGCACAAGGAGGGGAGTCCCACTCCTAGTTGGACTAGGAGGTGGGCTCCCACCCCTTTAGGAAAGGGGCCCAAGGAGGAGTCCTTGTTGGACTCCAACTTGGGGGGCAAGCAAGGAGGGGCCGGCCGGCCCCCTCCCCTTGACCTAGCCGCCACCTATATAAAGGAGGGGAGGGGGGGCGCACCACACAACCTTGGAGGCAGCCGCACCACCCCCCTAGCCGCACCCCCCTCTTCCCATCTAGCCCTAGTGCGCCACCTCTTCTCCCCGAAGGGCTGCCGCACATCCACCTCTCCACCATAGCCGCACCACCCCTATGCCCTAGGGCTGCTGCGCCGCCTTGTCCTCTCCCTCTCCCCTTGCTTGGCTTGGCGAAGCCCTGCTCGCGGAGATAGTCATCGTCACCGGCACTACCGTCGTGCTGCTGAGATCATCAAGGCCACGTCGTCTCGCTTGCGGGATCAAGGAGTCGACGTCTTCATCGAGCTGTACGTGTGGACGCCGCGGAGGTGCTGCCCGTTGCTGCACTTCACCGGATTGGATCTCGAGGATAATACATCTCCTCGCGACTAGACGAGTCTAGTTGTGGGGATCGACTAGCCAACCCCTGCACCGACAAAACACGTTTGTTGATCTTCGAGGGTAAGAGATTGGATCTCATCTTCGCTATCTTCATCTCGTAGATCTAGATCCTTGGGGTTTATTCCGCTTTGCCGCGTAGAAATTTTTTGTTTTCCATGCTGCGACCCCATAAATACAAGCGTCCGACTCAAGATACCATATGACTCTACTTGGATTCTACGACGACAACCCAGGCCAACTCGCCGCTGCACCTTGTACTTTCTGCCGGCTCCGCCACCGTCTCCCTCCCGTCTCGTATGCAAGACGTTCGACTCTTTTTAACTTGCTTGATTGTTGATTTACTGGCTAGTTTTGTTGCTTTATTATTATTATTTTTGTGGCTGCTGTTGGTCACATTGAGATGTAAACATTCTAAGATTATTTGCTACTTTTTAAATTTTGCAATAAAGAAATGGGATGAAGCCCCATTTTTTTTAAAAAAGTGGGAGAATAACATGGCGGATGGACATGGTTTGGGAGCCGTGGATACCGATGGCACCCATCCTCATTGGGTATGGGTGTAGCTTAACCAAACCCGCACCCGCGTACTACGTATCTTACCTGCACCCACACCCGTACCCGCATCTGGATATAGATTTTATAACATACCCGCGCCCGTCAGGGTATTAAAACCCATGGGTAAACCACCCAACAACTCAACCAGATAATATTAACAATATAACATATAAGAAAAAAACGACATGTAGGATCATTATTCACTAATTCGTCCTTGGATGATGAGATCGATCGTGCAGGGCGTCGGAACGTCTATGGTGCAAGAGACATGAGGCGTGGGTGTCGTGACGTGAGTTGACCTAGACGTGGCATGAAAGGGGGGGTTGATTAAAGTAAAACCTAATTAGTCACATGGTTAAACTAAATTGACTGGAAATTTAGCACTTGTCTTGTTTACTGTAGGTATTAAATTTTGGAAATTGTGATTTTTTCTAAGGAACTAACATGTCATATGCAAAATAAACTGGGTACGTGGGTAGTGGGTATGGGTTCTGCTATACCACACCCGCACCCACTATACCCACTGGGGTACGCACTTTTTACCATTTGCATACCTATGAGTAAATTTTTTTTTACGAAACCCTCATCCTACAAGGTAAAAACCCGCACTGTAGATGGGTAATGGGTAGATGGGTAATGGGTACCCATTACCCATTGCCATGGGTAGCCGTGGACTCGAGAGCCCAAAGTCCTTGAACGAGCCTGACTCCGCCAAGGAGGAAAATACGGCGTGAGTGACCCTCTCCATCCCCTTCCAGTCCCTCTGCCCCCACGCTCTACAGATCCATCGAGGCAGCCTATCTCTTCCTCGATTCGATTAGGATTCCGAAATCTTCTTGGTCTCCCTCATCCGGCTTGCCTATATATCTCTAGATCACACCCCAATCCATTGCGCGCGTCAATTCTTACCCTATATCGATCGATGGGATCTTTCTTCTCTTCCCCTGCCGCCGCCGCCGCCGCCGGCGAGTTGGATTACACAAGAAGGCGCCCTAGGTCGCTCATCCCAAGGGAGCGCCTCGGTCGCCGTATTTCCAAAGAGATGCTGGGTCCAGAACATGAACATGACGACCAACTCTTCACAACAGAGTACGCCTCCATCCACCATCTCTTCTTAATTCCTTCTGGGCGAACAATGGATTGGATAGGATAGGATTGTGTTGTTTATTTTGTGTTCCTTTCGTTTCGTTGCAGAGCGACCCACGCCCGCTGCATTTGTTGGCTCGCCCACCGCGCGCTCAAACACTACAACGACAACAACCCGGTAACGAAGCCACCAATTCCATAATCCTAAGTATTTCACAAACAATTGTATATATCATACAATGTGCACCATAGTTGAAACAAGTTTCCAACCATATGATTTTGTTAGTTAATTTATGGTCAAAGTTTCACCTCCCCCTTCCTTTGTGGAAGATCTACCTGAACATGCAGTAGCCGAAGCCTGTGTTGGGACGATTTAGAAACTGAACTCCCCATTTTGTAAATAAATTCCTTACAGTTTAGCTAGTTGATATTTGCTCCTTTTTGGAGAGTTTGTGGCGGTTGTCCTGCTGCTTTCATCTAGTGGTGGTAGAATGCTATTTTTGGACCTGTTGATGGATACACTCCATTTTCTTGAATGAAACTGGGAGCCCCTTCTGGGGTTCCTTTACCTCGAAAAAACTTATGGTCAAAGTTAGGCTCAAACTTAAATTGGAGGGATTACTTACTGTTAGATGCAGGGCGCGGAGTTCGAGTATCCTGCCGAGTCCACCACGGAGATGAAGGCCGCATGTATCGGTTTCAGAGAACATTTCCTCTGGTACCACATCGGCTTCTCGGCTCGCCGGAGGGATAATCAAGAGATGCACTGCTTCTTCGCCGAGTTGTCCTACCATATGTACTCCCCCAAAATCACCGTTGAAACGTGCACCATCTTAGGTAGGTACCTGAATTTAATTTTACAATTCTCTTGGCCACTGCGTTGGCTACTTGGGTATATTATGCAACTCCGTCGATCCTATATAATTATATATCTTTCTCTCTGTATATTCATGTCTGTAGAAGAGCCCTTGTGCCGCTTCAGAAGTAGTTGTGCATTTTGTCCCGAAGAATCCAAGATTTTACACCCAAGCGAATCGAAATTTGTGTGTGGAAAGGAGGGGCAACAAACTGAATTCTTCCGCAAGAGACGTATGCTACTGTGGCCAGTGGCGGAGCTAGCGATTTGTCGAAGCCGGGGCACACAACAAGCAAAATGTTTCATTTGCTAAACAATGAACCAAAACTAAAAAAACATCAACACTTTAAGTACTACCAAACTGATGTTTAATAGAAATTTGTCTTTTACAGAGTCTAAAATGTGCATAAGCTGGATATAACTAATAGTCCAAAATGACAACAAAAGTTCAACATGGCAGTCTCAAATGCCACTGCCAATGCCTGGCCGCACACCTCAACAGAACCTGCAGGAAACATGATTGTAAAATAAATGTGTAAATTTTGCATCAATATACACATTGGAGACGGTGAAACATACCAACAATATACTAATTAGCTCTAGGCAACTGCCCTTTCCGAAACTTCATGGCTTGAAACCTTTTGATAATAGCAGCATCATCAAGTTCTTTAAAAATCTCCCGCTCGGTGTAGCATATCATCAAGTGATTGAACCAATCATTATTCATCTTGTTGCGCAATTTAGATTTGATAATCTTCACTGTACTCTATCCAGTCATACGTGTCATACCATTCTTTGCAAATGCACGACTCCTAGTTCTGCCACCATAGTATTTACGAGGATAATTGCTGAGAATTGGTCGGGTTGGACCCTTCAAAAGATAGGCTCTTCTCACTTCCTCTTGAGCATCCGGATGATAATCAGCAATCTGTTGCCTAAGAGCTGGGTCACACACAATCATCAATCCTTCCTCAACCTCATCATCATCTAGCATTTCCTCATCCGCGTCCTCTTCCTCGTCACTAATCACATTTTCTTCATCTTCATCACTTGACAATTCTGGTTGTGGTGGGTCTTGGGGTGGTTCTTCCGCTTGTGGTGAATCTCTAGTGTCAACAAAAAAGCTTCCCAATTCTGAAATTAAAACAAGTATCATTCAGTAATTGGGAATTGGCACAATCAAAACATACAAATGCAGAATCATTCTTTGCATCAAGTAGACTAGTAAAGTACTAACACACTGCTACGGAGTACAGACTGCAGCTGCAGTGTTGCTCACCTAATTGTCGCATACCACCGGAAGGTCTAGAGCCGGAGCTCCTCGGCCGCCTCGCCGGCGGTCTGCTGCTGCTTGCCGTCTCATGGCCATGTGCGGGCTCGGGTCGGGCACTCGCCGGCGCCGGCTTTGCTGCTACGACTAGCTGATGTTCCAACGATCCGCCGGCCGCCGGAGAATGCGGAATTGAATTTCCGATGGAGCGGCCGCCCTGGGCGTCGCGCTTGCGCTTCCGTTGGTCGCCACCGGCCGCCGGCGTTGCAGCCCGGCTGGATCCGCTCTCGCGCGCCATATCTGGGACCGGCGAGGCGGCGACCGGCAAGGCGGCGGCCGCCTAACGCAGCTGACGCCGCTAGGTTTTGGTGCGGCAAGACGGTGGAACAGCCCGAGGGGATCGATCGATTTGTTTGTTTTGTGGGAAAACTGATCGACAGAAACTGCTCATTTGCTTGCTCGTATCGTTCTTTGCCAGTTATGGGCTGCGTAACTGGCCCAAGTAGCTGACCGGTTAGGCCCAGCCGCCCAGGGAATTACCAACGTGGCCCAACTTCGAAAATAGATCGTTCTGTTCTTCCCCATCGCGAATCCTGCCACTTCGGCATGTTCGGCCGCCATTAGAGCTCGCCGGTGATCAGAGGTGACGCGGCACAGAGCCCGGGCACGTGCCCAGGGCGGAGGTACGGTAAATTCGCCACTGACTGTGGCCATTCCAGAAGTCTGTGGGCAATCTTCATCTGTAATATGGACCGACGATTGATGACTCAACCATCTTATGATGAGATGGAGTGACGACTGCTTACTCTTGTAGGATAAATATGGTTGCTCTAGTTTATCTCTTTATGTATCTTGATCATTAGGCTGGTGCCGGTGCACCGCCCGTGATAGCGAGGCCACGTCAGCTTTTACCCCCACTCTCACCACACTCTCACCCCACGGTGCCAATGCACGGGCTGTAGTGCCAGCTCTCACTTCTCTCTCCTCCACATCAGCATTTCTTTTTCAGATTAAGTTATTTCACTCGCTTTTGTTTAGACATTCAAAATAATGCAAGAAATTTATTTTATTCAACTAAAAATGTTACCGATTACATAATAATTAATAAAATTGCATAATAAATTTAAAAAATAAATTCTAATCCTCCTCCTCCTCATCCTCGTCATCTTGCAGCCCAAGCTCTTTTTCCACCATCTTGATGGCCTTCGCATGTGTGCGTTTTTCTGCTTCGTTCATGTCGGCGGTTGATCGGTCCCTCATTTTGTTCCATTGCTTGAGTAGCTTAGCCTTCACTAAACCAGTCCACATGTTCTTCATTGCGAAGGATTTACTTGCTACCTCACTGCTTGATGAGGATTCCTTCCCCTTCCTCTTTCCCTTCTCCCTCCGTGCCGTTGCCTTGGCCCTATCGCGGCCTATTGGACGGTCCTCCTCCGTCGCCTCGCCAGAGCTGTACTCACCAGAAACTCCCAGACGGCTTCTCTTGGCAGTGGAATCGGATCCACTACCAGGACCATGTTGTCCTTTCCACTTCGCTTCATTGCGAACAGCTTCCCACCAGTGGTGGCGTCTGAAAGGCTGAGTCACTCTTATGTCATTCTCGTACCTCGCCATTGCCGCCTTCATGACCATTGCATCGTCTGCTCCACTCTGACGTAACCCTTCTTCTTGGATGTAGTATCCATTGAACAAGGTCACCTCACGGTTGTAGACGTTCCAATGATCCTTCAGTTGCTTCGCGGTCCGATGACGGGAAGGTTCCGAGGTAGAGTTGAAGGTTTCAGCTACCTGATCCCAAAATCGTGGAGAAGATTTAAGAGAGTGGAGGAGAGAAATGAGATGAAGTGGGGTGTGGAATGAGTGAAACCAGGTGGGGGTATTTATAGGGGGTTGGGGATGAAATTTGGAATTTTTTGCAAAAAAATTTCGAATTTTTGGAGGCTGCAACGGATACCTCAACGGCTAGCTGACGTGGACGAATCAGAGCTCGCCACGTCAACTAGCCGTTGCCCCGCCGGCCTATCGCCTCCCTCTCGCCCCACCCCGCCAGCGCGTCGCCCCGCTCCCGCCTCCTCCTCGCCCACCTACCGCCGCCAACGCGGGCGACAGCGGGGCGGTAGCGCCCGCTACCGCCGGGCGACGGATCCGTCGCCCGCCGCTGCCGTCCCGCCTCACTACCGCCTCCCTCTCGCCCCGCGCCGGGCGGTACCGCCCGCGCTCCCGCCCCCACTAGCACCAGCCTTAGAGAGATAAAATATTCTGGAAGATCCTTGTGCACAAGAAGGGTGCAAGAACCAAGAAACATGCGTGCTGCTACAACTCGCATACACTATTTTACTAGTATAGACATCGAAAATAGTAGAGACACAATGATAGACATTTGATTTTCTAACTGAAATCAGCGGTTAGGTTCTCCAAAGGGATTCTAATACAGTTAGGTTAGGCTTGCATACCATTGTTATACACATTAGGCATTATAACATAATCATTCACTAACTGTAATTACAGAAGGGTACATCAGGCCTTCTCTGAGCTCTGCACGGCGCTGTACCCCGGAAGCCCGCCTTCGTCATGTTCGTCTTGGAAGGTTCTAGAAAAACCACTACCTGTATGTGCCAGGTACGCACATTACTATCTGAGCTGGTGCTTTCAATCAGCTGAAGCAGAATGCAACCAAGGCGGGAGCTACATGGAGGCTGCACTTTACGAGGAGACGTGAATTTGCACAAACAAGTATTGGCCATGCCCAGGTCGCAATTGGTCAGGCGCAAGCATTTAAACAAATTGTTTCTGTTGCTGTTGTAATTGTTACGAAGATGGATGGGTATGCAAACGAAAATCCCCGTCCTATTCATTGGAACCTCAAAACACATGGATGAATTCGAGATTTTTGATATGAAACCCGTTTGTTAGTCGTCTGTTATGCATGAGAGACGTGTCTGGAATTAATGGACAAGATCCAGATGTTATGCTTGCTCATGGCCTAGTCACGAAATATCTGGATAGCACGGTGGTGATGGTCAGCCTTGACACCCTCGCTGGTGCCACCAACAAGCACTGCATCATACAACTCTAAAGTTATCTCCAACGGAACACATTTTTGAATTTTTCTTTTCTCCAAAACCTATCGTACTGCTGCTCTAAACAATCTATCATACTGGGATAGTGGGGGTGCTACAGCCCTCAAGAAACGTCATTTTATAAAGAGTTAATGCTTGTCCCATTACATGGTTTACACATAGGGTTTTTATCATTTTTGCCACTATGACCAACTCAATACTTAGAAATGCCATTTGACCGATCTAATACTCAGAAATGCCATTGCTCCTTTAGTGTAACTATCAGTTTTACCATTCCGTCATCTTTACCGTTAGTATGCGATCAGTTTTATCATTTTGAGGGAGTTAACATTATCATCTGTTAGGCTAAAAGAGATTTAGCATTTTATCATTATTGAGAGACGTTATCTGATAGATAGGCACATAAATGCTCCTAGTCTATCGCACTCAGCTTCCGATCAGATCAACAGAACAAACCTGGACGTACAGACGAGCCATTGCACCGAGCAGGTCGATCGATAGCTAGCCACTCATAAGGATGACTCAAAAACATGCGAGTACACGCATGCCAAGCTTTCCATGAGAATACTCAAAACATCTGCGTACACATCGCATGCAAAGCTTGTATGCACACGTACTCTTTTTTATCCAGTACGTGAGTAGCAGCTTGGCACAGTATGCTTTATACAATAATTGAAGTCATTAGCTTGTATGTATGCCATGTACTGACATGATTCTTTTTCATTTTTCATTAATATAGAATATAATTAGGCTGAATATTGTGGAGATATATCCCTTGTCCATAAACATTTCAGACTGACAAATTTTCATCAAACAATAATGATAATATGCTAAAACCTTTTAAGCTGACTGTCAACTCTCTTAAAATGGCAAAACTAATTACATACTAACGGTAAAGATGACTGAATGGCAAAACTGATTGTCACACAAACGGAGTAGTGGCATTTCTGAGTATTAGATCGTTCAAATGGCATTTCTGAGTATGGGGTTGGTCATAGTGGCAAAAATGATAAAAACCCTTACACATAAGTTTGTAGATCGAGTAGCGCGTCATCATTAAACAAAAGAAAAAAAATGCATTAGCCTACGCCCTACGATCGTACCTGCTACAGTACTTGGAGACTATAGGAAGCAGTGCTAGTTACTAGATTCGAACAGCGGGGCTTGCCGCGCAGCACCTATTGGTTCTTTAATTTTTTTTGCCCGTGGTTGTCACCATTTATACAGATTATAAAAAAGATGATTTATATACGTGTGGATTTGATCACAGGTCTATAGATTTGAAAGATCGTATGAAATCAACAATCAGCACATGTGTTGGATCTCCTGAATCTTTAATCATTTTGTCTGTTACACAAGACTTAACTATCTAGTTTTGCAGTAGTCAAATGTATAAAAGAAACTGACAGCTGATAAAGACAAGATATCAAGAAATTCGGAAATAGTTATATCATAAGTCGATGGTTTATCCCTCCAAAGCACAATAATATCATGAAGAGGAAATAGCAATCAATATAATGAGTGTAAGTTCATGTGGGGTCACTCTTACTCTCAACAGAAATATAGAGGTAAGTGAAATTATCTTATAGAAAATTAGACTGGTCAAAAGGATTTATATGTATGGCAATTTCCAATTCACTGTAACACAGGGGAGAGCACATTAACAATTTCCATAATACACCATTGAAATTCAGGACCATCTTCCAAAGAGAAGTAGGCACCGATAACCGACGGCGACCTGCATAAGCCATAAGCCAGTACACTTTCAATCACATAGACCTACAAAAATGATCAGTGATAATTTCATGAAGCAGAATATGAAAATAAAATCTAGTCTACTCAAAATATAAACATGTCTTTAGACTCCTCAAACATAAACCACATAGCAAGAGACATAAATTACTTTCTCTCGACTTGCATAAATGTTCATTTTTGGTGGGGAGAAGGGAAATGACCAACGACCTGGATGAAGATTAAAAAAATGAGCTCTTAGCAGACTTCTTTTCCTCACCCAGCCCACTCTTTATCACCGCATAATTCATGGTCAGTTATATGGCCACATTGAAAGTGGTCTGCAATAACCGCTACTCACCACATCAGTTAGTATCACCAAATCTGTGTCTTTTCATCAACACCGCAAGAAAAGCAGGATGTAAAAGTTCGAAGTAACCATAACCTGCAGCCAACGTACACCAAATCATAGCTGACCCAATATGCAAATCAACGATAGGAACTAACAAATTGAAAGAGAGGAGAAGAAATGGAAATAAGCTCACGCGCGTCGAATGTTACATGTTGCGAGCCCTCATCGGCAACCGGGAGGGAATATGTGGAGGAGGTCAGGGGGCAAGCCGATGGGCTGCTGCCTGCTGGATGTCGTCCTCCCCCCTCATCGATATAGCATAACAAATAAACAGAAACATTATTTAGAATCCACCCAAACAAATAAATTTGACCAAACTTGCCATGAAACAATATAGCATAAAAAGACTTCCAAGTGATGTGCCTATTTCTTGCATAATTGCAGACGAAACCAAAGAAAAAAATGTAGAGAAGAAAAAACCTTACTTTTCACCTAGATGCAGCCCCATATGGTGAGACTGGTTGAAGAGAGTCGTTGATTACATACCTCATTGTTGTGCGGCCGCCGCCACCAAGATCTGGTAGCTAGAAGAAGTTATGCTTGGGGATGGCAATCAAGTGACGCTCCGGTTGATGCCCTCCATGGTCCACGGAAGAAGCGGAGGAGGGCGAGCAGCCGCGGCTGCTTTCTCCATGACGAACCAGCGTCGGCCTGAGCGTGGTCAGCCAAGTCGGCTCTCCATGGCACCATCGCCGCTGCACGCCATTGAGGCCATGTAATCGGCATGACTGAACATATGTTGAAATGCTATGACACACCAGAAAAACAAAATGATGCAAGATAAGAAAAGGAATTGAAGTTATGCTGCTCGGAAGCGTAAAAAGTTATACATGAGGCCCTCTATCTACGGGCAATAGTAACATGAAAATCTGAACTACAAAAATGTTACTATTGATAAATCATGAGACTTGGTCACGATTTTACCATACTAAATTTAGATTTTCGCATATGTTTAACCTTTATTGGTAAAACATCAAAGTAACTAAAGCAAACCAGCTCCATAGTTAAAAGAACAGTATTTGTCTATCAGATGACGGGCAAGTGTGCACTGCTATAAAATAAACGTGAATTGCTAAATTGTGAAAGGCAGACGGACTACAACTTCTTATGGTTGAATAAATATTACATAGCAAAATCTTCCGTGTCAGCTTGCTTGGAGTTTCATCAAGCACCTTATATGCACAGATTAAAAAGCATCTGCACTGACAAACAATGAGATGTGAAAAATTCAGAAAAACGCAAAATAAGAAGGGACCCTGAAAATATGTGGAGATGATGAAGCTCACCTGCAACTGATGAAATCGTTCGCGCTCGTCAGGCTACCTCATCTCACCCCTCAATCTCAGTAAAAAGGAATCAAAAGTTGGGATAAAAAAGAAAGAAGAAAACTGAAACTAACATGTCAGATCAAGATGAATCCATCGAATATTCAGGAAACAAAGAGAGAAGAGAGTTGTTGATTACATACCTCATTGTTGTGCGGACGCCGCCACCAAGATCTGCTAGCTAGAAGAAGTTATGCTTGGGGATGGCAATCAAGTGACGCTCCCGTTGATGCCCTCCATGGTCCACGGAAGAAGAAGCGGAGGAGGGCGAGCAGCCGCGCCGATGTTCTCCATGACGAACCAGCGCCGGCCTGCTCTTCCCTCCTATTGCCAGCCTCCTTCCTCTCCCCTGCGGTTCCATCCCACCGCCTAGAAGAGGCGAATTTAGCGCCGCCCCCAGCAGAGAAGAGAGATGCGTTAAGAGGAACAGGAGGACTTACCTGTGGAGAAGGAGTCCACCGGCGCTGAATCCGCAGACCGAGCCGCCGTCGAGCCGAGCGCCCGCGACCGTCCAGACCGCCGGCCGTCCGGGGCTGGCCGAGCCAAGGTCACCGCCGTGCCGTCCGGCCGCGCCCAGACGCCGATGCGCTGCCTTGAGGAGCAGATTGCAGCGGTAGCACTGTGGAGTAGGCCGTCTTGGAGAGATCCCTCAGTCGCACGCGAAGAGGAGGGCGGCGATGGGGTCGGCGCCGGCAGTGAGCGTGCTGCCGTCGTGCCTCTCGCCTGCGGGCTCCCCATGAGCGTGCTGCCGTCGTGCCTCTGGACCAGATCCGGCTGCTGCTGCGGCGCGTCGTCGAGCGTGGGAGGAGGACGGGGTGGAAGTGGGCGGTGGCGGTGCTGTGGTGGTGGCGGCGGCTGCGGGGCGCGGCGGAGGCGCTCTGGGTCTCCGGGGGGAGTGGGTGGTGGCGGCGGAGACGGTGAAGAGGAAGGCGACATCGCGAGGGGGCGCGAGTGCGGGACGAGCAGAGACGCGTCTAGGGTTTTCTACCGCGTGGGATGGAGGTTATATAGCACAGACGCGAAATGACGATTTTGCCCCTGAAGTTCGACGGAATTACGACCCCTGCCACAGGGTGAAAAAATAGACGGCCACGATCGATTCTGGGTTCTATAGGACGGACGGATCTTTCTGAGCTCTGAGGAGCCTCAGGTTTCCCTCAAGAAAGTACTCTTTAGATATATTCCAACAGAACACAGAATATCCAAGGCGGCACTCATAAAAAATTCAAGAAAAAAGAGATTAGAACAGTATATATATAAGTAGCAAAAGAAAATAAAAATAGACCTGGTAACTATATCCCTCTACAATAACGGGTGTAGCAAAATGTGGGAGTACAAATATGCAGTGATGAATCAAAATCAAGACATGACATGGCAGATATCATCTATCACTCTTGTGATCCAAAATGTACTCAGGCGATCGAACATTGATTTCCGAAATCGAATATATGTTTTACTAAATATCATTTAGAAAATTAGGATCATCGTCTCATCGGAATTTCTTTGTGACCTTCAGAACTTCTGGAAGTGCATTCTTCACATATGTTGAACATTAACTTGCATCAATTGATGATACCAAACAACCTTTCGTCAGAACAATGCTCAATCATTTCATAGCTGTTTGTTTTTTGCTTTCTTGAAAGTATCTCCATAGTACGTACTGGAGATCATCGAATGTGGTTCTTAGAAAATACAAAGAACCATTGACATGAAATGTGGGAACCAATCACTGTGATGAAAACACCTAGAGAGTTTCATATTCAACCTCAATCAAGCATGATATGAACAAAAGCGTCAAGCGTGACATGGCACCATCAAGAGTCAGGACGTCAGTTGCATTTCATCAAACATTTCAGATTTAGCTAAGGACATTACATAGCAGTACCATTCAGCCGTTGCAGGAAGTGGATAACAGGGAAGAAGAGGTGCATGGCTCAAGTCTAAACTCACTCGTCGATGAATCAAAAACGTCGGCGCCGTGTTGCCGACGTAGAGAGTACTTGCGTTTAATTAATTTGTGGTGCTTGATAGGGGCAACACGCTGTAGGCTAAGCTTGCAGCACTGCATCTACATTTAAGAGAAAAAAGGGGTTGACAATTAGATCACATAGAACATAGTGCGGCGCTGATATGTTTTGTATAAATTGCTCACATACTGCAGGTTTTTAGTGTGACCATCCAATATCCATAAATATGTCTACCGATGGTATACAAACTTCTGTTTTGATCTAAAGGAAGACAATTTTCCCTCATTTGATAAATGAGGGAAAAACTGCTGCAAGAAAATATGGAGAGCAGAACCAATAAGAAAATGAGAAAATTACCTGAATATATACATACCCAAATTTGAAAGATCGACTGCACATGGCCTTTTTCACATTTCATCGAACAGTTCGACTGTACGCAGTACACATCATAAAAGAAGCACATGGTGGGCTAATGATTTGAAGGGTCACCACGGATAAACATCAAGGAAATGTGTGACGGATGCCTGAAGCATGGACAGCCATGCAGACATCTCAGATAAAGCGTGGGAGCAAATCAAGCAAGAACACCTTTTGACAGTGGATCCAACATACTTCCTGGAAAGTGGACATGGAGAAACAAATTATCAAGCAACATGTGTGCGTGTGCGTGTGCGTGTGTGTGTGTGTGTGTGTGTGTGTGTGTGTGTGAGAGAGAGAGAGAGAGAGAGAGAGAGAGGGAGAGAGAGAGATCAAAATAAGAGGAGAAAGACGAAGACAATACTTGCCAGATGCACCAGGAACACAACAAATGTCCACTTTGACTGCTACATCCAGCGAATGAAACCTTGGCTGCTCATCTGAAGCAGCGCTCCTTTTAGAGAGAGTCGGCCATGTTGATAGATGATAGTGGGGAGGGGAAACGATGGTCGCCGGAGGAGTATAACTCATCGATTCAAGATGGCATTAAATCTAGCGCCCCAAAGCGGTTCTTTGATTGGAAGGGATATTTGGTCACGAGGAGTGGAGCGGCTAATAAAATTGCGCTGGGAGTTTCTGTCGAGCAATTGGAAGGGGAAGCATTGGGGTCTAAAAGCTGGGCACAGGTGCACTTGGGTTGCATGTATTGGATGACGTGGCTGTGAGATGCTGATGTGGTGGGCCTGCTGAGGTGGCATAGCTGCATGTTTAGAGAAATAGATAGTGGGGGTGATCTTCTTAGTTATATAGGATTATTAGCATGCAACACATTTTCTTTGCGCCTCGTTTGGATGCTCGCTTTCAACCTCGGTATTGTATATTCGTGACATTCAGACCCGAATATCCCGAATGCCACTGTTTTGATGTGTATGGCATTGGACCGTGACATTCAGGCTTAATATTGACATTCAATGTCAATACCAATATCTAGTGACATTGGTATTCAACCCAATACAATGCCAAGCTTCCGAATGCAAACATCCAAACTGAGCATTAGGGAGATTAGGCACATAATGATGATGAGGAATACTCTCCCCTCTTGTAGGCTAGTACTAGCTCGTGGGTCGTTTTTACTTCCACCGACAAGATAAAATTGCAAGTCCCAGACTTTTGTTAGTACCAGTTAGTCCTGGCCATGAGAAGCCCGGCCCGGTCGGCCCACCCAGGTCCGCCCTGAAATTTTAGGGCCTGGGCCTGCGTTTTGAGCCCAAATGATTTGTCGGACCGGGCTTGGGCTTCACATATGGGCGATTTAACGAGAGACCCGGCCCAAGGCCCACAGGCCCTTCTCTATTTTCACTGATTAGCCGGGCTTGGGCCTAAAATCTAGGCCCAATTGGCGGGCCTGGGCCTAGGTTGTCTGCTACGGGCTTTTTCGGGCCCGGCCTAGCCCATGGCCAAGTCTAGTACCAGTCTACCAGCTAGTCTTGTTTTCCTAGGACTAGTGGTAATTCGCCAGCAAATTAACACATGATGATGAGGTCATGACGCAATACCTGAATACTCCATGCCATGTAATCCACACAGGCGGTCATTCCGTTCCCACACAAAGCATGCAAGGGAGCCGAGTGACAAGCTTCAGACTAGAGCTACAACATCAAGGCGATAAACGAAGTTTGATACAGATAAAAATACTAGTACAATACAACTACAGCATTAGAAATAGTTGGAAGAAGAATAAATGAGGCAAGTTCGATACAAATACTAGTACAATACAACTACTTCTAGTGGACCCAAATCGCCTAGGCCATGTGGAACCCCCAGACCACACTCTCCAGCTTGCAGCTGATCTGCCCATATGTAAAAATCCCCATCCCTACCATCGCGAGCATGCTCACCATGAGCGGTCCCACCGTACGAGCCCTTGCACGGTAAGAGAACTATGGGTCCCAGCAGTTTAATGGAACGGTTTACCGGCTATGTCTTCCAAGAGTGCTCATTTTCCTCTATTGGTTCTCTAGGATAGTTTGCAACTCCTGATCCGATCACCACCACGCAATGATTGATCGGAATTTCGCCCCCGTCATATAAATGCCCACCCGCCAAGTACATGAATGTTCTACCTACGGGAGAACCGACCACCATGGAATAACCACCGTCTAACAACCTGATAATATGCTCAACTTCATGTGATGAGACACTGAACACTTGGCCAATCTTGAGAGGGGATGTCGGCCTGATGGGAGTGAGTTCTTCGATTGGCAGAATTTGATTCGTTCTCAACTTCTTCTAAATGTTTTTGTTTGACGCAGAGTTAGTTGGTGGTTCGAGGGAGAGTCAGCGACCCCGCCACAAGGTAGTGGTAGATATCTACTTGGCGCGGGCCGAGACGGACCCATGTATGGACCCGAGGCCAATAAAAATTAATATATTTATACTAAAATTTTATAATTATTTTTGATTTTTTATATGACACCCATTGGCATTGTGAATTACTTTTATTGGACTATAATCTTAACAAGTATAGTTTTCCATCTATTAGTTGCCATAGTGAACCACATTTGAGAGTTGATAATTATAATTATATCATCGTTCATCACACATTTGCAATGTATATCAATAAAAATTGTGTTATGAGAAGTTTAAACCATATAGAGTAATAAAGTTCACCTTGATTTTTTTATAATTACATAAATCATATAGTATTTATGTATATATTTGTATGTGTGTATGTGCGCATTTGTGTTGATTCTAATTTATATCCTTAATTAATAGCGTGCCAGAGATCTCAAAAAATGTACGGTCTAATAATAAATATAGAAATAGTGATTTCTAGTGTATGAATAGGTAAGCACATTTACATAGACTTTTAGAGTATAAATTGAAACATTGGTAAATGTGTCAACACTGGCTGAGCGATGGGAAAAATAAAATTAGGCATCGCTCGAATTTTTTAAAAGGATGGGCAAAAAATATTGGGTCATTTAACAAATTGCCACTAGAGGCTTGGTAGTACTCAGTTTTGCCACTAGTTTCAAATGGCTTACAGTTTTGCCACTACTTCAGTTGCAGCTGCTATGGCGAGGCCAAACAGCCAGTCTGAAGTGGATTCCGTTTGTTAGGCGTTAGTGGACTTGATCCGCGTCTTACAGGTGGGACCAGTTTACTTCTTACAGGTGGGACCGGGCAAGGCGCTAGTGGACTTGGTCCGCATTTTACAGGTGGGACCAGGTAACTTCTTACATGTGGGACCGGCGACGGCGCGAAATAACGGCCACCACCTGACCTAACCGTGCACGACACCTGCTCTCGAACGGCCACCTGCGCCGCCGCCACCACCTGCGCCGCCGCCGCCACCTGCGCCGCCGCGTCCGTCCCGCGTATAGAGCCAACACCTCCACCGCAACGTGCTCCAGCGTGCCGTGCTCCGCCGTCACCTGCTCCACCGCCACCAGCTTGTCCCGCTGCGCCCACCAGCTGCTCGACCCGCGGCGAGGCTCCTTCCGTGCGCCCGGCGGGAGCGATGGGGTTGGCGAGGCAGAGGAAGTAAGAGGGTGAACTCCAGGGCGAAATGGCGAGCGGATGCGACCGTGGAGTAGCTGGCGAGGCAATCGTCGGGCCGGACACCCGCCGCATCCACGACTGGGTTCCCGAGGGGTAAGTTGGAGCTCACCTCTGCATTTGAACATTCGATTAGACATGAGACGCACTCGGTTTATGTTGATTTTGCAATTGGCGTGCTGAATTCGCATTTCGTGGTGTGCTGAATTCGTCTCTATTTTTCTGGTTAGGATGGAATTGTGGTTTGCTTTCTTGCTGAATATTAGAAGGGACCGGTACGTCGTCGATGCAGAGAATAACAAGAAATTCACGGGAGGTTTCGATTATCCTTTGCCAGTGGATTGCAATTGGAGTTTTAGACAATTTGGGGAGGTAATTTGCAGTCCATATCCTTGGGGTTTGCATGATGAAGTGGAATTCAAATACTACGATGGGGGAAACAGATGGGTGGTAGTTACAAATGATGAAGAACTCGCTACCATGTTTGCTAAGCATAAGGAGAAGGAGAAATTTCATGTGAGACTGCAAAATGATGTGGTTGTGCCGGCAATTGGATCTAGTATGGCGGATGCATCTTCTCGGGCTGCATCATGTTGTGGTGCTCGCAGTTCTAGCCAGAGAAGTTCAGGCAGTGCACGAGGACATGGTGCCTCGAGCGGCGTGGGCAGCAGCAGCAGAAGAAGGGTCCCCGTTGAAGTGGAGGAGCCTTCCAGTTATGCGGATGAAGAAGAAAGGCTATATCCTGATGTTCTTCGGAATTTACGACAAGCATCTCGGGCTGGAAACAATGAGGCTGACGCGGTGGTTGTAGACGAAGACAACGAAGCTTTGAGTGATGTCGAAGACGATGTTCCACCTGTTGAATGGGACCGTGAGAACCCATTGATGGAACAAGGTTCCATTTATTCATCAATGAATGAGTGTAGAAATGCACTTGTGACGTACTGCATCAAGGCAGAACGCTATTTCAAAGTTGACAAGAGCGATAAAGTTCGTTACAGAGTGCATTGTCCGACTGAGGGTTGTCAATGGAGGATGCATGCATCTAAAATGCGAAAGAGCACAAATATTCAGGTGAAGGTGAACCCATTTAGCCACACGTGCAAGGAATCAACACTTAGGAAGGAAACAATCAGTAGAGCCAAGTCAAGATGGGTGGCTGAAGAAGTAAAGAAGTGGGTGACATAAGAAAATCAAATTGGTACAAAGGAATTGATGAAGAACATCAAAGAGAAGTTCAAGATTGATTTACCATACATGAGGGTGTTCAATGGTAGAAATCAAGCTTTGGATTCTATTTACGGTGACTGGCAGGAAAGTTTTGAATTATTGTATTCATTCAAAGCTGAAGTGGAGAGGACCAGCCCAGGTAGTATTGTAAAAATTGACCACCACACGGTGGAGTACAAAATAAAGGGAGTGACAAGGACCAAGGAATGCTTTAGGAGGGTTTTTGTCTGCTTTGAGGCTTGTCGCCAGGGTTTTTTGGTAGGCTGCAGGCCGTATTTGGCTGTTGATGCTACTTTTCTGACAGGGAGGTTTAAAGGACAGTTAGTGGCAGCTTGTGCAGTTGATGCACATAATTTTGTATTTCCAGTTGCGTATGGTGTGCTGGAGACAGAGTCTGAGGAGAGCTGGACTTGGTTTTTCCAGAATCTGCACCGGGCTATTGGACATCCCAATGGGTTGGTAATTCATACAGATGCCTGCAAGGGTTTAGAAGTGGCCGTGGACAATGTGTTCCCTGGAGTAGAGCATAGGGAGTGCATGCGTCATCTTGCTGCAAATTTTGCGAAGAAATTCAAAGGAAAAGTGTATAGCGACAATTTATGGCCAGCAGCTTTGACTTGCAGTGTCAAGAAGCACAACTATCACATGAGGCAGTTATACAAGAATGAGAAAGTGAAGGAATACTTGGAAACACACCACTCCAAGTTATGGGCCAGAAGCCAATTCAGTGAACTGAGCAAAGTTGACTATGTGCACAATAATCTTGCAGAGTCTTTCAACTCAACCATCCGAAAACTAAAGGGTCTCTATATGGTGGATTTGCTGGACAAGATAAGAATAGAGTACATGGAAAAGTTTCATTTCCGTGCAAATATAGCCGCGGCAAAATTCATGGGCCACATTGTCATCCCTGCCGTGTTGAATGAATTGAAGCAAAAAACTGAAGGCTTGGACATGAGCATGAAACTTTGCTCGGCTACCAAAGCAGAGGTAGCATTTATGGATAAAGAGAAGAGGGAATGGAAATATCCAGTGGATTTAGAATCTAGAACTTGCAGTTGTAGGCAATGGCAGATAACTGGGTTGCCATGCATTCATGCATTGTTTTTCATCACCACTCTGTCAGGTCCAGCAGGGAACATACAGCAATATGTGCATGAGTACTACTCTGTTGCAAGGTTCAAAGACACATATGCAGTTCCTTTACCTACTTTGGAGGGAAAACATCAATGGGATGTAGTGAACCCTGGATTCAAGCTCCGTGCTCCAGTTCTGAAGAGAGCAAAAGGTAGACCGAGGAAGAGTCGAATAAGAGCTCGCAGCGAAGGAGCTGGACTTGGAGCGAGGAAGCGTAAGTGCAACAGGTGTGGTGGGTCTGGTCATTTCGGTAGTTATTGTGATCACGCAGTAGATCCAGCGTTCGGAGAGCGTTTGCATGAAACTGATGATGATGAGCAGCAGGTTGGAACAGAGCAAGAGCATGAGCATGATGATGATGATGATGATGATGAGCAGCCGGTTGGAACAGAGCATGACAATGTGGCTCCAAATGATGATGACAATGTGGCTCCAACTGATGGTGATCAAAATGGTCCATCTGATTTTGCTTATGAGGCTCCATATGAAGGTTCAAATGATTTCCCTTTTGATCAAATGGACCATGATCATCAAAATGAGGCTCCAACTGATGTTGACAAATCCCTCCCAAATTCATTCCTTTCCATACAATTTCATAAAAACACCGAGTGCGATCACTATACCCACAAATGCCCAAATGTAATTGCAAAACCAATTGCAAATGGGTTTTTGTGCTTGCTGTTCGAGCATCCTAACCTTCTGGTTCAACCTCCTAAGCTCAACAGCTACCTCTATTGATTCAATGTGTGCTCCGCCCTGCATCTCCTCTTCCGGAGCTCGCGCTGCGGCCGCTGCCGTCTGTGGCAGGATGGGAAGCCATTCCTCGTGCTCCTCTAGCAGTTCATTCATTAGTTTCTCGGCCAGAACATCGACCCAAAGGAAGAAATGCTTTACCTGCATGAAAGCCAAACAGATCAACCGTATTGCTCAATGATCCCGACCACGAAAAGAGTCAAATTGCCCCGATTCTTACCCCCTTGTTCTTGCACACCTAGAACGGTCGATTTGGGTTCTTCAGTGTCCCCGAAATCTTCCGAACAACCTCCCCCCTGCACCGCGGACAGAGCAACACCGGCATCTCCATGCCCGCCGGAATCTCGATCCGCGAGATGGCGCGGGAGCTCGAAGAAGACATGGAGCTCGATTGGCGGCCGCCCGCAGCCAATCGGGATCTCAACGCCTCCGCACACGTCCCCTCTAGCTGCAGCAGACGGCCACGCCCTCCACAGCAATCTTCCCGCCGCCGGTGATGAAGGGGATCTCGACGCTGCCCTCTCGGCCGCCCGCTCCCGGCTCCTAGTTACCAACAGGGGTCGCCGCCTACCTCTGCGCGTGTCCGCCTCCAACCCCGTCGCACGCTCGGCTGATTGCTGCTCACCGCTGCGACATCCGGTGGAGCCTTCCGCCGGGATTTTATCGCACACCCGCGGCCAGCAACGGCGACTTACTGCTGGGTCCCACAAGCAACGGTTATCTACTGGGTCCCACAAGCATCGGCCAGCAACGGTCTGATTGTGTAACGCGTCTGGTCCCACCTGTAAGGGCCGAGTCAAACACGCTGACCTGACGGAGATGGCCTCCGCCTGGTCCCACCTGTAAGGGCCGAGTCAAACACGCTGACCTGACGGAGATGGCGCAAATTGACGGAACGAGTCCTTGCGCACATACTAGGGGCAAAACTGAGGACGATTCCAAGCTAGGGGCAAAACTGAGTACATGGACAGAACTGATGGCAAACGGATAATTGTGTACGATAGCAAAAACGATCGTACCTGCTACAGTACTTGGAGACTATAGGAAGCAGTGCTAGTTGTAATACGATCAGTTGTGCATTGGTACTAGTTGTACATGCTAGCTCGGTCTAGGGATAGCAAGGGAGGGAGTAACTCATGTCATTACTTGTCATCATTACTAGTGTGCTGTTGTCACTACATAACTAGCATCTTTCTCATGTTTTATTTCCAGAAGCTCGGAGTAACAAAATTGAAAGCCGACCACCGACTGTTGTTATTACTTGGCCTGCTAGTCTTCTCCTGGATATTATTAGCATGCAACACATTTTCTTTGCGCCTCGTTTGGATGCTCGCTTTCAACCTCGGCATTGTATATTCGTGACATTCAGACCCGAATATCCCGAATGCCACTGTTTTGATGTGTATGGCATTGGACCGTGACATTCAGGCTTAATATTGACATTCAATGTCAATACCAATATCTAGTGACATTGGTATTCAACCCAATACAATGCCAAGCTTCCGAATGCAAACATCCAAACTGAGCATTAGGGAGATTAGGCACATAATGATGATGAGGAATACTCTCCCCTCTTGTAGGCTAGTACTAGCTCGTGGGTCGTTTTTACTTCCACCGACAAGATAAAATTGCAAGTCCCAGACTTTTGTTAGTACCAGTTAGTCCTGGCCATGAGAAGCCCGGCCCGGTCGGCCCACCCAGGTCCGCCCTGAAATTTCAGGGCCTGGGCCTGCGTTTTGAGCCCAAATGATTTGTAGGACCGGGCTTGAGCTTCACATATGGGCGATTTAACGAGAGACCCGGCCCAAGGCCCACAGGCCCTTCTCTATTTTCACTGATTAGCCGGGCTTGGGCCTAAAATCTAGGCCCAATTGGCGGGCCTGGGCCTAGGTTGTCTGCTACGGGCTTTTTCGGGCCCGGCCTAGCCCATGGCCAAGTCTAGTACCAGTCTACCAGCTAGTCTTGTTTTCCTAGGACTAGTGGTAATTCGCCAGCAAATTAACACATGATGATGAGGTCATGAGGCAATACCTGAATACTCCATGCCATGTAATCCACACAGGCGGTCATTCCGTTCCCACACAAAGCATGCAAGGGAGCCGAGTGACAAGCTTCAGACTAGAGCTACAACATCAAGGCGATAAACGAAGTTTGATACAGATAAAAATACTAGTACAATACAACTAGAGCATTAGAAATAGTTGGAAGAAGAATAAATGAGGCAAGTTCGATACAAATACTAGTACAATACAACTACTTCTAGTGGACCCAAATCGCCTAGGCCATGTGGAACCCCCAGACCACACTCTCCAGCTTGCAGCTGATCTGCCCATATGTAAAAATCCCCATCCCTACCATCACGAGCATGCTCACCATGAGCGGTCCCACCGTACGAGCCCTTGCACGGTAAGAGAACTATGGGTCCCAGCAGTTTACTGGAACGGTATACCGGCTATGTCTTCCAAGAGTGCTCATTTTCCTCTATTGGTTCTCTAGGATAGTTTGCAACTCCTGATCCGATCACCACCACGCAATGATTGATCGGAATTTCGCCCCCGTCATATATATGCCCACCCGCCAAGTACATGAATGTTCTACCTACGGGAGAACCGGCCACCATGGAATAACCACCGTCTAACAGCCTGATAATATGCTCAACTTCATGTGATGAGACACTGAACACTTGGCCAATCTTGAGAGGGGATGCCGGCCTGATGGGAGTGAGTTCTTCGATTGGCAGAATTTGATTCGTTCTCAACTTCTTCTAAATGTTTTTGTTTGACGCAGAGTTAGTTGGTGGTTCGAGGGAGAGTCAGCGACCCCGCCACAAGGTAGTGGTAGATATCTACTTGGCGCGGGCCGAGACGGACCCATGTATGGACCCGAGGCCAATAAAAATTAATATATTTATACTAAAATTTTATAATTATTTTTGATTTTTTATATGACACCCATTGGCATTGTGAATTACTTTTATTGGACTATAATCTTAACAAGTATAGTTTTCCATCTATTAGTTGCCATAGTGAACCACATTTGAGAGTTGATAATTATAATTATATCATCGTTCATCACATATTTGCAATGTCTATCAATAAAAATTGTGTTATGAGAAGTTTAAACCATATGGAGTAATAAAGTTCACCTTGATTTTTTTATAATTACATAAATCATATAGTATTTATGTATATATTTGTATGTGTGTATGTGCGCATTTGTGTTGATTCTAATTGATATCCTTAATTAATAGCGTGCCAGAGATCTCAAAAAATGTACGGTCTAATAATAAATATAGAAATAGTGATTTCTAGTGTATGAATAGGTAAGCACATTTACATAGACTTTTAGAGTATAAATTGAAACATTGGTAAATGTGTCAACACTGGCTGAGCGATGGGAAAAATAAAATTAGGCATCGCTCGAATTTTTTAAAAGGATGGGCAAAAAATATTTGTGGGAATTATAAATATGAGAAAGAAAGGTTACTAGTTGTAGTTGGATAGTTGACCTTAACTCTGAAAATACATCTCTATGTGCCGCTGAGCGGGATTTCATGAGGGATGCAAATGAACATGTTGCAGAACTTAAGAGGGACGGGGACACTAAGTGTGCTTAAAGAGGTAAGGTTAAACATGTTTAGAAAGGTGGAAATAACACAAAATATTCCATCTCATTGCTAATGTATTTATCGAAAGAAAAATATTTTAATACTAGAACAAGATGACGGAATCGTAGCAAGAGAGGATAATTTAAAGGTCTATATCACTAAATACTACAACAAATTATTTAGGGCACCGGTCCCAACTAATTTCTCTATTTGGAAGATGTTACCCATCACATACCCTAGATGGTGCACAACAAAGCTCCACGACCAGATGGGTTCCTGACGGAGTGGTATATTTTTTTTGGAATGTCATTAAGGTGGACTTGATGTCAGTATTTCTCCATCTACAAATTTTGGAGTTGCCCTTGTTTGAGTTGAAATTTTGTGTAATCATATGTGATAAATAAAACCAAAATGTTGTCCAGTACAATAGATTATGTGTTATGAATGTAAGATTTAAACTATTTATGAAACGAGGAACCAATCGCATTATGAAAATTCACGTACGGTTATTAGACCTACGCAGTTGGATTTCATTCCGTGAGGACATATCTTAGAACGGGTTATTGTTCTCAATGATACCATTCATGAACGTCATCTGAAGATATGGAGGAAATTGCACAAACCAGTAACTCTTTGTGCCATTTTTGCACAAACCAGCGATTCAAATTTTTTGTTGCACAAACCAGTGAATTGTAGTAGTAATTCGTTGCAATGACTCTAGTAGTAATTCACTGGTTTGTGCAACACAAAATTTGAGTCACTGGTCTGTGCAAAAATGACCCCAAAAGTTACTCGTTTGTCCAATTTTCTCGAATATATGAGATGTGATGTTGTTTAAAATAGATTTAGAGAAGGGATATGATACACAAGACGAGCCTTCTTGCAGCCAACCATGCGTGTGAAAGGAATCGCACCACAATGTTGTGAATGGATTGCAAAGTTTTTTCAAGGAGGTAGTGTGGGAATAATGCTTAACAATGTAATTAGCCATTATTTCAAGACTACAAAAGGTTTGAGACAGGAAGGCCCTTTGTCTCCAATGTTTTTTTTAATATAGTTGCTGACTTGTTGGCAATCCTAATTGCTAGAGAAAAATAAGATTGCCAGGTAGGAGGCCTCATCCCACATCTCTGTGAGAGAGTGGGTCTCTATACTCCAATATGAAGATTACACAATTTGATTAATGGAGTATGTCTTATAGAAAGGCGCTAATATGAAACCAATTTTGCACATATATATATATTTATCTGGTTTAAAATTAATTTCTAGTGATATTTTTTATCTTGGCCATTAGTTCAAGTTCAAGACAATAGAAGACTAAAGATGAAGAACAACACTACAAGAAGGTTTTCGATTTGAGTCTCGTTCTTTCCCTTTTAGATACGGATAGACGGCTCTCATTTTCCCCTTCTTCTCTCTCTCCTCTCTACAGCGGCGATGCCGTCTGGGAGTGTGACTGAGGAGAGGCATCGACCGCAACGTCTTATATCTGATGCGACGTGGTCTAGGGTTTGGTGCTACATGGCTACTAGGGGTATTGCTCTAGAACTCTCCGACCATATCTGGTGCGGCCTGTGGGTCCTCTTTCTTCTCCGCGTTGCTCCGGTTGCAGGAAGGTCGTGGTGAGATGCTTTTCTCTGGTGTCCTGGCGCAGCGCAGACCCTTCTGGGCACTCCCGGTTAGTGGGGTCCTTGAACAAGAGGCTCCATCCCCAGCCCTACAGTGCTGATGCTTGGATCTTCCTCTTGGTTGGTCGTGGCGGCGAGGGAGGAGATTGGAGAAACCTTGCGGCTACTAGTTCAGGGCGATGTCGATGGGGGGCTTCGGAGTTTGCGCTTCCTGCAACGATTATTTTTGTCGCCGTCGCTATTTTCAACCATAGGGTTGGACTCGCTGCACCCAAGAGGTGTTGCTCGAGTTATTGCTTCCTCCTTCGGAGGAGCTTTCATCAGCCTCAGTGCGACATCTCATGCCGCCCCAAGTGGCCATGTCTCGGGCAGCGGCAGGGTCCGCCGTGCCTTGATGCTGCTCTTTCTGTTTTTTGAGGTTCTTATTGTAATTGTACACCCTCCGCCATATTAACCAGATACCTTGGGGTTCTGAGTCGAGCCGAACGCCAGATTTTTTTAGGTGTTGCAGTTGGCCTGCGTACTGAATGTGTGTTAAATGGGACGACGGTTGGAGTAGATGTAGCTTATGGTGATCGCCAGTAATGGTGTGTCACCTGAACTTGTTTTTGAAACGGGAGCGTGTCACGTGAACTTGGCGTTGAGGCTATATATGCAGTCGGAGAGATACCATCTCATTTTCTCTGCAGCATCCGGTCGGGTTCGTGAAGTGGACGTAGAACAGCAGGTTGGCACGTGGTGTCGGACGGACGGCCGATGACTGAATGACTCGTAATACGTTTGGGGGGGGGGGGGGGGGGGGGGGGGGGGATGGCTATCTCAAGCACGGCGGCGCTTCCTTAATTTGGTCGGCCGTCGCACCGCAAAAAACAGACCATCGTCTTCGCGGCGCACGATCGCCCGCGACTCTCAGCGTCTCAGCGATCAATTAATAGTGAAGACAACGTATTGCTGTGGCGCATGATCAACACTGCCAGGATCTTCTTCGCCTTCTGCAGCTTCTTCACCGCCGAGACAAGGTCTTCAATGGCCTCGATCGCCTCCTCCGACAGCGGTCCGCGGAAGAGCGCCGTATACGCTTGCAGGAGCTCGTCGGAGAGGGAGGTGGTCGAAGGTGGAAGCAAGCCGAGCCGCCGGGCCACCAGCAGATCATGGGCCGCCTGCCCGGTGTTCAGACCTGCACCGCCAGTCTGGCAGCGATCCTGGCGCTGCGACGCTCCACCTCCGTCTGGCTCTGCGTCGGGGTCGCCGGCAGAGGCAGAAGCGGCGGGGTGTGAAATTATTTTTGCACGTCGGACGCCAAAAAACAGAGAGCTAGCATCCTCGCCGCGCATCACCAGCGATCAACGTCAGAGAGCGCAACAGACCATCCGTCCTCTCAATTTACTGACGCCAATAAACTAAAGTCTCAAAGTTGAGACTATGAAGAACTAGCGAGCTCTTTTCTGAATTTAGCCCCACCTCCTGACGTCGCTTCATCAAAACTGTAAAAACATATCTTACGTCAATGGAATTTACGTGTTGGTCGGTCGACTGAACATGCAGGAGGGGATCAGTAGTGCCTGGGCGATTGTAGCAGCAATTCCGCCCTCCTCAGGCAGGAGGAGTAACTGAGTATTTCCTTGTCTGATTCGTATCTAATCCTAGTACGTACGTACGTCCTATATCTCGTTTACTCGGCTCGGATCTTACAACCACGTTCGTCAGGGTGGTATGCAGCTTAACCCTTGCGCCGATCGATCGGATATCACTCTCAGGCTGGCTGTATTGTGCTAATTCTGCTTCTTCTCTACCAAGGAAATGAGATCTGCAGTTTTTGGTTTTTCAAGTCAAAGCAAATGGGGAAATTCAATATGGTGCCCGGGCTCACATGCTCCCGATTTTTTCGGGAGCAAAAAAAAAATTGAAAACTTTTCAAAAAAATGCGAAAAAAATCATGCACGTACCTGACCATGGTCCGCATCGCCATGAAAAGCAGGGTTTTCGAATGGAATAATAAAAAAAAAACAAATGTTCCCGCAATCAAACAAATAACAAATGTTTCACACATACAAGAATAGGAATGAATGTAATAAATCATTGGCCATGCAACTGCCAGTGGTGATCGATCAGATCTTGGGTGAGCTGGTGATGAGTCTGGGCATCTTAAATGCTGCGATGCGCTGCAAGAAAAGCTTCAAGCCGATCAGGGTTCCGCTGGGGTTGCACTCGGGTGCCCACATTGTCATAGAAACATGGCAAGTTCAACTCTCTCTCATCTTCAATGATCATGTTGTGAAGAATCACACAACATGTCATGATTTCAACAAGAGTTTCCTTGTCCCAAAACCGTGCAGGACCCCGAACAATGGCAAACCGTGCTTGCAAAACACCGAAAGCTCTCTCAATATCCTTGCGGGCTGCCTCTTGAGCTTTGGTGAACCAAGCTTCTTTTCTTGTCAAAGGCACATCCTTTTTCTCTTTAATGGCCTTCACAAGAGTTGCATAGTCAGGGTAAATACCATCTGTGAGGTAGTACCCCATGGTGTACTCATTGTTCATAACTTTGTAGTTGCAAGTTGGAGCATCACCCTTAACTATTCTTGCAAATAAAGGGGATCTATTCAAGATGTTGATGTCATTGAGTGTCCCCGACAGTCAAAAAAAAGCATGCCAAATCCATAAGTCTTGCGACGCCACAGCTTCAAGAACAATGGTAGGATCACGGCTTTTTCCACAATACATTCCATGCCATGCTTTTGGACAATTTTTCCATGTCCAATGCATGCAATCCAGACTACCAAGCATCCCGGCCACCCCCTCTTTTCATTGATCTCCATGAGTCTCTTTGTATCTTGCTCGTTTGGAGCTCGGAGATACGTCTCACCATACAACTTGATCACCATCTTGGCAAATATACGCACGGAATCCGTGGTTGTTGTGCACCAATGCGAAGGTACTCATCGGTATAGTCCGCTGGGATACCATATGCAATCACCCTCATGGCAGCTGATATTTTCTGGAATGAGCTAAATCCCATGATGTGGGCATAGTTCCTCCGTTGCTTGAAATAATCACAATTTGCCTCGCAGTCTCTGACGATTTTCGTGAACAAACTCCTACTCATTCAATACCTTCTACAGAAGAGGCGGAGAGGATAGGTCGGTACCTCGTCAAAATAATCTTGCATTAGCTGTTCGTGGCCGAGCGCGCGGTTCCGCGGGATGCACATGCGCCCCATCATGGACCCTCTTCTCTGATCCAGCAGCTTGGCGCGGTCCTCGATTTCTTTCATGCCGAAGAGGAGCAGCATCATCTCCGTGTCGTCGTCGTTCAGCAGCTCGTCGAGGTCCGAATCATCGGAGCCCGAGGATGACCAATCGGTCGACGAATCCACCAAATCCTCCATATTCACCTCCGAAGTCATCTACCACCGTGAAGCATAGATCAGCCTCCAAGCTCATCGATTGTACCGGTGAAAACGAAGAAGAATGCGGCGGAGTACTAACCGTGGGTTTGGCGGCGGAGAAGAACGCGGCGGGGTGCTGCGGGGCGCGCCGAGGGGCGCTGAGGTCCGGCGGGGGTGCGGCGGGGGTGCGGCGGCCGTCGACGCAGTGTGGGGCGGCTCGGCGGGCGGCGGAGGGGGCCGGATGCCTAGGTTTCCGGCGGCGGCGGGCGAGCGGCTGTGGCGGCGACGCGGGGGAAAACGGGTAGGGAAACTGAAATTTCCGCCCGCCCTAGATGAAACAAAATGGTGGGTTGGCCCTGTATTCCCCCTCCCACCCCGCACAAGTAGGGGGCGAGGAGCCACCCCGTAGCGAAACTGAAAAAAATCGATACGGGGGGCCTGATTTACGGGGTCTGCTAGACGGCCGGGTAGAGCCCTACCCCGTATTTCGGCGGTTATTTTACGGGGTTGGGTCTTTTAGGGGGTCTGTTAGACTTGCTCTTAGCCAGATCAAAGTCTGCACTCACTATGGGAGGGGCATTTTGCTTGAGAAACTTTTTGCTAAATGCCTCTAAAAATAAGTTTTATAGGGGCATCTTTTTGAAGTGCCCCTAAAAATGGTGATTTGTAGAGGCACTTTTTCAACAATGCCTCTAAAAATACAATTTTTAGGGGCATTTTTCCCTCTAAAGATCCCTCCGACGATTCTTCGCAAACCCCGACCAGACACCACATCCTCGAAGCGGGCCCTACCTTCCATTGCGCCAACATCCTTTGTTCGCGGGTTGAACTCTAAGAGGCTCCTTTTCGCTGTCACTGACATGTACTCCCTCCGTTCCATATTAGTTGATTCTCAAATGGATGAATCTACCTTTAAAATACGTCTAGATATATCTATTTGGAAGTCATCTAATATGAAACGGAGGGAGTAGGGTTTAAGTGCCCCAATGCCCCAGAAGCAGCAATACACAAATGCCACACCCGGCTCTTCCAGCGTAATCACAAACCTCTCCTCTCTCTCACATAGAGCTGGCCATGGGCAGCCCAGCCGGCCCGGCCCGAAAAAGCTCGACCCGGCCCGGCCCGGTTGTGCCATCGGGCCGGGCTCGGGCCTGTATTTCAGGCCCGACCGTCAGGCCGGGCCGGGCTCGGGCTTAAGAAAAATAGATTTTAGGCTTCTATCGGGCCGGGCTGGTCGGGCTTTGGTCGGGCCGGGCCGGGCTCGGGCCCGATTGTTGTGGCCCGACAGCCGGGCTCAGGCCTAGCTTTTCTGCGCCGGGCTTTTTTAGGCCCGACCCGAAAAATGGCCAGGTCTACTCTCACACCCCACCCCATAGGAAATTACTCCCCTTCCCCTTGCCGCCCATCGCAGGTAGGCTCCCTGTCTCCCCACCAGCCACCGCACCGCATCGGGCATGGCGAGCGGCACTATCACCGTCTCTGTGTACGCCTTCGTCTTCGTCGACCCCGACGGCGAGGCCGAGAACATCGTTCGCGTCCATGGATCTGATGGCTGCTCCGTCGCATGGCGCCTACGCGTTGCACTCCTCTACAAGGCGGTTGTCCCGCTCCACTTCACGCCGTCCGAGGCGGCCGCCCCGTGCTCCACCTCCGGCCCACAGCTCTGGGGCGCCGCCGATGAGCTGCTGCGCCACATCGACGCGCGCTTCAAGCGCAAGCCCAGCGTCGCGCTCCGTCCCAGCGGTGACCTGCCACCCGCGCGTCGCTGCGAGGAGGTCGCCGAGATGGTGTGCCTGCAGCACCGCAGCGCCGGGCGCCACCTGGAGGGCGTCGCCGCCAACCTGGCCTAGATGGTGAAGAAGGTCGGGAAGGGGAGGCCGCCGAGGTCAGGAGGCTGGTGAAATGGTACGGGGACGCCATGGAGGTGATACTGGAGCACGCCAGGATGGAGGAGAGGGTGCTGTTCCTCGACAACCAGAGGGCTTCCGTTCCAGGTCAATTTCTGCTTTATCCAATCCCCACTCGTTTATGGCTAAATTTTGCTATTCACGAGGACTTGTTTGTGCATAATTTTGCTATTCCTGTTCCTACTGCAGTAGCCTAGAGATTACTAGCACCATCATTTGTTCCCCTTCAGTCCAGGTGAGTCTTCGGTGTTCCCTCTCTTTTAATCTCCCACTCCTGCTAGGCCCGGGAGGTGCTCGACGAAATGAAATATTGAGATGCGTACGAGTGGGTGAAATGTTATAAATTCTTAACCGCTGAACAATAAGCAAAATCTTACTCTCCCTTATTAGGGCATTGACTCTAGTAGCAAGTCAAGTACCCTTGTCAATAGTATATGTTTCCACGAGGAGGAAACACCGATTATTGTTAAATCGATCATGATTTACCTTTGATTAGTTGTATGTTGTTTAATGTAGAATATGTATGGAACACAAAATAGGCGGGAAACACATGCTTATTTCTCAGTAATAGACCATAATGCGCACTTTGTAATTTAGAAAATCCTCAACTTCAGTAAATGAAGAAATTAAGGTGCAGGATAGAACTCATAATGAACCTGAAGGGAGTTTATATAGCTGTGTTCCTTGATTTAATATGGGATGATCTATACTGAATCTAGGTTATCTTACTGCTGAACTGTCTGGTGGATTGTTTAAATTAAAGTCCGTCCACTAGGTTTGCTACAATGTAGATTTCCCTACTCCACAAGTTCTTCAAAACTTGGGTCGTAGCACTTTAGAATTTGGTTGTAATTTGGGCTCAATCAATAGGAGGTGTAGAGAGGGTTCAAGGTTTCTGTCCATTGACTATGAAGAGGATCTTCTAATTTACCATTGTCTACAACATCAGTTATGATACATCTATATGTTCCCATGTAATCAGGTTATGGCATGCAGAATAATGGTTACATGATTTTTGATGCATTTGCCTGAAGATTACTCCAGCAAAGGATGGAAAACCTGTGCTGATTGAGCTCATTGATGCGAAAACAAAGGAACACAAAGAAACCCTTGAGGTAAAATAAATTACATCTTATTAGTTTCTTTGTTCTTGACTTCCTTTTCACAAGTATTGCAATTGCAGTTCTGCTGGCCATGTTTTTACTAGGATACAACACATTAACACTTTGATTATTTCTATTGTCCTGTGATGGATGATTTAATTGAACAAATCTTGCTATATATGTTCCACGCTACCTCTTGCCAGTATTGAGTATATATTTGACTCATTCTTGTTTAGCTCATTCATGCAAGTTGGAAATATAAACATTTTTGCTGCCTTTCGACAATGGTTTTTTTGTGAGAGTGGAAATTTGTATGTGTAGGTGGATACAGCCCATATAGTGACAGGAAGGGCACTAATGGAACTAACTTTCTTCATCCTTTTACCGCGCTTGATATGTACTGGACCTCTAAATTTATTCATGTAAGTCAAGGATTTTAACTCTTAGGTCTATCTTGTTCATGCATTGTCCATCTATACTAAAAATACATTTTCCTCAATGGAACTAATTTTCTACATCCTTTTACTGCACTTGATATGTACTGGACCTCGAAAAAATAAAACCACTTGACTAGGTGCACCCTGGACCCTCCCCTTTCCCCTTTTCCAGTGATGCACCTTTGACTCTCTGAGCCCCGCTTCTGGTGATAATACCCTGGTTTAACTAACTATGCTGTTGTACATGACCAAATTGTCAAGTAATACAGTATTATTCAGATAGATCAATAGCTTTCGTCGCTTTCTATGGAGATACAAGTATTATCCTATCTTTGTTTAGCATTCTTAACACAGTGCTGTTAATTCTCATACATGTTCTAATATAGGCAGCTTCATTCCTTTGCTAGTGTAGTAAGATATCAGTTATTTTTCACATAAAAATATTTACCTGATCATATATCTGTTTTAGTGTTTTATTATATGTTCTTAATTTTTAATTTGCTGGTGCATCTCATCCTGGATTCTAAATTGGAAATGCAGTCAGTGGTGCTTGCTTCCAGCTCTCCACTAGAGGAATGCAGGACAAGTTTCTAAAGCCATGACATCTACAACATGTTGACATCCTAGGAAAACCTTGAATCCACCTGAGCATGCTTAAAATGAAAGATGACATTCTAATGTAAGCCGGCCAGAATTTTTGGGCTTTACTGTTCCATCTGATGACATTCTACTGTACTAGGCTTCATGGATCTATGTGGTTAATTCTTTTGGAGGACAACAGGACTAGCAAGAAACCATGGGTTGAACGTCAAATTTAAGTCATTAGCAAGCATGTATGCATCAATTTTCAAACTTGTTCCTGTTTTGTTTGGCTATGGTTTTCAATTAAATTGTGATTATTCTCTAGCTCACTGCCATACAAAAAGACAAGCATGTGTTTCATTGACTTCTCTAGCATGATTATTCTCTAGTTCAAGAGTACTGTATGTCTTTACCATCAAAGATTTTTTGCATCGAGCTATAAAGCACCTAGAGGCTAGAGTACCTAGTTTTACTTTCATATCTGCAATTCTACCCTGCTTTGGATCTTATATAGGGACCTACAGTAATAAATATCCGAATTATCTCAGGCTTATTACATGTGTGGCTACATGTTTATGGGTTACTATACTAAGATTAAAAAAATCATTGTCTTAGTCAAAATGCATTGATATTGTGTAGTGGTTGTGGTGATTGGTTCCGACGCCGGCGGGTGGCGCTGTGATGGACGCAACATTGGTGTCACCTCCTTCGTATACCGTCTTCTGCCCCGCCGTTCCCGTCGTGGCAGTGCGTGCACTGGCATGCCACGTTGTGGCAGTTGAATAAACTAGTTTGAATAAACTAGTGGTTATACCGGTGCTTAAGTTATCATCGTTTATCTATCAATCATAAGAGCTCTGTACTACCTACTGTCTTTATTCAATGTTCAAACTAACAGTTGGATATATTCTATATGTGCTTCTTAGCGCAATCTTCTTGTCGCTGTTTTAAAACATTGCATATTTGTATGTTTGACATGTGCCTTCCCATGAATTTTATTTCTCATGGGGAAATATCAAGTACTTAAGTATAGATAAAACATCCACCCTGCTGCTAGTTAGAAAACCAGTGGTTATACCGTTGATTACGTTGCCATCCTTCATTGATTAATCATAGCGGGTCCCTTTCTTTACTTTGTTATACTACTGTCTTTGTTCTTTGCTCAACCTATTAGTTGAATACACTATCGACAATGTGCCTTCATGGGATCCTGGAGAGGAGGGAGCGGATCTTGCAGGAGATGAATGAGGCCATGGATGCTGCCTCCAAGGTGTTGAACGGCACGCTTGCGGAGGTGGGGCGTCGACAATCGAGACCATCGCCGAGAAGATCATCATGGAGGAAGAAAATTTCAGGAAGTGGAAGACGGAGAACGTGCGGAGGAAGAGAAGTACTGCTGAGACCATATGTGTCCTACAAATAACCACTAGTAGGACAGTAGCTGTCTACTAAGTTATGTTGTTATATTTGTTAGAGTACAACACGTATACACGTAGGAGTTAGAGATAGACTATTAGAGTACAAGGAAGGGAGAGACTTGGAGTACAAGGTCATGACTCTTAAACCCTAGTCTATCTCTAACTCCTACATGTATACGTGTTGTACTCTAACAATATTGTCATACATGATAACTTGCTGCATTGATTACAAGTATACAAATGAATTTGAAAATGCAGTTTGGTGTTGCTGTGAAGTCTAGCTAAAACAAATAAATCGCTTTTAATGATCCTTCTGTTGCGTTACAGTTTATTGTTGCGTTATGGAAATGATCCGGCGCCGTGTCGCCGCTCATACGCGAGCCCGTGTTGCGCGTGTACGCACGTCATGCTGGCACAAGATCCTGCGGCAGACAAATAAACTCGTATCACTCAGCTCGATCACCTATCATTTGTTCGTCGTGTGCGGACAGTTTATGAAAAAGAGATGCAAACAGGGAAGGAAGACTCACCATCTCCACACGGGTCGTCGGAAAACCAAGTTTCAGGGTAAATAGGCGCGCCCATGAGGTTTACCCAGCTCCATTCCAACGGAATATCATCGGCATAATCAGCGAGCCCGAATTTGATCAATATCCAAACCTTCAAGGCGCCGAGGCAATAGCCAAATCGGGTCCTCCGTTGGGTATTCTTTTAGACCTGATTTTTTCTCCGAAGCATTCTTTTCTTATATTCTAGAAACATACAATAATAGTCTAAAATTAGGAACCACTTCTTTCTAGATTCAAAAAAAAAAAATTTGGGGGGAAAAAAGAAAAATTTCCACATGACATTATTTTTTTCTCTTTTACACGGATCACAGGAAAATCTTTTATTTCGCAATTTGTTTTTGTGAGTGATCATAGAATGTCTGCATGATGTACATCTAATTTTTCCCGAGATGTTAAACATTTTAAAATGCGGTTTCGCCCTATGAGTCAGAGTGGATTGTTAGCTCCATAACAAACCGTAAGTAAGGAGGTTTTCACTACTCCTAGAATGCAAAGCAAGATTGTGTAAAGAAGAAGTAACGGATTCAATTCGCAGAGCAGACAATTGAAGCACACAAATGGAACTAACCTGCGTCCGGCTCCACGCCCGTGGTGCTGGACTCTGCGACACTCTCGCCTTGCGCTTCCGTTACGCCCTCACCATGGTCGGCGCCCTGCTCCTCGCCATGGAACTCCTTCCCGACGCAGCCCCGGGTGGCGGCCTCCACCTCCGGCCGACTCGCCGTAGCCCCGTGGCGCAGGCGCCTCCGTCGCACCAAGGTACCGGCCGCTGACGAAGAGGCTCGCCGTGCTCCTCGTCCACGTGCAGACGCGCTCGGGGACTCGCCCCGACGCCCAACACGCGGTGCTCCAGCTCCACCAGAGCACAGACCTCAATGCCTTTGACGTCGGTGCCTCGCATCTGCTCGATGGAATTCCTCGAGGCGGCGGCGCTCCGCCCCACCACCTCCTCGGGCCGCCCGTGCAGACTGGACTCGGAGTGAATCCCACCAGCTAGCAACCAATGCCAAAACCAGATTGGATTCGGAATGAATCCCACCCAAGTTCGATTCGTATTTGTACAACTCGTCGTCCAGTCCTATATAAAGTAGACGCACCCACCAATCCAGCGCCGAGAGATCATCTTCCGCAGCAGATCGCCTCTAGGCTCTAGTCGGGCAGTCACGATGGTGCTAGCACAGCTTGGCACGAACATCTCCGGCGCGCTGGCGCGGATGAGCAACGCGACGGTGGTGGACGAGAAGGTGTTCGGGGAGTGCCTGAACAGCATCACGCGAGCGCTCCTTCAGTCGGACGTCCGCTTCGAGACGGTCCGCGGCATGCAGGCCAGCATCAGGAAGACGGCGAGCCTCGACACCCTCGCCGCCGGCACCAACAAGCGGCGCATCATCCAGCAGGCCGTCGTCTCGGAGCTCTGCGCCATGCTGGATGCCGGGGAGCTAGCCAGCCTTCGTCCCCACCAAGGGGAAGCCCAGCCCCAGTGTCGTCATGATGGTCGGACTGCAAGGCTCCGGGAAAACCACAACGTGTGCCAAGTACACACCCAAGTTCAAGTCCTTGGACTCGCATTTGTGGTGATATATTGCACCAATTATTGGCTTATTTGGCATGTTTAGGTAACTAGTAAACGTGCACGTGTAATACACGTGTAATAATAGTGAATTCAATATTAATAACTCACAAAATATCAATGATTTTAATTATCAAAGTGAATAAACAAATATAACAGAATTCACATGTCGATATGATAAATGAAACGACAATACTAATTAATCAATCAAAATAACACAAACTTATATCTATTATAATTATTAAAAGAAAATAACAACCCAATGCTATAAATGGAGATCAACCACTCTACTTTCTATTTATTGGAGTATTATTTTCGACTTGCATAGCTAATCTTGCAGGTCCATCGTTGCTCGCTTTGGTAACTCAAGGATGACTTCCGGTACATATTGATGTTAACGAATACTTATTCAGGTGATAACTGTGATTAAAATTCATTTACATATTGCTCTTCGATGATGCTACACAGTTTCAGTGTAAATAGGACATCATAAACGATTCAGCAAATGAAGCGTGTAATAATCCGCACAATAAGATTCATTATGTACTTGGCCATCAATATTTAAGTTAAATCAATAAAGATCAACAACAAAAAGTATCGAGGATGCTAGCAGGATTTTCGCCGGTGCTTGAAAAAGTTTCTTCACCAATCAGTGATGGACCTTTGGAGATATTACGGGAGCGTCTCCGTTTCCTTTCATTATTCTTTGCTGCACATATTTCTGGTCACCTTCAATAAATATCACACAAGGTCCAAATATAATCTCATGGTTGTTCGATTAAATAAAAAATTGGTAATATAACAGATTAAGACATACTTAAAATCCACTAATAAGTATATAGTTCACAGGTTACAGGAACAGAACCAGGCTTGAATTCCAAAACGTTTATCAAATGGTCGAAAAATCCATAAACAGAGAAGTAAGACTCATCTCACCTGAATGCTTGATAATAAATCAAAAGAATAAACACTTCCGTGAATCGCGGTTATCTTGAAATGGGATGTCGATCGACTTCTTCACATATAAATGGAGTTATTTTTTATCTATGTACTATTAATCTTGTCTATTATTAGGATCTCAATGAAAGCATGACCATAAAAAAAGGAACCAAAAACTGTATGAGAAAGGTAACCAAAAACCTATCTTTCACAATGACCAGAACTCGGAAGCGCAAAACATACACTAACTCGATATCAAGTTAGTTATATCAATTAATCACTAATGAATCGACCAGGCATGCCTGCAATTGTCAACAACACATCTACAGTACACATGCAATCTAGAAATCAAGTTGGGTCTACACTATGCACTACACATATACATGACATCAGGGTATTCCAGTATAGCTTCTGTTCATGGAAAAGAACACTGAGATCCACTAAGGAAAATAACACACGAATATCTCAAGAGGAGAGAAGGGGAGGACCAGAAAACTCACCTGAACCTTGGAGATGAACAGGAGGCCACCGCAATGCAGCGAGGGTGAAGGTGAAGTAGTCGATGCGAAGGTCGGCTTGGCCTACAACCGCATGCAGAGCCACGCAGGAGGCCGCGGCCAGCACAACAGCAGCACCAAAGACTTGTCCTGAGAGAAGACCGAAGTTAACTTCAAGCAAATAAACAATAAGATGTTAAAATAACAAAAGATGTTCACATAACATGCTAATTGCTGTGACCATAATTGCCAAGAAGCAATAGTTCAATATCATACAGTAGTATAGCAGCATTGGCAAAAAAAAAAAACTAAGCCCACACATGCTAGAATGTTTATCAGGAAGGATTAATTACTCTAGAATCATGTGAGTGTACTTAGGCAATCATTAAACAATGGCATGTAAGCTCCAGCGACTGTGCTATAGAACCAGAACAGTAGGCAGTAACCATCCAGGTTCATAGCCAGCAGAACAGCAAGATCATGACATGACAAAATCGTACAAACTATCTCACCACCACTAAAATCAAAAGCAGCAGTTTTTTGGCTCGATGGCCAGAGCACATTACAGCCACGGGCACGCAGGGGAGAAAGGATAGGAACCAGAAACTGACCTAAACCTAGTCCTCGACACCAAGCAACGTCACCCTCCCATGCACCAGACCAAGCGGAACCTATAGATAACAAAAAAGACATTATCAAGATGGTCATCATTATTAATACAGGTTTTGATCTCATAGAAATCATTTAGGCTAAACAGACATGGCGAATCAGATCACCTTACCCTCACACATACATGGCAAAAGGGAACCGGTAGAAAATCTGATATTATGAATGAACACAATGCACCACACATAAATACACAATGTACAACAGCTAATTGAAAAGTTTGGAAAGGAATTTCAGAAAACACTCTAACTTCAGAAATTTGGCATGACCATCAATCACCATAAATAGAGAGGCATTGATTAACAAAAAATGAGTTCCACATATACAAGAAATTCTCTGTCCATTTACTTAATAGAGTTTCTTTACAAATGAGGGTAACCCCTTCTGCTCATATCCTTGCTACTGTGGAAAAATAAAATGTTATGTGTACTGTAGAAATCAAAACCACTTAGCTCCCAAAGAGATAACTTTGCTTAATTCGGGAATAAAGTTGCATGGAGATTACTACCACAATTATTCTACAACTAAGGTTATAGTAAATGTGCACATGCAATGCACGTATCAACTAATATAAGTGATGTGTGTAGTCAAGTAGATCAATGGGCTTCAACTTCTTTGACAACAGGTTTCAACTTCGCGGGGTCTTTTTGTCAAGATACCGAATTGTGACGTGATGTTCCTATAAGTACTTAAAATGCATCTAACAGTATATGGGTCATGCTCCTAAAAGTAAACTCAATTCCATATAATAAAGGACCTAACCACTGGATTCGTCAACCTTAGATCACAGTAACATCATATTTCCCTGCGGTCACAATGGTACGGTATGTGGATTAGTGAAGTACAACTTGACAAAGAAAATTTTCAGGTTTACTTATATCAATTGTAATTCAGTTTTAATCACCGTGACCTAAAAGTTCAGAGCAGACTCTAGTTGTCCTTGCATAGTATTTTGAGGAGAGGTAAGTAAAATAGTATTTCCTCTTGACACTCAACCAGAGATTATTTAGTATGCTAGTTAGTACTACAAAATAATGATCCATCACACCCCTGGTTGTGTGCACCAATCGGTTTTGAGTTTCCTCCTTTCCCTAAAACAATGATCTATGTCATTCACAACCAGAGATTTCATAAATTATATGTTAACATAGCAACTCAAGTGATCGGATTGATCATATTGTGTGGTGCATTCTTCCAACACAGAGAGAAAGAGTTGCTTGCACCCACATCCAAACAGTAACACTATACTTCATGAATGAAAGCTTGCACTGTGGCATCCTAGTATAGGCGTTATTCTCTGACAAACACAATAGTTTAAATGACCATTCCAAGGGTTAAACCATTACGTTTAAACAACAACCCTGTTCAGTGTTCAGCCAATTGGCAGCAAAACAACCAAATGAAATACGTTTTTACAACTTTAGATTGTCATTGCCATATAGGCATAACCAATTACACATGAGAGACGATAATCTAGTGCCTAAGATATATTCATGAGGACCAGTCTGGTAGGTTGCACACAGTAACAATACAAATAGAAAATGTTCTTCTGAACTGAAAGAAAGATGCAGTTGACTGACTCCTTAGCTGCGAGCGTGCGACAAACCAATGAATACCGGGAAAGTGCCCTCTACTTTAGACTACAGGGAAAGCATGAAAACATCTTTGATATTCTTTGAAGAGATTTCTGTTTCCGAAGATTACACTGAATGCATGAAAACATCTATTTCTGTCATTCGTGCACATAGTCAAAACTTCAGGTATGGTTGGCCAATTAGCTATGAGAAAAGGCTGCAAGACCAAAGTACATATTACATTTCATGCTCCAGGATTAGTAAAAAGAAGGTAGGTGCCAGTCTAGCTCAGCCGTACGGGGCACTCTACCCAGATCGATCGAAAAATTTGTGAGAGGCGATCAGGAGTGACGGGCTAACCTGGCAGGTGGCCGAATGACAACGCCGTTGCGACGTCGTGCAGTGCGGAGGCGGTGATCTCGCGAGGGATTGCGGAGGTGGAGGCGTCCTGTCCCAAGCAGTGCGGCGGCGGCGTCGTCCTGTCTCGGCCAGTGCAGCGGCGGCGTCCTCCTGCCGCGTGCAATGCGGCGTTGGCGGTGGCGTCCTCCTCCCGCGGGCAGTGACGGCGACGGTGGCGTCCTCTCTCAAGCGGAGGTGAGGGATTTGAGAAGGATGCGAGGTGGGGGAGGGGGACGGGGAGGGGGTGGGGGCTTTGAGGACCTTGAGGTGGTACTCTCCACGTCCTCCACGATGGGAGGTTACACGCATGGAGGTAACCGGCGGTTGCCACCCGCGACGGGCTGACCCGGCGGTTGCCATTCTAGGAGGCGGCGCAGGGGGATTGGGTCGACGGCGCGGCGGGGATTCAGGAGGCGGCGCCGGAGCAGCAGGAGGGCGAGCAGCGGCGCGGCGCAACTGGGGAGATCGACGCGGGAGGAGGGGATCGGCGCGGCGCAGCTGGGGAGATCGATGCGGGAGGAGGGGATCGCGTGGGCGCAGGCCGCAGGGGCAAGGAGGGGATCTCGTGGGCGTGGGCGTCGCGTGTGAGGCGTGATGAGGTGCTCATCACAGAATCGATCTGTACCGTTAGATGTAGATTAGATGGATGAGATCTGTTGGATCATACCCCCCTCTCTCTCTTTTTATATTAGTAGAGATAATGGATGTGACAAGTCATTGATCTAAATTACATTAGTGGCTTGTTTCACTCATTAATACAAACTCATGCCAAATAAGTTTTTCCCTGTTTGCATACAATTTCATATTTTCAAAATGAAATCCGTTTATGTATTTTTTGATACAAATTTATGACTAATTATGTTAAATCACGTTGCGAACTTAACAATAAGGGGCCGCTGTGCCGGTCAGATCTCCAAGCCGTATGTAATGCTTCTTACTAGCGACGACCGGAAATACCGACCGGCTAAGTGAGGCACTGCACCGGTCACATATCCTAGCCGTCTCCATGGGAAGTACTTTTAGCGACGGTCGGCAATATCAACCGACGCAGAGACTGTCCGAAAATATCACCCGTCTGAGGTCTGTTAACTGAGATAGCTATCTTTTTTTTTTTGATTGACTGCCTCTAGATCGCGTCTCTAATGTGAGGTTTTGTACTTGTGCAAGTATCAGTTCTTCCTCAGTGAAGAACCAAGGTTTAATCGAACCAGTAGGATTTTGAAATTAACAACAAGTTGCACGTCGACGATCTCTGGCGCTTAAATGTCAACGAGCGTGGACCTGCACATACTCAAACTATTACTTTGCCCTCAATGGCAGTAAGGTTGTCAATCTTCCCGGTCTGCTAAAAACAAAACGGTTAAATGTATAGTGTAGTGGATGAAAATAGGGAAACGGAACAGCGAGCAAATGAATATAAAAAGCAAGTAAACGGTATTATAAACAATAAAAAATGATGGACCGGGGGCCATGGGTTCACTAGTGGTGTCTCAGTCTCAGTCTTGGATGATTAGATAAGATGCACGACTATTTGTTTTTTATTTACACGAAGATGCACGACTAGACTTTTAAATTTATTTTTTAGAACTCAATGCACGAAAGATAAGATGTCGTGTGCGTATGCGGGTGCGTTTGATGGTGCATCAAAGGGAATTTTATTTCAGAAAATTTCAACATTCCAAAATATTTTTTTAGATACCGGGTGCATCAAAGGGAATTTCACGTCGGGAAGGCCTTACATGGACAAAGTGAATTGTACAATACTTTCTCAAAAAAAGGAAAGAATCATGTCCACCATTTTTGAAAATATTATTCACGAGGTTCAAAAGTTGTTCATATGTTACACAAAAGGAAATTATTTGATTTCAAATAAAAAGAAACATGAAAGATAATTAGGAAAATTACCTATAATTAGATTTTCAGATTGTTGGACAATTAGAAAGTACGTTGGATTTTGTATTTTCCTCTTCTTCTCAAAGGATCTTGGTGGCTTGGATCTTCTTTCGTCTTGATATGTCAACTTCTGTTAATACTCATCTATAACAAGGGTTTCATGTTTTACGTCTTCGATCTCTGTGGCACTCTGCAGCTAGCAAAGCAAAGTCCAGTGTAGGACTCGGAGTGAATCCCACCAGCTAGCAACCAAACGTCCAGATGCTCAAGGCAAAACCAATGCCAAAACCAGATTGGATTCGGAGTGAATCCCACCCAAGTTCGATTCGTACTGTAGAAGTAGAACTCGTCGTCCAGTCCTATATAAAGTAGACGCACCCACCCAGCCGGCTTCCAAACCAATCCAGCGCCGAGCGACCGATCGATCGAGCATCTTCCAAAGCAGATCGCCGGCCTCTCCTCTAGTCCGGCAGTCACGATGGTGCTTGCGCAGCTGGGCACGAGCATCTCCGGCGCGCTGGCGCGGATGAGCAACGCGACGGTGGTGGACGAGAAGGTGTTCGGGGAGTGCCTGAACGACATCACGCGAGCGCTCCTTCAGTCGGACGTCCGCTTCGAGACGGTCCGCGGCATGCAGGCCAGCATCAGGAAGACGGCGAGCCTCGACACCCTCGCCGCCGGCACCAACAAGCGGCGCATCATCCAGCAGGCGGTGATCTCGGAGCTCTGCGCCATGCTGGACGCCGGGGAGCCGGCCTTCGTCCCCACCAAGGGGAAGCCCAGCCCCAGCGTCGTCATGATGGTGGGATTGCAAGGTTCTGGGAAAACCACCACCTGTGCCAAGTACGCGCAGCACTACCGTCGAAAAGGATTCAGACCATCCCTGGTGTGCGCCGACACATTCCGAGCTGGTGCTTTCGATCAGCTGAAACAGAATGCGAGCAAGGCGAGGATCCCATTCTACGGGAGCTACATGGAGTCAGATCCGGTGAAGATCGCAGTGGAGGGGCTGGAGAGGTTCAGAAGAGACAGGTCCTCTGATCTCATCATCATCGACACCAGCGGACGCCATATGCAGGAGGCCGCACTCTTCGAGGAGATGCGTCAGGTTGCAGAGGCAACCAAACCGGACCTGGTGATCTTTGTCATGGATGCCAGTATCGGTCAGGCCGCGTTTGCTCAGGCGCATGCTTTCAAACAGAGCGCTTCTGTGGGTGCTGTCATCGTCACCAAGATGGATGGTCATGCCAACGGAGGCGGCGCCCTTAGCGCCGTCGCAGCTACCAAAAGCCCCGTCATTTTCATCGGAACCGGAGAACACATGGATGACTTGGAGGCCTTCAACGTGAAACCATTCGTGAGTCGTCTGCTAGGCATGGGAGATGTGTCTGGATTGATGGAAAAGATCCGGGATGTCATGCCTGCTGCTGCTGCTGCTGATCAACGAAAACAACCTGCAGATGAACTTGTCGCAAAGCTGACCCAAGGAACCTTCACTCTCAGACTTCTGTACGAGCAGTTCCAGTACCTTCTCAAAATGGGTCCCGTTGGCCAGCTCCTGTCTATGCTGCCTGGATTTACCTCCCAGCTGATGCCAAAAGGACACGAGAAGGAAGGCCAAGCAAAGATTAAGCGGTACATGACGATTATGGATTCTATGACGGACGCTGAGCTCGACAACACAAACCCGAAGCTGATGACTCAGTCGCGAATCGTCCGGATCGCTCGAGGGTCCGGCAGGCAAGTGAAGGACGTGACGGACATGCTCCAAGAGTACAAGCAACTAGCCAAGATGTGGAGCAAGATGAAGATTCCCAAGAACGGAAACCTCAACATCCAGCAGGTGATGAAGAACCTACCACCACAAGTGCTCAAGCAGGTGGGTGGCATGGCGGATGTGAGCAAATTGCTTGGTGGCCTGGGTGGGCCTTCCAAACGGAGTAGGTAGTTCTTCTAGTACTAGCATATATATAGGTGGTGTGTACTTTTGTTGCCCTGTCGAGTGGATTATTTTTGTGAGCATCCTCTACTCTCTCCCTCCTAGACGGCTAGACGACGACGAGCTAAGGAGCCTGGAGTTTTATCGATCTTCCTGCCGCACTTGAGCTAGGTATTTATTTGGCTGTTCTCCACTGTGGACTTGTGCTAGGAGTTGGGCACGAGGCACGACGTCACGGCCCGACCCATAGCATGGCCCTTTCCAAAGTGTGATGGGGCAGGCCACGAGAGGATGGGCCATACTCGGGCCCTCACGGCCGAAGTGGGCACGATGTCCAAAACTGTGTTCCCTAGTAATCGTGTTTCTTTCCATGACGTTAATATTTTTCCACTTGGTCTTTTTTTTAGGGAATGCTATTCGGCTTGCTTTATTGATTTGCAAACATAGTTAAAACGTTTCTACAAGAGTACTGAGAATAAAACTAGGGGGTTCATCGACCCAAATACCTGAATATTTAGAAGAAAAAACATTCCTAGCTAATTCATGTGCTACCTTGTTAGCTTCCCTATTAAAGTACTCCACTGAAACTTCATTAAAACCACTCCATAACACAGAGCAAGCATCATAAATTGCTGCAGCTGATGTCGAGGAAAAACCACTCTGCATCATCGTATCCACCACCATGATATTCGGGTTCCAACAATCTTGTTTCATTGTCCCTATATTTTGTGACATTTGTTTTAGTCTTAAAACGTAGGTAGTTCTGGTGTAGGTGATTATTTGAGTGAGCCGATGATCAGTTTAATGCTTCCTATATTAGTGTACATAATAAAAGAAAGAATTTGTAGATATTCACTCTGTTAGTCCATAATGTGTAGGTACTGTTTAGGTGAGTGCTTGAAACTCTGTACAATAGAGTCTGGTTTGTGTTGCATATATACCAATGAATTCGGACATGGATATGTTTCTCACTCAAATTGAACATTATTTAATTAGGAAATGTTTACATTATTAGCAGCCATGCATGCAAACTCGTGCTGATGTAGATAAGGAAGTATGAAGAATTGTTTGCTAGTAAATTGTGTTTGCTCGACTTATGACTACTCCATGAAACTCGGGGATGTGTTGTCATGGAAGCATGACTCTGTTAGCGACTCATCGTGGCTAGGTCTATAGCCTTGTGTTAATGATGCCTACTAAACCTGATCCACACGTGGCGTTAATTGCGTATGTGGTTAGAGCATCACTAGCAGTGCCCTCAAACTGGTTAAACCCTCAAATTAACCGCTTTTTTGAGGGTTGAGGCCGAAAGTTGGCGCGGGACAGAGCCCTCAAACCCGTAAACCCTCAAAAAAATTTGGAGGCCGAACCCTCATTTTCCATCCCAACCTGCACAAACACGGGTTGAGAGGCAAAAACACAGGGCCCTTCATTCTGGTCAATGACGCGTCGCGGGAGGGAAAAATCCCTCAACCGCTCGAGCCCTCCTCCTTCCCTGCGCCGCCGCCGGCCCTCGTCCGCCCCGCCGCCGGCCATGGAGGCCCCGCTGTCCCTTCCCGCGAGCGCCCCCGCCCCGCCGCCGGCCATGGAGGCCCCGCTGGCCCTTCCCGCAAGCGCCCCCGTCTCGCCGCCGAACCCCGCGCCCGGCCGCGCCTCGAGCGCCCCCGCGCAGCCACCTCCCGCCGCCCCCGCGCCGAGCGCCGCCGTGGTGGCCGGTATGGTGGCCTCCACGCACGTCGGCGTGAAGAGGAGGAGGGCGCACATCCTCACAGGCTCCACACCCGCGTCCGTCGCCCCCACACCCACCGCCGCCGTCGCCCCCGCCCCCGCCCCGAAGAGGAAGCCGGTTCTCTCCTCGCGGCAAAACCGCGCCCGATCGAAGAGGCCGCCAACCGCCACTGAGAAGAAGCCGGCCAGCCGCAAGAAGGCCACTCCTCCGCCCGTCTCCGTCCCTCCGCCGCCAAGCGCCAATGAGGTGCTCGACGAAATGTCGGCCCCAACTGCTACTTACATGGGACTGCTCAATGATGCCGAGGTGAACATTGGGGCTCCTCCCCTCGATTCGTTCGACTTTGAAGAAGAGGAGGAGGCGAGTGCGGAGGAGGAAGAGGAGGTGACCGAGATCAATGAGGCGGCGTTTCAAGAGGGAGGAGGTGCTCGTCGGCCCATAGTCCGCTCGGTGAACTACACCGAGGTTGAAGATGTTCTTTTGGTTCGTGCTTGGTCCGAAGTTGGGATGGATGCGGCTCATGGCACGGATCAAACCGGGAAACTCTATTGGCAGCGGATTGAGGACAAGTATTGCATGCTCAAGCCCAAGACCGGTAGCTTGGTCCATCGTTCTTTCCGGTCACTTCAAGGACGGTGGGAGGTGATAAAGCCCGCTTGTTCTCGTTGGAGTGCGGCTATGGACCAAGTGATTAACGCTCCACCAAGCGGCACCGTTGAGAGTGACTATGTGAGTATACTCAACCTCACTTCAACCGTTCATGTCTATTTTTACATTATGCACGGTTGTGATCATGCTATGCTTCCCATATTGTAGGAGACATATGCTGACTTGCGGTACAAGGACATGGCCGGTTCCAAGGGAAAACATTTTCCCTTCAAGCATTGTTGGGCATTGCTTAAAGATCTTGACAAATGGAAATTAAGGGATCAAGAATCCACACCTAAGAAATCGGATATGCTCGATATGGAAGATAGTGAGAATGAAGGAAGGAACCATGGCAAGCCCAAGGGATCCAAGAAGGCCAAGGAAAGGATAAAGTTGGAAGCGGATGCATCAAGCTTGAAGGACAAGCTTGATCAAATGATCAAGGCAAAAGAGACATTGACATTGAAGACATTGGAGACAAAACTAATTATCACCGAGAGAAAGAAAGAGGTGAAGCTTGCACGGTTGGAAGCTAGGCGGGAAGATGCCAACCGGAAGGCCGAATTGGAGGAGAGGATGATCAAGCTCAAGGAAGTAAAGGCATGGAAAGAGATCATGGCCGAGGAGAAGGAGCACATGATGATGTCCAAAAAGGACATGGATGAAGACCAATTGGCGTGGTGGAAGGAGACCAAGGCGGACATCACGGAGAGGAAGAGGCTACTGCGTGCTGGTGGTGCGTCGTCTACTCTCCGAGGTGAGTCTCCGATGAGTGGTGGTGGCGACGGAGGTGTGGACAACTCAGCTTGAGTCACCGATGTGGTGGTGATGATGATCTTTTGCAAGGACAAAATGTTGATTATGTGATGTAAAACTATGAACCATGCATCATTTATAATCATTTGTAAATATTGTGTTTTGCTAATATCCATTTGCAAATATTGTATGTTGCTGTCATTTTTGAGGAAATCCTGTTTTCATGATTATGAGATCCTGTTTTGAAGGTTTGAAGGCCGGCGCGCAGATCAGTGCCCTCAAACCAATCCTCAAAACTTTTGAGGGTTGGTTTGAGGGCACTGATCTGCGCCAGCCGTTTTGGGCCTTCAAATTCATGTTTTCTCGGCCCTCAAACTGGCTTTGAGGGTTACCAGTTTGAGGGCACTGCTAGTGATGCTCTTAGTAACGCATAACGCATGGGCTTCGAAGCATTGCCTAACGAGTGATATTCATCGGTGGTCCTGAACTTGTCGTTCTCGTTCACTTTCTTACATCTACTTTGGAAGCTCGATTTATGGTCACTGAACACATTGTGGAGCTGGAGGCCCATCAGGGATGTTCATTATATATATAGAGGGTAGAGTAGGGTACATATTTGCTAACATGGCATGCATTTGACTGGGTTGACTGTCATTTATATCTAGAGTCACCTTGTGGGGACTACCGTCAAACTGAGAAATATAGAAATAGATAAGTTCATGAGGCCGCTTCCTCATGTAGGGATTTCTTAGGTCAGTTAATTGAAACTCTGCCGAATAGAGTCTGGCTTGTGTTGCAAACACAAACAAATTCTGACATGCAAGTTTCTCGTTCAAATTTGAAACTTATTTAATTAGAAAATATTTATAATACACTATTAGATCCTGAACGAGACGAACATCGCGGCGGTGGTGGACGAGAAGTCGCTCGGGGAGCTCCATAGTTGGCACTCCGGGAGTGCCTCAACGAGATCACACGCACGCTCCCGCGTCGGCGTTCCGGGAGTGCCTCAACGAGATCACACACGCGCTCCCAGGGGCGGACATGCGCCCCGGTTAGCGTTGGGAATGGGGTGAAATCCGCACCGAATCCAACCCTGCCCATCAAGAAAATCATCTCCTACCCACACCAATCCAATCCACTAATTACTTTCTAACACCCGACCCGCAGCATAATTTTCCTCCAAACCGCACCGCACTGCCTCCAGTCCGCTTTCTGTCTAACCCCGGTCAGCCCGGTCTACAGCCCGGGGCTTGGCCCATGTAGTGCAGCTGCATCCCTCATAATTTCACCAAAATAGATTCACCTTGGTGATTGTCGGTGAAGAAGTGTTGGGTGGTGCCCCAAGCGAAGGCGGAATTGTAGCTAGTAGCAGTTTTCCCTCAATTAAAGAACCGAGGTTTATCGAACCAGTAGGACTTTGAAATCAACAACGATGTGAATGTTGAAGATCTCTGGCGCTTAACCTTCAACAGATGTGGACCTGCACACACTCAACCAAAATATTTTGTCCCCAATGGCGGAGAGGTTGTCAATCTCTCCGGTCTTGCAGAACACAAAGCGGTTAATTGTATGATGAAATTGAATAAATGCAAAAGTGACCAGAGGAGTAATGATGATTAAAAGCAAGTAAATGAGGTTGTAAACAATGTAAAAAGATGGACCGGGGGCCATGGGTTCACTAGTGGAGTCTCTCAAGTAAATAAAATATGCATGTGGGTGAACGAATTATAGCTAGGTAATTGACACGATCATGACACAAACCCAATTTAGCTATGACAAAAAGGAAATGATAATATTTATGGAGGCATCACGACAAGGAACAAAGACCGTTGAGTCCAACTACGTTTTTGTCTAAAAAGTCCACCGTGGGATCGCTATCCAGCGTGTCACCCAACGGTATTAAGTTGTAAACAACAGATAAATGCATTAAGTAAAGCGCATGATGTAAGAAATACTAACATCCAAAGAGATACTAGCACCGCTATTTTACCCTTAGTAGCAACAGCACACCCTCGCCCTTAGACGTTTCTATCACTCGTGCCCAGGAACAAAAGGGGGCATGAACCCACTATCTAGCATAACTACCCTCTCTTGAAGATACACACAATCACTCGGCCAAAGTAACTACGCACATCGGAGAGCATGCAAGAACATAAATTACTCATATAAGAATCATGTATAATCTAACTTCATAATCCATCGGATCCCAGCAAACACATCACATAGTATTACAATAATCGATCTTGATCATGTTAGGCAGCTCACAAGATCATAAGACATGAAGCACAAGGGTGAGAGACTACCAACTAGCTACTGCCATGTACCCGTAGTCCAAGGTGCGACTACTCACACATCATCCCGGAGGAAGGCATGGCGATGAAGAACCCTCCGAGATCGATCTCCCCTCCGGCAGAGTGCCGGGATCAGCTTCAGATGGGACCCCGAACTAGGGTTTGAGATGACGGCGCGTCGGGGTCGAGTTTCTCGAAAATAATGGCTGCCCTGACATTTTTAGGGTTTTTTGCAATTTATAGGCGTCGGAGGGCCACGAGGTGAGACCCCACGGGCAGGGCCGGGCCCCACCCGCGGGTCCACCTTGACCCGCGGCAGGGGGCCGTACCTGCCCTGTGGGCCTCCCCTCCGGCTCTCCTTCGGTCTGGTACTTCGTCCTGGCGAATAAAAAATCCTCAAAAATTTACAACGCGTTCCGGGAATATTGCCAGAAGTAAATTTCTGAAACAAAAAGGCAGCAAAAATAGGGAACTGGCACTGGGCATCTTGTCAATAGGTTAGGCCGACAAAATGCATAAAAATAATATAAATTACAGTAAAAACATGTGACAATATCATAAAACTAGCATGGATTAATCAAAAATTATAGATACGTCGGAGACGTATCACTTGGGAGCTCTCTTTTTTGCATGGTAATACGATTCTCATTGATAAATAAAATACGAGATACAAAGTACGTATACACCGATCTTACAGATCTGGAAAGATAGGATAAACATATGTGACAAACCAATGCCTATCCATCTTATTCGGCACCACCATAGCAGCCACCAAAGAAAAAATATACAGATCTCCTCTTGACTCGAGCTCGATGCGGCTCCATCGCTGATCATCAGCTTTTCGGATCTCCAAAGTAGCTTGCCATAGGACAAATCATTGCCGTTGAACGAATCAGGTCGGGGCAGCATGACCCCGGACACGCCATCGAACTTCAGCACTGGCACCCCCGCACGACGATGTCAGAGTAGGGAACCAGAACCGTCAGCCTCCAACCACGAACCCACCACAAGGTACACCATCTCCCAGCTGTCACCAGTGCAGACCACCATCTGCACGTACTCCTGGATGAATCCTCTCTGCTCCACCATGGCGCCGGAGACAATGCCGCAGCAACGGGGACAGAGCAGGAGGAAAAACCCATCTGATGGAGTTGCCGCCGCCGCCTCGCCGACACCATCCATGAACCCAACAGCCACCGATCTGAAAGATCGGTAAGCACACAGTGCCACCAACTCCGAGACACCGCCATGAAGGACACCGCCAGTGTGGGAGTAGAGTTGAGGCAGATTTATTTGCCCGGGCGCCGCTCCCATCACCCCAACGACGCACCACGACCTACAAAACCAAACCCTAACTACATAGCGGAGGAACCGGATCCCCCTCCCTCCCGCCACCGGAGCAGCAAGCGGAGGGAGAGGAGATCAGCACGCTTGCTGGTGGAGATTGGGTGGCAGATCGATCGCCTCCCTGATCGCCTTAGCCCTGGAGGCTAGGTCAGGGAGCGAACAACCGTTTCCACGATCCAAGTCTGACGGACCTACGGTTGTCCATATGAGAATACCTTGGGCGCTCAGCCCATGTCCTTTTTCCAGAACGACCAGGGCTAATCAAGCGCGGTTGCGAACACTGGTCCAGCGTCCATCGCACGATCGCATCACTTGAACTTGGACCCCTATTTGTATACCATCGTATGTCGTATGGCGTATATATATGATCTAAAGAAAATTCCTTTTCGTCTCTGTCGCCGCCACCTACCCATGACAAATTCACTGGAGGCCGATCCCTGCCGAGTTGATCGCGCCGACGCCACCGGCCTACAGAGACGCACTTGTCTCAACCTCGCGAGGAAATCGTCGTCGCCGTTGCGCCTCGTCCGCTCATTGTCGGCGGTACCTCGGCGGGTCAGCTCATCACCTTTAATTGACCGTCTTTTGGCCACCCTGTTCATAGGTAATTGTTTGGTTTCTAATGTAAGGTCTGAATTTTGATGAATTGAAGAGTCAATTTCAACCATTGAACTGCTACAACTAGCTTAACGGATTGTGTATTTACTGATTTTATTCAATCTGATTACATAGAAGATGAAGTGGACAAAGAGATTAAAGACTTATTCACCAAAGACATATTTAAACATCAAATATGATACTCCCTCTGATTCATGAAAAGTGTCGCTCATTTTGTGATTTGGTACCAAAAATATATCTCATTATGGGATTATTTCACGATTTTTTTATGCTTTTCTTATTGTCATTTGGTTAAACATTGACCTTATGTTTCACATTAAAACTCCACATTTATACATTTTCACTATGCTTTGGCTAATATATTATGTTGTTAGGAGAGGATTAGAATCTCATATATTTTTTCATACATTTTGGACATTAGAAGTTAGCCCTGGTCTTCGCCAAATCCTGGGTCCGCCACTGCGTGCTCCCATAGCTCTTCATCCAGTTCGAGACGATCTGCGATATGCAGGCCAACTTCAGGAAGATTGTGTGCCAGGTAAGCACATTACTATGAAAGAGATATATGACTAATGGGATGTTTGACTACCGAAAAGATCTATCTTGGTTGTGTGCTATGCATTATGGCAACTCTGAAGTTATTTCTTGTGGAACACATTCTTGAATTTTGCTTTCCTCCAAAATCTCACATTAGTCAAAAACAGTGAAGGTGGATGAATCTATATCATATTGGAATAGTGGGGGTGCTATCCTTCAAGAAACATACACTTATAAAGAGTTGTTGTTTGTCTCATTTCACGGTTTCCACGTTTTGCGGGTCATGCATTTTGTGAAGGAATCCCTATCATACCGGAATTATGGGAGTGATATCCTTGAAGAAACATACACTCATGAAGAGCTGATGCTTGTGAAGATTACACTACTACACTAGGTGATCATGCATTTCACCGTGACAAAACTATTTCCATGTATCTTATTTGTAGCCATGCACACGAGAGGTGAATTTCTATAAATAAAATAATAATAACAATACATGTAATATGTGCAGCTTGTCAGAGAAAAGAACAAGATTGTAGCCGTGCTGTTTGTCAAGGTCATGTTGGAAGCGTTTAAGTTCAAGATTGCTTAGGAGCAAGTGATTGACTGAGGCAAATTTTACGGTACCCTGGTACTCTCAAATAATAGCCGGGAGTACCAACTAGATCCAACCGTCTATTTGCAAGGGCAATTTAGACTTTTTATTTGGCTAATATGATGCACGACTAACCCGCCGCGATCTGGATCGCAGCCCTACTGCCCTGGCGCCACCGCCTCCATTTGTACACACTGCCCCCTCCGCCACCAGGCATCGGCCGCCGCAGACTCGTAGTAGTACTGAATGTTGCGTCGTCGTTGCCTAGCCAGGCAGCAACGCATCGCAAGCTCCCTAATAATCAATCCAATAAATTGCGATGCGTATTGGACACGTTTGCGTGATTGCTGGATCAATTTATGCACAACAGATGAAGCACAATTCGCGTATACATAGCTGCATCGAGCCTCTTTGGTTGGTTTTAAATGTGATTACGTTTAATACTGGCTAGCTAGACTCATCCTTGTTCATCAAGAGCACCGAGAACCTTCTGCGCTCCGTTGCAATGCATGACGTATTCTCAGAACAACTCGGCTAGGTGTTTCTAGTGACCAGCTCGAGCCACAGCGTCCTTCCATTGACCGTAACCTAGCCGGTACCCCGCGGCGGCGCTCATCTACAGGCCACTATCAGAAGGTCGGACGAGTTATCACGTACGGCGTTCATACATCCCTGGCGTATTCTTCATGGAGGAATGCAGTCCAACTTCGAGCCACCGTGAGAAGAATATGGATTAGGGTTCGATGAAATGAAGATTAATTTTGTCGTTGGTTTTGGATAACCGGTTGGGACCTGGGAGAAAAAGAAAAACGAGATATCCTCACGAGAAATCATCGGGTTGTTATGATTACCGTTTAGCCCTTTAGATGAAGGTACTCCCTGATTTTTTGAGTTAGTACTCCGTGAAGCTACTTATGGAGTACCAGATCATAGTACCCACACGATCAGGAAAAATAGACGGTTCTTGTTCATTTTGGGGTACCATAAAAGTCCTCTTGACTGATGGACAGTACGTGCGTATGAAGAAAGAAGGTTTCGTTTGATCAGAGTGTGCAAACTCCAAAATGTTGTCGACGAGGTGGCCTGAAATAAAGCAACAAACCAAACGTCGTTGTAATGAAACTAATGTACAAAATCAGTAACACCAAGACATGATCAGACATGCATGGAGTACTAGAACATTTCTTATTCCTCGCTACGTTTCGCTCTGACAGCCCAAAGCTTGACCCGCCTCAACACACTCAGCTTCAATGGTTGGATCACAAAGATCATTTCGGTTACGGGCTAGCTGTATCTCTCGTACGTCCAGTGAACGTCAAAGATTTTTGCCCTTCTTTAGGATTCCTCCCGCGCATTTTAAAGTCTCATACAGTAGGTGAAATAAAGGTTATGAGATGAGTGTTTAATTAGGAGAAGCCAATGTGTGTCTGTCTCTATTTTTTCGGTTTGATTCTTTTGTGTAGTTCTTCGCTACATAGTCTGAACTTGAGGCTCCTGCTCTGTTTTGTGTAGTTCGCTATAGTCATGCGCGGCCAAGATGCTCTGTTTTTATTTGGCGCCAGAAAATTCAGAAGGCGGCTTGTCTGCTTGGCGCCAGACACTGTAGGAAGCCACCGTGTCCATCCGTCCGGCGACCGGCACGACGAGAGCCCGCCGTAGTCGTCCCCATGCTCGTGTTTCGGCCTCTCCCATGCCCGGTGCAGATCGGCGCTCATCGGTGGTGAGGAGCGGGAGGCTGTCGTTTGGGTGCTGCCATGAGGCGGCTTGTCGATCAGTCGATGATCCGAGCGCTGGACGCGCTCGCCACGATGAAGACAAGTTGGTGCTCGGCGGCGATTCCAGGCCGGCTCCGCTGGACGTGGCTGGCACCGCTCGACGTCTCGGCTTCTCCGGCGCTTGGTTGGTCTGAGGGTGCGCGCGTCTCGCGGGGCGTCCACGTCGGCCGGACGGGTGTCGCCATTTCCGCCACTCGAGTCCGATGCTGATGCCGACGCCAAACTGCAACATTGATCCTGTACTGTACTGACGGATTTTGCAAGATCGGGGCCTTGAGTTATCTGAAGTTCTGAACCATGTACAATAGTCTTATCATCGCAGTGCCACGTAGGATGATTGCTGAGTTGGAGGAGAGATAAACGAAAAAAAGAGGTTTGTCTTCTCTTAGCTAAGAGATCATCTCTTAGCACAATTTCTCTCACCATAATTTTAGGGATATCTGATTATTAAAGATAAGACTAAAAATAATCCATTGTACATCATGTTTTGTTGTTATATCTAAACTACATGGCAGGTTAATGATAAGACGACCTTATCAACCATTGTACATGCCCTAAGCAGGTTGGCTATGCTCCGGATCTTGAACCATCGGCTCTCTCTCTCTCTGGGTCGCAACTGATCGATGTCCGCGCTCAGGAATCGGCTGTCCAGGAGCACGCCGGAGACGAATGACGTGCAACGGGCACGAGGCGCCCGTTCTGCTTCTCTCTCCATCGGCCGGAGTTTTGACCTTTGGCGACTGCAACAGGACACGCCGGCCAGCAAATCGATTAGTGTCATCTCTCTCTCTGTCTCAAAATAATACCAGTGCAGGATTCCTCTTCTCCCTGTCTGTCTGTCTGTCTGTTTGTTTGCAGATTCACCTACGTGCGTTTTCGCTTGGGAGTAAAAGGAGCAACGTCGGAGCAACGTCTCGATAAATCATTCAACGATTAATCTATCGAAAAGACGTGCCCCGAAAAACTGATCCATCACGCGCGGAAGGTAAGGTTCCGTCCCTATAAGGGCAGAAAAACCAGATCCGAAAATTTAAAAAATAAATTATCTTTCAAAACCGCTAATCCCAAATTGACGATCCGTATTTATTATTGGGTTCGTCTCGACAAGAACTTCAAAACAAGATCCCATCTTAATATCTTTTAACGAATTTTTTTTCGGTCATCAGTTGTTAGGGTACCATGTTACTAGTTAACGGTTACTACACAGTTACCAGATAAGTTTTACATATTTTTTTGTCATAGCAATGATCTACATGTCCAAAAACTGAGTATTTGATCTACTCCAAACTCATAAAAGATGAAATTGCCATCATGCAAGGCTTATATTGGTGAGAAAAAAGTTCAGAAAACCTGATAACTATTTGATTTTAACGTGGTAACCAATTTGACTATAACCTAGTGACCAAGTGACTATAATCTGGCAAAAAAAATATTGTTAAAACATAGCAACATGGGATCTACTTTTGGAGATCTCGTTGCGACAAAGCCAACCGTGAAAACATATCCGAATTTCGACTTATGGTTCGAGAGATAAAACATTTTAAAATTTGAAACCGAAAGGGTATCTACATGGTTGCATGCATGCAAAGGTTAGTTACCATGTTTTGAAGCGTGCCTATAGAATACTAATCTAGGGCACGTGCCCTTATTAGCACGGTCCATCAATTAGGATATTCAGTTCTATGAGCCCAATCGGGAACCTAGGATCATGTTGTATCAATCAACCTATATAAATTCTATAGATCAGTTGCAAGTAATACGTACAAGCGTTCTACAGAATTTCAACTACATACACACTGAACAAATAACAACAGAGGATCAAATCAGGGACGAGTCCTACGAAGCTTGCTGAGCAGACGGCGCCACCTGCTGCCCCGGAGATCTCGCATGTTTAGGGGCTCTACCTGCACCTCGCAAAAGCAATAAAAGGCGTTGGACATGATGCATCTGACCGACCTGCCTTCTCTCTGGTTATCAAGCACCATGATTTCGAGCTCGGGTTCGCCGTTGGGATCCTCATTCGGCCGGAACTTGTAACTGAACCATACCACCGAGTGATTGATTCTCTTGGTGTCTTCAGGTTGTGCACCTCTGTAGATATTCTTCTCCCAGCCATGGGTATAGTAGTCGGTACCCATCACAAATCCACGTAGAATTTGCCCCTCCTCCCATATGGCTTGGCTATCATGGACGACTGATCATTATTGTTGTAGTACCTCCAGATTCTAACCTGAAGAGGATTTAATTTATGGAGACACTAACCCCTCTAATCAAGTTTTATGAGTTGTGTGTGAAGAGAACTTTCAAGTGGAAGAGTTGAGGGAGACAAACAAAGATCAAGAGGGACAACCATTCAAGCTTGGGGATTCTACCCCTAAGCTCACCCTACATATATCAAGTAAGTGCAAGAATTTAAGCTTGGGGAAGCCAAGCCACCTCACTCCAACCATTTGATAACAGGTAAGTAAGCCTAGCTAAAAGGCTTTAAAGAAAAGCGCTTATGGGAGACAACCCATCATTTTATTTTCAGTATCTTTTCTTTTATTTGAGTCAAGAAGTTTGTTTACTTCTGTAGCAACTTCTTTGTATCTTTATTTTCTTGCAATGTTGTGCCAAGTAAGGTCTCTAGTAGAAAGTTTTTGCTATATTTGGATTTCTGCACAGGAAACAGATTTCTGTCTGTCACCGTTAAATTCGTCATTTATTCCAGAAGCGACGAAATGCTTTGAGATTTTGTGTGCTGAATCTTCATATATGTATGAAACTTTTTCTCGTTCAGTGATTTTCGATTTGAGCAACTCTAGTGCCTCGAAAAAATTCGTCTTTACAGACTGTTCAGATTTTGACAGATTCTGCCTTTTATTGTGCATTGCTTCTTTTGCGATGTTTATTTGGATCTTTTTGATTCTTTGAGCATCAATGGCTGTATCTAATGTTATAATGCATTAAGATGTGCTTGTGTCACAGTAGAACTTGTGAATTTTTGGTTTATGCACTAACCCTCTAATGAGAATTACTTTGAGTTTGATGTGGTGGAAGTTTTCAAGTAAGCAAAAGGGACGATATGATGAGATCAAGAAGAGTGAAAAGTCTAAGCTTGGGGATGCCCCGGTGGGTCATCCCCAGCAAATTCAAGAAGACTCAAGCATCTAAGCTTGGGGATGCCCAAGGCATCCCCTTCTTCATCGACAAAACTATCAGGTCATCTCTAGTGATACTATATTTTTATTCCACTACATCTTATGTATTTTGCTTGGAGCGTCTGTTTTTATTTTGAGTGTGTGTTTTAGTTTGCTTAATAAGTTGGATCCTAGCATTCTTGTGTGGGAGAGAGACACACTCCGCTTTTTCATATGAATACTCTTGTGCTTCGCTTATATTTGTTGAGTATTCTTAGCTACTGTTTGTTTTCTAGTAAGCTCTCGCTTTTAGCATGTTATCTTGTTTAGAGCTGCTAGTTCTTTGTGTTAAGCTCTCTTCTATTTCACTCTTATTTGTTAGAGAGTTGTTTTAGTTGCTTGGTTGATGTGTTAGATTGGAAAATGCTATGCTTGTGATAGTGGTATGTGTAGCGCCCCGACCCCGGAATTATACAGAGAGGCTATGAATCCGACACAACTCTCAATGTATAAGACAAAGATCGAGACTTGTGGAACAGAACTGGCACAAAGCATGACTCTACGACACAAGATATAAAGCAACTCATATAAAGAGAGGAATACAAATATTACAAGCAAAAGGATCACAGATCCAACAATTCAACAAGCGGAAGCGGGTAGTGTTGTCTAACAACAAGAAGCAAAATATGGCCTAAGAGGCCTACAATAAAATCATCCCAGCCAGTTTGTTCCACGGTCCCAAGCTGCCACCTGGGAATCCCAGACTAGTAGTCGACGTCAACGAAGAACCCACCTAGTTGCTCGGTGTCGTCCTCCTCTGAAATACAAAACCATAGAGGCAGCAAAGAGAGACTGAGTACGATGTACTCGCAAGTTTAGTAGGGCGATATAGGCCCAATGACTGACGGAGGCTCTAAAGCTTTATATGTATTTCTTTTGCATAAAGCTAAGTTTCATAAACAGAAATATAATTGACACATGGCATTCGTCTACTCAGAGTATTTTTATAAAGGGGTAAGAGAGTATCATTATCACCTTTCGGTTCTCGGCGAACCTACTCGCAACCATCACCACTCATCTCACACAAAGGCACTCCCTCGACTCACCCTCGAGGAAATGAACCTTTACCACACGTTGATTAATGCAACCTTTAGCTGCCATAACAATTAGGTTAAGATTCTCTATGATCTTATCGTCCATTCCCAAGTCGTCCATAACCGCGGACACGGCTTTTCGAAAAGATTAACCCTGTAGGGGTGTACTATGTGAAAGCTGCCAGGTTCCCGAGGGACCTCCCAGCTTCTTATCCATTGGTACCGTCCGGCTCACCTAGTTGGCCCTCTTCCGGGGAAGGCCGGCAAGCAGGCGCGGTTAAACCTTTACCTCGCGTGAGAATATCCAAGAGTCATCTGTGGCCACAGGGCAAGTTTACCCAGCCTCAGCCCCTGCCCCATCGCCACGTCCTAAACACCACCATCCTCATCATTTATTTTCCCGCTCACACACACGACAAATGGAAATAGCAAACTAGAGGACCCTTGGATACGCCCGCACAAGTTATTTGGTCAGTAAGGCGCCATACACCCACCAATGGCAGCACGCTCGTCTTGGTTCAAGAGGTAAAGAACTCGCACCTAGGGGCTAGAGTGAGGCAAAACACCATCCCCGATGGCAACTCACCCAAGCCGTCTTAGCATTTTAATTAATCATCACATTTATCCACCATGCCCGAATCATTCCATCAACATCAACAATTATGGAATTTAACAACGGACATTGCTAGCATTTAGCTAAGCATGGCTAAGCATAGCTAAGCATATAAAAACAACACTTATATTCTTGTCTCCGGCCAATACATCATTGCTAGGGTTCATAGGTGGGGATACATGTGATTGGCTCGGGGAATAACATGCATTTGTAGGATTCTCTATATTATTGACCAAAAGAGACATTTGAACCGCATGCAATATTATAGTGGATAAAATAAGTTTATAAAAACATAGGATGCTAGATGCCAAGAAGGTTAGGTTATCTCTTGCCTTGCTGCCTGGGCGTGAAGTAGTGCTCGTCGGGGTAAGTAGAGAGACCCTCGACTCCGGAATCTATCGATACCCAAAATAAATACAAAACACACATAAATCACATGAACACAAGATGCGATGCTCAATCACATGATGTCATGTCAAAATTTATGCAAGGATTCCATTATATAAGTTAAGGGCACAATTAAATGGGGAGCCAAATAATTAGGAAAATTATTTGGAAGCAACCCCACATTTAGCTTAGTGACCACGTTCTTCATAGATTAATGAATTATTAGTGAAATAGCTCAAAATGCATGAACATGACATGAAAAGGTTAGGGTTTATCATTCCAATCACTTCGGTAATTTATTTGTAATTTTCGGAGCACCGATGCTTAACTAGCAATTTTAAAAAGTTATTTGGACTTATATCTTTTATCCAATTCAAGATTAATGTCAACGTCCAAAGTGTTGTCATGAGGTGTTACTAGCATGTTTAGAAAGCATTTGAAACACTGATCAAATTGGTATACCATTTGTAAGTTTTAACGAAAAGAAGTCAAATTGCAAAGTTCAGACAGTTCACAGCTGGTTCGGAATTTAACCGGATTGGTCCGGAATATTCCGGATGGTCCGGAATAATCCGGGCTCATTCCGAGCCAAATCCTAGGTGACCTCAAAATCTTTCGGTTGGGGTTTCGGAATTCGTCCGGAAATGTCCGGAAAAATCCGGTCGACCCGGAATCGATCCGGAATAATCCGGGTGATTCCGGACGGCTCGAATCTGGGCAGAAAAACGACGGCAACGGCGGGTGCGCACCAAGAGCAAGCAAGAGAGGGAGAGGGGGAGCAGGTAGCTGTCCAGAAGGATGAGGGGCTCACCCTCGTTGCAGGGGTGCACTCGGCGGCGGCGATGGTGGACCGAGACGACCGAAATCGAGCTCGGCCTACGCGGAAGAAGTCGAGGACGAACTCGTCAGCTCCGGGCTTCCCGGCTCGTCCGCCGGTGGGGAAGGAGAGGAGGTCGAGGCGGAGGAGAGGGTGGCGTCGGTTTGCCCCGGGGAACTCCAAGTGCGGCGAATCGACGGCGACACTACGGAGGGCTTCCTAGGGAGCTCGGGAGGGGGACGAGATAGAGAGAGCAGAGGGGAAAAGGAGCGGGTGAGGTCGAGGGCGTCACGGCGTGCGGCTTTGACTTCAAGGGGGGGCCACGGCGTCGAGGGCAGGTGAAGCCACGGCAGCAGCGGCATGGGTGCGGGCGGCATGGCGCCAGTGTCCATTGTCGTCACTGTGCTTCATCCGGAATTTTCCGGAAAGGTCCGGAAAATTCCGACTGGTCCGGAATTGATTCGGAAAAATCCGGGTCATTCCGAATGACCAGAAATTGGCAGAAAGGCTAGGTTTTATTTGGGCACCAAAACAATTGCCGAAAAATATACAAAAATTCTGGGAGTTTCTCCACAAGGTAAAACAGCTCACCATACATTTATCTGGACTTTTGAGTGAGATGGCATGGCTCACAAACAAGCAAGAGCGTTGAACCACACTTTAGGGCCTAAGGAAGTTGGAAACAAATTGGAACCCATCCATTTGGTTCTTGTGCATTAGGGTGAACCTAGGGAACTTGTTGAACCAATGGTCACCTGTCATGTTAAAGGTTGCACCATAGTTTGCATTTCAAGTAAGTAAAGGTTTTGGGAAGTTTGGCTTCCCTCTTTTTATTATTTTCCATTTGTGGTTTGTCACAAAAACAATTTAAAGATATGCCATGATGCAAACATGAATGCAAAAAAAAAGTGGAAAAATCCTTCGTATTTTTCATTACCAAGTTAGGGCTGTTACAAATCTACCCCCCTTACAAGAATCTCGCCCCGAGATTCCTAGAGTAGGAAGAGGGAAGAGGGAAACATGAAACACATCAGGAACATCCGGGAAATTGGTAGGCAACTCAAGTTGATAGGAGAGATCTCCTCACTTGGCTAGGACGGTGAAAGGGCCAACATAGCGGGGAGCTAATTTGCCCTTGATTCCGAAGCGACGAACACCTCAGAGAGGAGAGACTCGAGGATAAGCTTATCACCAATTTCATAGTGAACTTTTTGATGGTGTTTGTCATAGTAACTTTTCTGCCGGGGTATACTCATATAAGCCATATTGAGTAGTGAAAGTCGTCTTCGGGATATCCTCCTTTCTAATTTTTATCTGATGGTATCCTGACCTCAGATCCATCTTGGAAAATACCGTTGCACCGGCTAGATGATCGAATAGGTCAGTTATTCGAGGAATAGGATACTTGTCCTTGGCGGTCACCGCAGTCAAAGGGCGGTAATCAACAACCAGCCGAGGATCATGGGTATTCCTTTCTTTGACAAAGATGACTGGGCAGCCCCAAGGTGAGCTACTCGGACGGGCGAATTCCTTTTCCAGCAGCTCATCAAGTTGCTTCTCCAATTCGGTTAGCTCTTCCGCTGACATGCGGTAGAGCCTTCTGAAAGTTGGGGCGGTTACCGGAACCAATTCAATGATGAATTCCACACTTCGATCAGGTGGCATGCCAGGCAATTCTTCAGGAAAGATATCGGGGAAATCACACACCACAACCACCTCATGTATCTCAGGTGGGGTGACACCCTCCAGGAAAATAGGACCGATCTTCGGAGAGTGGGGAGTGGCAGTGGACGGAGTTACAGAAGTAGGGGACCAATACCGCACTAGTCCATAGGTTGGGTGGTTTACTGTGACAGTCTTGGCAACACAATCTAGCTTGGCCTGATATGTGACTAGCCAATCCATGCCCAGGATGACATCTAACCCCACTGACTTTAGTGCTATCAACGAAAACGGGAAAGGAATTGTCGCTATAGAAATATGAACCTCCGGAGTCATCCAGTGAGTGTGCCAACTAGAGCCTGGGGTCTTGACCACTAACAGGGAGTCCATATCCTCAAACGGTATTTGACGGTTGAGTGCAAACGATATGGATATGAATGAATGCGATGCTCCAGAATCAAATAAGACTGAAGCTGGAGAACCATTGATTCGAAGCATACCCATGAGAACACGGGGGTCCCGTTCAACTCCTTCAGCCGAGACGTGGGTTAGGCGACCACGGCTGATGGGCACGGCCTTGGCGGCTGGTGTAGAGGGAGCAGGTGCAGGTGCTGAGGTAGCCGGTGCCTTCTGGGGACACTCCCTGGAGAAGTGCCCCGGCTGGCCACAGGTGAAACAAGTGGGCCTCTGCGGTGGTGGAGGCAGCTGAGGGTGGTACCCACTTCCATCCGCACCCAAGGTCGAAGTAGCTGGGCGAGGTGGAGGTGGTAGGTACCCGGTGGGCTTCGGCGCGAAGGGCGCCTTTGGCACGGCGCTGAAAGGCACGAAGACCTTGCGCTTCTTGCCCTCGGAGGAGGAGGAGCTCTGGTGATCAGCGGAAACTGGCCTCTTAGAAGCCTCTAGCTCCTTCCTGCCTTGCTCCATGGTGAGAGCCTGGTTGTAGAGCTCTTGGTAGGAGGTGAACTTGAAGGGTAGGAGCTCGTATCGAAGACGAGGGGCGAGCCCCTTGCGGAAGAGGTATTGCTTGTCCTCATCATTCGTCACATCCCGAGGGGCGTAACGGGAGAGGTGGTTAAACTCCCGTCCATAGGACTGGACGTCCATGCGTCCCTGGGTTAGGTCCAGGAACTCCCGCCTCTTGAGCTCGAGGATGGGCTTGGGGATATACGCCGCACGGAAGGCGGTGCGGAACTCCTCCCAAGTGACAACATGGCCCGCGGCAACCATCGCCACGTGGCTCTCCCACCAGGAGCCGGCGGCTCCTTCCAGAAGGTAGGTGGCGAAGTTGACATGCTCCGCCGCCGGGACGTGAAGAGCGGCAAACTTGCGCTCGATAGCCCGAAGCCAATCATCCGCATCAAGCGGCTCCTTAGCTTCAGAGAATGTAGGAGGTTGGGACCGCAAGAACTGGTTGAGGGTGGTGCAGTCCGTGTTCCTCCTGGCCCCTTGCTGGACCAGCTGCTCGAGCAACAGCTCATTGCGCAGGCGGTTTTGTTCGATAGCCATCATAACCTCCGCCATTGAGGATGGCGGTGGTGGATCAGGGTTGCTCTGTTCCCCACGACGGGTAGGAGCCATTCTGAAGAATTGGAACAACGATAAGTTAGTAACCAATTCTGACAGATAAGATAGATCATTGGATCCTTGCAGCCATGATGCAATAACACAGGACAGATTTAGACTAAGGAACGGCTAACAACAATTGCAAGCTATTGCAGAAACCCTTGTGGCACTCTTCCGACAACTAGTGCCGAAAGGGTTTCAGGAACGGGTGTTACCGGAGGGATCACAAGTATTGATGGAAAACTCGCTAAGAGCAATCCCGTCTTGATTCAGATGCTTGCAAGGCAGAGAGCCTAGATAAGCTAGTGACAGAGAGTAGCATTGTTGAGGAAAACAATTACGGCTGCAATCTCGAGCTTGGAGACTAACTTCAATTTCTGCCAACCTACGTAGGGTTTAACCATTAGCACCAGGGTTCACAGATAAGATCTTGGGTTAAAGATCAGCTTCATGCACCAGGACTCGCAATAGCATAATGCTCACAAGGGTGACAACCCTCATGAATCACTACACCGAAGCCCTAGAACAATCCGGGACCTTCGGTTCAAGATCTTGGCTAAAGCAAAGGAATATCTTGACGAACCATCATACTCCCTTTCTTCACGTTTTAGATTTGCCAGAGGAGTAAGGATAACTAGTAACTAAAGGTAGGAACCCAAACCCCGAGAACCTAAACATCGACACCAAGCATAAAACAAATAGAGGTAAGAATCAGAGTAGAGCGAGTTGGATGAGAAGCAAAAAGAATCCTAAGAAGGTTTTCACAACTCATTTTTAGGTTGAAAATAATTTTCACTAGACTCGACATCGACCAATAGAAGGGTTTCCTACAGGTAGTCCTGCTCTGATACCAACTTGTAGCGCCCCGACCCCGGAATTATACAGAGAGGCTATGAATCCGACACAACTCTCAATGTATAAGACAAAGATCGAGACTTGTGGAACAGAACTGGCACAAAGCATGACTCTACGACACAAGATATAAAGCAACTCATATAAAGAGAGGAATACAAATATTACAAGCAAAAGGATCACAGATCCAACAATTCAACAAGCGGAAGCGGGTAGTGTTGTCTAACAACAAGAAGCAAAATATGGCCTAAGAGGCCTACAATAAAATCATCCCAGCCAGCTTGTTCCACGGTCCCAAGCTGCCACCTGGGAACCCCAGACTAGTAGTCGACGTCAACGAAGAACCCACCTAGTTGCTCGGTGTCATCCTCCTCTGAAATACAAAACCATAGAGGCAGCAAAGAGAGACTGAGTACGATGTACTCGCAAGTTTAGTAGGGCGATATAGGCCCAATGACTGACGGAGGCTCTAAAGCTTTATATGTATTTCTTTTGCATAAAGCTAAGTTTCATAAACAGAAATATAATTGACACATGGCATTCGTCTACTCAGAGTATTTTTATAAAGGGGTAAGAGAGTATCATTATCACCTTTCGGTTCTCGGTGAACCTACTCGCAACCATCACCACTCATCTCACACAAAGGCACTCCCTCGACTCACCCTCGAGGAAATGAACCTTTACCACACGTTGATTAATGCAACCTTTAGCTGCCATAAAAATTAGGTTAAGATTCTCTATGATCTTATCGTCCATTCCCAAGTCGTCCATAACCGCGGACACGGCTTTTCGAAAAGATTAACCCTGCAGGGGTGTACTATGTGAAAGTTGCCAGGTTCCCGAGGGACCTCCCAGCTTCTTATCCATTGGTACCGTCCGGCTCACCTAGTTGGCCCTCTTCCGGGGAAGGCCGGCAAGCAGGCGCGGTTAAACCTTTACCTCGCGTGAGAATATCCAAGAGTCATCTGTGGCCACAGGGCAAGTTTACCCAGCCTCAGCCCCTGCCCCATCGCCACGTCCTAAACACCACCATCCTCATCATTTCTTTTCCCGCTCACACACACGGCAAATGGAAATAGCAAACTAGAGGACCCTTGGATACGCCCGCACAAGTTATTTGGTCAGTAAGGCGCCCATACACCCACCAATGGCAGCACGCTCGTCTTGGTTCAAGAGGTAAAGAACTCGCACCTAGGGGCTAGAGTGAGGCAAAACACCATCCCCGATGGCAACTCACCCAAGCCGTCTTAGCATTTTAATTAATCATCACATTTATCCACCATGCCCGAATCATTCCATCAACATCAACAATTATGGAATTTAACAACGGACATTGCTAGCATTTAGCTAAGCATGGCTAAGTATAGCTAAGCATATAAAAACAACACTTATATTCTTGTCTCCGGCCAACACATCATTGCTAGGGTTCATAGGTGGGGATACATGTGATTGGCTCGGGGAATAACATGCATTTGTAGGATTCTCTATATTATTGACCAAAAGAGACATTTGAACCGCATGCAATATTATAGTGGATAAAATAAGTTTATAAAAACATAGGATGCTAGATGCCAAGAAGGTTAGGTTATCTCTTGCCTTGCTGCCCGGGCGTGAAGTAGTGCTCGTCGGGGTAAGTAGAGAGACCCTCTACTCCGGAATCTATCGATACCCAAAAGAAATACAAAACACACATAAATCACATGAACACAAGATGCGATGCTCAATCACATGATGTCATGTCAAAATTTATGCAAGGATTCCATTATATAACTTAAGGGCACAATTAAATGGGGAGCCAAATAATTAGGAAAATTATTTGGAAGCAACCCCACATTTAGCTTAGTGACCACGTTCTTCATAGATTAATGAATTATTAGTGAAATAGCTCAAAATGCATGAACATGACATGAAAAGGTTAGGGTTTATCATTCCAATCACTTCGGTAATTTATTTGTAATTTTTGGAGCACCGATGCTTAACTAGCAATTTTAAAAGGTTATTTGGACTTATATCTTTTATCCAATTCAAGATTAATGTCAACGTCCAAAGTGTTGTCATGAGGTGTTACTAGCATGTTTAGAAAGCATTTGAAACACTGATCAAATTGGTATACCATTTGTAAGTTTTAACGAAAAGAAGTCAAATTGCAAAGTTCACACAGTTCACAGCTGGTTCGGAATTTATCCGGATTGGTCCGGAATATTCCGGATGGTCTGGAATAATCCGGGCTCATTCCGAGCCAAATCCGAGGTGACCTCAAAATCTTTCGGTTGGGGTTTCGGAATTCGTCCGGAAATGTCCGGAAAAATCCGGTCGACCCGGAATCGATCCGGAATAATCCGGGTGATTCCGGACGGCTCGAATCTGGGCAGAAAAACAACGGCAATGGCGGGTGCGCACCAAGAGCAAGCAAGAGAGGGAAAGGGGGAGCAGGTAGCTGTCCAGAAGGATGAGGGGCTCACCCTCGTTGCAGGGGTGCACTCGGCGGCGGCGATGCTGGACCGAGACGACCGAAATCGAGCTCGGCCTACGCGGAAGAAGTCGAGGACGAACTCGTCGGCTCCGGGCTTCCCGGCTCGATTCCGCCGGTGGGGAAGGAGAGGAGGTCGAGGCGGAGGAGAGGGTGGCGTCGGTTTGCGCCGGGGAACTCCAAGTGCGGCGAATCGACGGCGATGGCGGCGACACTACGGAGGGCTTCCTAGGGAGCTCGGGAGGGGGACGAGATAGAGAGAGAGCAGAGGGGAAAAGGAGCGGGTGAGGTCGAGGGCGTCACGGCATGCGGCTTTGACTTCAAGGGGGGCCACGGCGTCGAGGGCAGGTGAAGCCACGGCGGCAGCGGCATGGGTGCGGGCGGCATGGCGCCAGTGTCCATTGTCGTCACTGTGCTTCATCCGGAATTTTCTGGAAAGGTCCGGAAAATTCCGACTGGTCCGGAATTGATTCGGAAAAATCCGGGTCATTCCGAATGACCAGAAATTGGCAGAAAGGCTAGGTTTTATTTGGGCACCAAAACAATTGCCGAAAAATATACAAAAATTCTGGGAGTTTCTCCACAAGGTAAAACAGCTCACCATACATTTATCTGGACTTTTGAGTGAGATGGCATGGCTCACAAACAAGCAGGAGCGTTGAACCACACTTTAGGGCCTAAGGAAGTTGGAAACAAATTGGAACCCATCCATTTGGTTCTTGTGCATTAGGGTGAACCTAGGGAACTTGTTGAACCAATGGTCACCTGTCATGTTAAAGGTTGCATCATAGTTTGCATTTCAAGTAAGTAAAGGTTTTGGGAAGTTTGGCTTCCCTCTTTTTATTATTTTCCATTTGTGGTTTGTCACAAAAACAATTTAAAGATATGCCATGATGCAAACATGAATGCAAAAAAAAAGTGAAAAAATCCTTCGTATTTTTCATTACCAAGTTAGGGCTGTTACAGTATGAAATAGAGAAAAGCTGCATAGTCTTGTAGACCTTTGTGTAGATAACTTGCTCCTCTTCAATTGTTTTGAGGTATTAAAATAACTAATGGTTAAAATATGTTGGTTAATGTTGTTAAGAGCTGATTAGTGAAGATGTGTTAGTAGAGCGTGGAGCCGTACTTTTCTGAACTAAAAACAACTTAAGTCAATAGTGCTTTAGTGTCGTGATTTCCTCTTAGTTGAAAAGAAGTTTCTAATGGTATAGTTACTGCAACGGTCGGGGAAGCCAACGGGGCACTTGTGTCGCCGCCACGATCCCTCTCGGGGTGTCTCTAACCATTTGTAAAACTTTGATACTGTTAGTTGTTTGCAATATACGACATGCTATGTGAGTTTTTGGTTTTTGGCACTTCCACCTCCATATTTTGCTAGCCTCTTCGGTACTTTGCATTGCCCTTTTTCACATTGAGATTGGTGCATACTTCGAAAGTACATCCAACCCTGTGGGAGATCTTCATCTTGTTCTCCTACACATAAGACAACTATCTTCCTCAAAACAGCCACCATATCTACCTATCACAACATTTCCATAGCTGTTCCGAGATACATTGCCATGGAACATCCATCATTTACATTACATGACTTTATGTCATTTTTACTTCATTACCATATAGTATTGCTTGACCATTTGAGTTAGTGTGATGCGTGGTTTTCCACATGTTTTACATCTTTTCCACACTACGCTCGATCATGCATATCCACCATACACCATGTATTAGTCTTTGAGTTTTGAGTACACCAAAAAAGTGTGATGATCATCTTGTAAAATAGAGTGTTGCCTCTACCTGTGAGCATATTGAAAAGAGTCCAAAGTGGCCAATCAAAAGAGTCCAAAAGAGACCAATGAGAGAAAAATATAAAAGAGCCACAAAGGCCTCAAAAAGCAAAAAGCAAAAAAGAGAAAAATAAAAAAAGAATATAAAATGAGAGAGGGGGCAACACTACTATCCTTTTATTCCACACTTGTGCTAGTAGCACCTACATCATTATAGTGAGTTTTCATGCTTCATTAGTATAACTATGTGGGGACCAAACGTTATAGAACTTGGCTTGTATATTCCAATGATGAGCCTCCTCAAGTGAGCTCTAGGTCTTCATAAGCAAGCAAGTTGGATGCACCCCCACTAGTTCCATTGGAGAGCTTCCATTCATATAGCTCTATGTGCATCCGTTGCATGGCAATCACTACTCCTCATTCAGTGTCTACTACGGGACTCCCTCTTGTCTTGTGGTTACCTCTTCCACTGTTTGAGCCTTTCTTTTTGGCCTTCCAAACCCCCATTATTATTCTCTTTGCCATGACCTCATGGTGCCAAGCCTTCTTCTTGCTTGTATTAGTTGAGTGGACTACATAACAGTTGATAAGTTAAGTGGATGGATAAAGGACACTTGACTTGAGCTTGGCTATTTCTATTATCGACTGAATTTGATGCTTTGAAGATTGATTGACATTTTACATTGGAGACACAATTTACTATCCTTCTTTCTAAACCTTATGTATGGTTTCTTGTCTCCAACACGCTGATTCATGAAAAGTTCTAGCTTCTTTTAGCTAGCATTTGTTAATCATTGTTTGCTTAATGTCAACTATAGACAATTGTTTTGGATCACCTTATTCACATCATGTGCTTTGCATTGCTATGTTGATCTAGATTGTGAGTTAGCATGTCTCCTAAGAAATTATTTGTTATCGTTTTACCTACTCGAGGACGAGTAGAACTAAGCTTGGGGATGCTGATACGTCTCCAACGTATCTATAATTTCTTATGATCCATGCTTGTTTTCATACCATTTGCTACATGTTTTGTTTACATCTTATAGCATTTTTATGCATTTTTTTGGAACTAACCTATTAACAAGATGCCACAGTGCCAGTTCCTGTTTTCTGCTGTTTTCCCGTTTCAGAAAAGTACTTAAGGAAATATTCTTGGAATTGGACGGGACAAAAAACAGCAGTCTTATAATTCAATGGACTACACGGAGCCCGAAGGAGAGGACCTGGAGGGCCGTGGGCCGGCCACACCATAGGGTGGCGCGGGACCCATGCCTGCCGCGCCACCAGGTGGTGTGGGGACCACGGGAGCCCTCCGACGCCGCCCTTTCGCCTATATATTGCTCCCGACGCATAAAACCTAGACGAACCCCGTCATATTCCAAAGAAACATCTGCAGCGCCGCCGCCATCGCCGACAAGTTTTGGGGGACAGAAGTCTCTGTTCCGGCACCCTGCCGGGACGGGGAAGTGCCCCCGGAGCCATCTCCATCGACTCCACCACCATCTTCATCGCCGTTGCTGACTCCCATGATGAGGAGGGAGTAGTTCTCCCTCGGGGCTGAGGGCCGTACCGGTAGCCATGTGGTCTATATCTCTCTCTCCCATGATGTGATCTATATGTGATCATGAGCTTTGCAATCTAGATGTTGTTATGTTACTCAAGTGGGCTTTATTTATGTGATCTCCGGAGACTCCTTGTCCCACGTGTGTAAAGGTGACAGTGTGTGCACCGTGTGGGTCTTTAGGCTATATTTCACAAGATACTTGTTCACTTATTTATTATTTGAGTTGGATGTCTCTATATAAAATTGTGGTGTGTTAGTACCTCCTATGAATGCTCATGGTCCAGTGTGGGGTATTCATTAGTACTTGGGAATATATGTTTGAGGCGTGCTTTTGCATTGCTACACAATGAATTAGTGTTCATTATCCAGCCGGAGAATACTTCGGAGTAGTATATTGAAGTGCTTATATTTATATTCAATTATGATTGCATTGTTGAGAGTGACCACTGGTGAAAGTATGATCCCTAGGCCTTGTTTCTAAGCATTGAAACACCGTTTACAACAAGTTCTGCTACATGTTTGCTTGCTGCCATTTTTATTTCAGATTGCAATTACTAACTTATAATCATCCATATTACTTGTATTTCACTATCTCTTCGCCGAACTAGTGCACCTATACATCTGACAAGTGTATTGGGTGTGTTGGGGACACAAGAGACTTTTTGTATTGTGATTGCAGGGTTGCTTGAGAGGGATACCTTTGACCTCTACCTCCCTGAGTTCGATAAACCTTGGGTGATTCACTTAAGGGAAACTTGCTGCTGTTCTACAAGCCTCTGCTCTTGGAGGCCCAACACTGTCTACAAGAATAGAAGCGTGTGTAGACATCACATGTCTATGCCCTCTTCTGACTCTCAGGCCTCCTTGGACCTAGAAACTAACGCTGGGTATGACTTCTCTGTTTACTCTATTTGCATTCAAATGACTTCTGCTTTTCCTTTTCACTAGATTTATTGCTGACTTTTGACTTTATCTATTTCAGGGCTCGAACTTGTGTCAAGGTCACCAAACTCCCAAGCATGACTGATGTCACATCGGCTCGTGGGCCTGTCCCTCCTTCGGCTTCTCAGACAACAAGCACGAGGACAGGTCCCTCCACACCTGCTTTTGCAGGTGCCACTACAGCTCCCACTATCCCCAAGTCCCCTTCAAAGACTCGGGAAGCGACTCCACTGATGGCCCAGCCCTCCTCTGGGACTGGGACTCCTGTCGCCGCACCTCAAGCCCATCTGGCCCCTCCGAAGGCGACTCCTATTGCTCAACCAAACAACAAGCCGGCCAAGTCCTCTATTGACTACAGTCGACTTCGAGTGGCTGATAATATGTCTTTCTCTGAGGCTTATGCTCAAGCTGTCGACTTGAATGATCAATCCGCCAGACTAAAGGATGACGAGCAAGCAGCCCTTAGGTCTCTTCACATGATTCATAACGTAAGCTTTATGACTTCTACCTTTTATACTTTCTGGTAGCCTCCTATTGCAGTAGCCCCCAAGCACCTGTCTGCGGTGACTTGTGATTAAGATAGGTGCTTTGCTTTGAAATTGAACTCAATTGTTGTGTAGAAAAAAATTGCACTCTGTAGCCCCCAAGCACTAAGTCCTTAGCTCTACTAGGACTCAGGGCTGCTAATTTACTGGCTGTCGGGTTCTTGGACCAAAAACTTTTCCACGAGTAGCCCCCAAGCGCCGAGTTGTCAGCCTGCGACGACTTGGAGCTACAAATCAATGTAATTTACTGGTACTTAATTTGTAGAAAAAATTTCTGCCCTGCGAGTAGTCCCCAAGCGCCAAGTTGTTAACTTGTGACGACTTGGAGCTGATGACTTGTTGACTAGGACCCATGTCTGCTGGCTCTAAAGAAAAAATCCGACTCCTGAGTAGCCCCCAAGCGCCAAGTTGTTGACTTGTGACGACTTGGAGCTCATGAGTTCTCTGCTTGACTTGTAAAGCTGACTTGTAAAATCTGTCTTATCAATTCTGACTTGTAAAAATTTGGCTTGTGGTTGCAGAACCTTATCTCCAAGATGAAGAGGGACATGAAGGAGCTGGAGGACCAGGCAGCCGCTCGCGCCAGGTCTGCCCAAGCTGAAAAAGAGCACTCCCTTCAATTGGAGAAGGATCTGAAGGCTTTATCTGCTCAACTGGAGCAGGTGAAAAAAGAGTCTGCAGATGCCAAGAGAATTGCTCAAAAGGCACACAATGATCTGAAAGCTGTCTTTGACACCTGCCGCAAAGGAATTGGGGCCATGTGCCAGCATATATTTGGTAAGTTTGTGCCTTTGCTTACTCCTTCTTTGCACTTATCTGAATTACCTCTCAACTGGTATGCATTGATTTCTTTCTGCAGGGCCTGACTCCCCAAAACTCAAGCTGCCCACTAGCAAGCAACTTCATGAGATGCTGGACCACTGTCATGGGCTACAAGAGGGAGCCCGTGCTATGGTGAAATATCTGAATGCCAAGGGCAAGTGCCCCAAAGAGCCTGAATGTCTGGTGGATGAGTTGTCAAGGGCGCCAGGGTATATGCGGCTTTGGAAGCAATCCTCCTTGAGGAGAGCCTCCATCAGAATCCTTGCCTTAGCCCACAGCTATTACCCCACTGTCTTGGAGCCAGCATTGCTTACTATGGGGAAGCTAGAACAACATGAAGATGGCAAGCCTTTTACCTAGAATGACTTCAAGGCTGAGGAGAAGTTGGTACGCCCCTATGCCTGTGAGATTGCCAACAAGATGGATCCTGAGGTATGGGTTCACCATTATGACTTGGAGAACAAAAGAGTTGCTCCAGAGACTCCTGAGATTGTAAAATTTGGCCGTCCCTCACATGACTCAGCTGGTGCCCCTTCTTCTTCGGCTGTGCCGAGTTCTTCTTCTCCGGCGGCTCCTGTGCTTAGCAACCCAACTGGTGCAGAGCCCGTATTGAAGACTCCTGCTGCGCCCACTCCTTCAAGAGCTATCTCTGGCGACGCACAGAGACAAAAAGAGCTGGCTAAGCACATGAAGAGTCCCAGAGGCACTGGTTTTCAAACGAAGAAAGTCGCCACCAAGCCTCCTGTGAAGCCGGCTCCTGCCTCTACTGCTCAAACAAAAGACAAGTCTCCAGTGAAGAAGGACTCCCCAATTCCAGCTGAGAAGTCGACTCCTCTAGAGGATCATCCTTTGAATGACTACTGAATTTTTGTAATGATGCACTACTGGTGCAAAACCTTTTAGGTCTTTTGAACTACTTGTTCTGAAATTGTGCCAATCGGCTTGTAATGACTTGCTTGTTAAACTGTGAAGTTGATATGTATTATCTATGCAAGTCATTTTGTGGTTCTTATAACCCATCTAATTATCCACTGATGAATAAGTAGGTGTCGATGTATTAGATCAACGGTGAAGATACGGGACTACGTACGCGCGGGCATCGTCGATATGGGTTAGTAGACGAACGACACGGGAGACAAGATTTATACAGCTTCGGGACCCGGGAAACATCATCCGGTAATATCCCTACATGCTGTTTGGGGCTAGGTTGTATTCCTCTCATGGTGGAAGTCGCCGATGAGGTGGCTCCTCTGTTGGACTTGTCTAATCTATCGGGCTATGTCCCGTCTGTATTGGTTCTCTTGGGTCTGTCTAGGCTTGTGTTGCTTGTCCCTCTTGGTGCTCCCGGCTCCTCCTTATAAAGGTGGAGGGCCGAGTTACAAGTAGAGTCCTCTTAGGACTCGCCTAATCTATTACAAGTTGGAAAGGTGAGTCCTTTTCCTATTATGACTAGAGTCGGCCTGCTGCGCTTCCTCCTGATGGGCCACGTTAATACTCCTTGCGGGTACCCGTGTCCCATACCCACGACAGTAGCCCCCGAGCTTTCGGGTGACTTGTAGAGTCATGCGGAAGGTCTTGATTTGTTGAAGAAATGGGACACAGAGTCCGTGCCGGGTTCTTTGCCGGCTTGTAGATGTAGCGCTTTACCGAGTTGTAGATGTCGATGATGTCGCAGAACCCGGCTTCAGCATTTGCCGAGTTGTCGATGTAGACTTTTGCCGGGTTGTCGATGTCGGCTTCGCTTGTCGACTTGTTAATGCCGGCTTCTCCTGCCGACTTGTCAATGCCGGCTTCTCCTGCCGACTTGTTAATGCCGGCTTCTCCTGCCGACTTGTCAATGCCGGCTTCTCCTGCCGACTTGTTTTGTAGTGAGTCGGAATTTTCTCCGAGTCTTTTTTGACGAGTTGTGTGACTTTTCTTCAGTTTTTTTACACCGGTATACATGTAGCCCCCGAGTGCCGGGTCGTTTTCCTGCGACGACTCGGGACTCCTTGGTGTATAACTCCTTTTCTTGACCTTTGAACGGTGTAGCCCCCGAGTGCCGGGTTGCTTGCCTGCAGCAACTCGGGACTCCTTTTGAGATACCTGAAATAAAATTGTGTATGCATTATACCGTTCATGACGTATGAAAAGAATTAAATAAATATTACAACGATTTGATTTATTTGTGTTCAAGTGATTAATCGTCCGACTTGTCTAAGTAGGCTTTCGCGGCGACTTTTTTCATGCAATATGATTTGCTCTGTCGGCAAAGGCCTCTGTGCTTCAGAGTCGATCTGGCTTTGTTCATACGCACTACTTGGTCTATTGCGTTTCGCATCTGACTTAGCAAAGAAACGAATGTCCATCTCCTGAGCCAGGATACCTATGTTTGGACCGCGCAACTGTCAGCTTGTCCTCTTTGGCAACCATAACTCAGAAGAATTAATAGCCCCCGAGATTGACTCAAAGGTAGCTGATTTATTTTAATTTTAATTGACTGAAAAATAAAATATGAAATTTAAATAAAAGATGACTTAGCTGTTTATTTTCGACGAGTCGACGACATGAAGTAAACCCGCGGATCGCCGGTCGAGTTGCCGAAGGCGAGGTCGTCCGAGTCCTCCTGACTCGGTTGCCACTCGCCGACTCGCCCCACGTAGGTGTGCACGTACAAGCAGCGTTTTTTTCTTGAATATCAATCCGATCGTTGTTGGAGCTGGCTTTCACGTGACGTTCATGCAGCAGGCTGACAACTTGGATTGCTCCTGTTTCCTCTTTCTTGATCCGATCGCTGGACGCTGCCGGACGCTTTCTTTTTTCTGTTTCCTTTCTTTCAATCCGTGTACGATTCCAACTAGTACTCCACGCTGACAGCAGTTTTTTTTCTTTCCTTGTTTTCACTTCCGAGACGTTGAGATGCGACGATAGGTGGCTAGCTCAATTGGCCTTTTCCTTCTCCTTCTTTATTTCTTGGGAACTTAATCCGGTAGTGGTATTTGCTTCAGATTTCTCTGCTGCACCTTGCGCAATAACGGGCCAAATTGGAACCTGACTCGGACGTATGCGGTATGAACCAGCGGACCTGCTGTGACGAGCTCGGATTTGTGCGATTCGAGCGGCTCGATCCAGTAGATGCGATCAACGCAAGTGAGGGCAAGGTTGATGTCAAGCCCCCACGCCCGCCGTGTGGATGAAGAACTTGATGCATTCGGGTCATTTGACCGATGTGGTGATGAACTCGCCGTCGTCGTTGATGAAGATTGGACCCATTGAATTATGAATCCACGCGCACTTAGCCCCACGGTGGGCGCCAACTGTCGATGTATTAGATCAACGGTGAAGATACGGGACTACGTACGCGCGGGCATCGTCGATATGGGTTAGTAGACGAACGACACGGGAGACAAGATTTATACAGCTTCGGGACCCGGGAAACATCATCCGGTAATATCCCTACATGCTGTTTGGGGCTAGGTTGTATTCCTCTCATGGTGGAAGTCGCCGATGAGGTGGCTCCTCTGTTGGACTTGTCTAATCTATCGGGCTATGTCCCGTCTGTATTGGTTCTCTTGGGTCTGTCTAGGCTTGTGTTGCTTGTCCCTCTTGGTGCTCCCGGCTCCTCCTTATAAAGGTGGAGGGCCGAGTTACAAGTAGAGTCCTCTTAGGACTCGCCTAATCTATTACAAGTTGGAAAGGTGAGTCCTTTTCCTATTATGACTAGAGTCGGCCTGCTGCGCTTCCTCCTGATGGGCCACGTTAATACTCCTTGCGGGTACCCGTGTCCCATACCCACGACAGTAGGCCCTGCATGACTTCTCTTACAGTTTGTGCTGACAGGCTCCTTAACCTCTCATGTCCCTTAGGATTCATAAGAGCCGTAGACAAGTCATGCCTGTAGATTAGCCATATTGTGCAGTATGCATCTGACTTACCAGCGAGAAAATTAGGAAAAGTTCGGCTACTGTGCCGGGTTCAAGAGTCTAAGCTTGACTTTTTTCACTAAAAAGCAAGCCCCCAAGAACCTGATGGTCAAAATTAAAAACTAAAGCGCACTCACTGGGTGACTCTACTAAAGAACTCATATTTACAGAAGCCGGCTTTATTTCCTTTGATCATAATAATTTGATTACATCTAGGCATGGCTCACTGGGCTTTTTGACTTTCAACTCATAAAACTATTACACTTTAGCTATAGTAGGACGTACTGAGCTATGTTCCATGGTCTCTTTGCCTCTGCATAGGGATTTAGCGTATGGGCTGTGTCAGCTCCTTTACTTTCACTTGCCGGCTCTCGTACATCCATTAGATAGTACGACCCATTGTGCAAGTTCTTGCTTATGACGAACGGTCTTTCCCATGGTGGAGATAACTTGTGCATCCCTTCCCTGTTTTGGACAAGGCGAAGCACTAAGTCGCCTTCCTGGAAGTCCGAGTCTTGATTCTGCGTGCGTGATATCGCCGCAAGTCCTGCTGATAAACTGCTGATCTCTCAAGGGCTAACTCCCTTGCTTCCTCAAGTGCGTCCACCGAGTCCTGGCGAGCGAGTTCATTCTCTGTCTCGACATAATTGGCGACTCGTGGCGAGTCATGCAGCAAGTCGCTAGGCAGGACGGCTTCTGCTCCATACACCATGAAGAAAGGTGTGAAGCCAGTGGATCTGTTAGGAGTCGTCCTTATACTCCAAAGTACTGCTGGCAGCTCCTCAACCCAACACCCGGCGGCTCTTACTAAGGGGACTCGGAGTCGAGGTTTAATTCCCTTCAGCAACTCCTGATTTGCCCTCTCTGCTTGTCCATTGGACTGTGGGTGTGCCACTGAGGCTAGGTCGAGTCTGATGTTGTTCTCACCACAGAACTTGGCCATCTCTCCAACTGATAAGTTGGTACCATTATCTGTAATGATGCTGTGAGGATATCCGAAGCGTGTTGCTATCTTCTTGAAAAATCTCACTGCTGATGCTCCGTCGACTCTGCTGACGGGTTCGACTTCCACCCACTTGGTGAACTTGTCAACTGCTACTAAAAGATGGGTCTTCTGACAAGGCGACTTTGAGAAAGGACCCACCATGTCAAGCCCCCAAACTGCAAACGGCCAAGTGATAGGAATAGTCCTGAGCTCTTGGGCTGGCACGTGGTCTTGCCTTGCGTACCTTTGGCATCCATCACAGACTCGCACTATCTTTTCTGCGTCCAGATGTGCTGTTAACCAAAAGAACCCGTGCCTGAAAGCTTTTGACACCAAGGATCTAGTGGATGCATGATGACCACAATCACCTGCATGAATCTCTTGCAGTATTTGCCTGCCCTCTTCTGGAGACACACACCTCTGGTAGACTCCAGTGACACTCCTTCTGTACAACTCGCCATCAATGACTATGTAGGACTTGCATCGTCTGATGAGTTGTTTCCGTTTGACTTCATCCTTTGGTAGTTCACCCCGTAGGAGATATGCAAGGTAGGGCTCTGTCCATGCTGGGATTGCCCGTACTGCTGCCACAAGTGCCGACTCTGGATCTGGGAAGGCTAACTCCTCCTCTGAAGGCAACTTGACTGATGGGTGGTGAAGTTCATCCACAAATACGTTTGGGGGTACTTTCTCCCGACGAGAGCCGAGTCGTGATAACGCATCTGCAGCCTCGTTCTTGCGTCTGTCAATATGATCCACTTGATAACCAGAGAAGAACCCGGCTATCTGTTCGACTGCTCTTCTATAAGCCGCCATGTTTGCATCCTTCGAGTCCCATGTTCCAGATACTTGCTGGGCTACGAGATCCGAGTCCCCAAAGCACCTGATACGCTTGATGTTCATCTCCTTGGCCAGACGCAGGCCGTGTAGCAAAGCCTCATACTCTGCCATGTTGTTTGTACAATCAAAATGCAACTGAAGGACATATGCCAACTTATCTCCTTTTGGTGAAGTTAAAACCACGCCGGCTCCTGAGCCTTCTAGCTGTCTGGACCCGTCGAAGTGCATTGTCCAATATTTGGTGCAAGGTGAACTTGGTGAGGATGTGCAATCAGTCCAGTCATTGACGAAGTCGACCAAAGCTTGAGATTTGATTGCTGTCCTAGGCTCATATGTGATATGGTAAGGACCCAACTCGATTGCCCACTTGGCGACTCGACCTGTTGCGTCTCTGTTGCGTATGATGTCGGCTAGCGGTGCTGAACTCACCACTTTGATTGGATGCTCTTGAAAATAATGCTTAAGCTTCCTACTTGCAAGGAAAACTCCATAGACTAGCTTCTGCCATTGAGGGTACCTTTGCTTTGACTCTGTGAGGACTTCACTGATGTAGTAAACAGCCTCTGTACTGGGTACTCTTTTCCTTCCTCTGATCGTTCCACAACTACTACTGCACTGACCACCCTTTCATTGGCAGCCACATATAATAGCATGGGCTCCTTATCTGTAGGAGCTGCAAGTACTGGTGCTGATGATAGGGTTTTCTTCAAGCCCTCAAAAGAATCATCGGCTTCTTTATCCCATATGAATTTGTCCGACTTCTTCAAGAGCCGGTAGAGAGGACCCGCCTTCTCTCCGAGTCTTGAGATGAATCTGCTTAGAGCTGCTACACAACCAGCGAGTTTCTGAACGTCCTTTAGACAAGTCGGCTTCTGCAGGTTGTGAATAGCCTTGATTTTCTCTGGGTTTTCCTCAATGCCTCTCTCTGAAACAATGAAGCCTAGGAGTTTGCCTGCAGGGACTCCAAAAACACACTTGGTTGGGTTGAGTTTCATCTTGTACTTGCGCAGGTTATCAAAGGTTTCTGTCAGGTCTGCTATCAGAGAGTCGGCCTTCTAAGACTTGACAACTACATCATCCACATAAGCGTGAATATTCCTTCCAATCTGTTCTTTGAAACAATTCTGGATACACCTCTGATATGTAGCTCCTGCGTTCTTGAGTCCAAAGGGCATTGTCGTATAGCAAAATGATCCAAAGGGCGTGATAAAAGACGTCTTCAGCTCATCCTCAATGTTGAGTCTGATCTGGTGGTACCCTGAATAGGCATCCAGGAAACAAAGTAACTCTGACCCCGCTGTGGAGTCAATGATCTAGTCAATACGAGGCAACACAAACGGGTCCTTAGGGCAATGCTTGTTGAGACCCGTGAACTCGATGCACATCCGCAACTCTCCTGTTTTCTTCGGCACTAGCACTGGATTGGCTACCCACTCTGGGTGAAAGACTTCCTTGATGAACTCGGCTGCGAGGAGCCTGAGCCACCTCTTCTCCAATGGCTTTCCTCCTGTCATCGTGAAACTTGTGTAGACCTTGCTTAACTGGTCTTGCATTAGGGTTAACGTGTAAGCTGTGCTCGGCGAGTTCTCTCGGGACTCCTGGCATGTCCGATGGCTTCCATGCAAAGACGTTCCGGTTCTCACGGATGAACTCGACGAGCGCGCTTTCCTATTTATCAGAGAGGTGTGCCCCAATGGTGAACTGCTTGGAAGAGTCACCAGGGTAAAGTCGACTTGCTTTGTGTCCTGAGCTGACTTGAATTTCATCTTCTCTTCTGTGGCCGGCTTCTTTAGGACCGAGTTGTCCTCCGGGTCCACGTTTGCCTTGTAAAATTTTAGCTCCTCTTGAGCACAAGCTGTCTCGGCCATAGCTGCATCTCCTAGTTCACACTCCAATGCCATCTGTCTGCTGCCATTGACTGTAATGACTCCTCCTGGACCTGGCATCTTGAGCTTCAAGTAAACATAGCATGGTCTGGCCATAAACTTAAAGTATGTTGGTCGACCAAAGAGAGCATGGTATGGACTCTTGAGATCCACTACCTCAAAAGGCATAATCTCTGAACGAAAATTCTCCACTGTGCCAAAAGCAACCTCAAGATAAATCTTACCGATTGGTTTGGCCGACTTCCCTGGTACGATTCCATGAAAAACTGTCTCAGTGGGTATTAGCTGCCTATCTTGCAGCTGCATCCTCTTGAATGTGTCGTAATATAAAATGTTGATACTACTTCCACCATCCATGAGCACTTTGTTCAATGTGTAGCCCCCAACTTGAGGCGCCACCACCAAGGCTAGCTGCCCTGGGTCGTCAACTCTTGATGGATGATCTGCCCGACTCCATGTGATGGTTTGCTCAGACCACCTGAGCCACTGTGGGATTGCCGGCTCCACTGCGTTGACAGCTCTAACCTTTAATTTCTTGGCACGCTTGGACGTGCTTGTTGTAAAGACATGGTAATTGCCACGACTCGAATTCTGTGGTCGAGTTGTGACATAATACATCCCATTGTCATCATGAAGCTGCTTCGGGTTCTGCTGGAACCCGCCCTGTTGGTTACCTCCTCCTTGAGGTTGGTTAGGGTTATTGCCGGCTCCTCCACCGTGGTTGCCGGGTCCTCCATCACCATTGTTTCCTCTATATCCATTGTTGTTGCCTCTATTTCCTGGTCCTGGGAACCTGGCACGCTGCAGATCCACACACTGTCCCAAGGTATGACCACACTTCCCGTTTCTGGCGTGTTTAGGGCATGGACTCGCCAGGACCTCCTCTGTGGTTGGCCTACGCCCCTGGTACCCTTGAGAATTGTTGTCCTTGCGCCTGACCCCAGTGTTTGTATTAGCTACCAGGTCAGAGTTGTCTCCGTATGGCCGTTTGTTACCTCCCTGGTTCTGATTCTGATTTTGGTTCTGGTTCTGACCATTGCCACCATGTCCTTTAGATCCTTCCTCCTGATCCTTTGTTTTGTCTGTGGCAGCGTGCTTATTAGCACCCGCCATGATCTCACCGATCGTAAGGGGAATACCTTGATTCAGGCTTTCCTTCATACGACCCAGCTTCCAGCTCAAGGGATTATAGCTGCAATTTCTCTCCATTGCCATTAACACTGAAATTGTTGGGAGTCCTTGCGATGAGTTGATGATCTCCGACACCCGCTTCATCCAATGCCTTGCAGACTCGCCCTTTCTCTGAACACACCGCTCCAAGTACTCTATGGTACTAAGCTTTTTGCATGTTCCCTGGAAGTTCTGTACGAAAGCCGACTTCAACTGCTCCCAAGAATTGATTGATCTAGGAGGCAAGTTACGCATCCACACTTTGGCTGCTCCCTCCATCATGAGGTATATAAATTTAGCGCACAGGTTACCTGTGGCATTGCGGATACTCATCGCCATCTCGTATGTGCCCAACCAAGAAGTCGGGTCCATGTTGGGATCGTAATTGGGAACCTTGCACGGCTCCTTGAAGTCGCTGGGGAAGGACTCGGACCTGATGGCATCTGACAGGCACTCTGGTCCTGTTAGTGAAGGAGAGGTACCAGGAAAAGTCACCTCTGTGTGCACCCGGGTTGGCTGAGGCTGGTTATCTGGACCAGCTAGGGCTCTGTCCCTCTCAGCCTCCCGAGCCCTGGCCGCCTCCCTCTCTCGTCGCTGTCTCGCTTCATCAACCACCAGCTGAGCTCGTGAGGCAGTTGGTATGTTTGCCCTGTTCCTCCCTTGTTCACGGCGCCTTGTAGAGTTAGCCGGGTGAGACTCGTCATGCCGACTTCTCGTGCCAGAGTTGAACGGTGTTGAGTGCAGCCTACTCGCATCTGGAAACATTGGATAAAGAGCTTGCTGAGTCATTGCTGTCTTGAGCATCTCAATAGCACGGCGGGTCTCCTGCCCCGCTGGTCCTTCTGGTATCTCGATGTTCTCTAATCTCATAGTTGCCGCATGAACGTTGTCCATTGGATTGGAGTAATGTCCCTCTGGAGTACGAAACCGGCCAGGTGGGGGTCCCATACCACCCGTTGATCCTCCTCCGACTCCTCCATCAGGTGGTGGTCCGTTGGTACCGTTGCCGCCGGGTCCTTCTAGAGGTGGTGGTGGTGGTGGTGGTGTAGCTCCTCCTCCTGCGCCGCCTCCTGCAGCTGATGAACTTCCTAGCCCGGCTCCTGCGCCTGGACCATTGGGTGTGTTGAACAAAGCAGTTGGATTGACAATGACTCCGCCACGCAGGCGGCTCCTGGCTCTGCGATGCTGAATTGATGTAAGTTCTTCCTGGTGACTCCGCACAACCTGGGCCTCAGTCAGGACCCGGGCCCGCTCTTCTGCCAATCTACGATTTGCCTCTGTAATTTCCGCTAGTTGCCTCTCTAACACAGCACGAGCACTTGCTAACTCAGCCGCCCGCTCTGCTGCGTTGCTTGCATTGATTTCCTTTGTCAACAGACTTGGATCAAATTGATTTCCGCCGTTTCCAGACATATAGACTCCAACGACGCGGGCGCGTATTGGCGACTCCTCATAATCTTCCTCCTCAATTCCATACCCAAGCCGATCCTCGAACAAGGGCAGGATAGACTCTGAATCGGCGTCGTAACCTGGCTCCATACATGGCTCCGCCAGCGACTCCTCTTCATTGTTGACAACAAATTGTTTCTCTGGCTCGGCGATGATGCCGACTTCTGATGTGCCGACCGACTCCTCGCCGTCGGACTCGACAACAACTGTAGGCTCTGATACTGATTCCGCCGAGTTAGCGCGAAGTCCTGACGCGCAAACCATGCCGACGAACACGTTGATCCCTCCAAAGACAAGCTGATAACCCTCGTCGACTTCATGCATATCTGAAGTCCAACCGGAGTCATCGATCTCGGTTTCTCCATGCTCATCAGTGTAGACTCGCCCGATGGCGAGTTTCTCCATGGCCCGGCGAGCGGCTCCCACGATCTCAACTCCACGCATCATAGGCCCCACGGTGGGCGCCAACTGTCGTGGGGTTGTCACGGCAAGTCCTTCCTCTGGGAAGGTGAGTTCTGGGGCCATTGGTGAACGAAGTACGTAGGAGAGGTTAATCTCGCCTAGGGACACAGATTTACCCAGGTTCGGCCCCTCTTGATTGAGGTAAAGACCTACTTCCTGCTTCTCTTTATTGATTGGGTGGATTCACGATTACAAGGCTCCGGCTCCTCTCTGGGGAGTCGGCGACTATGGATTGCTTAGGAACTGTCGATCTAAGGTCCAGGACCCCGCTTATAAAGGTGGCCGGGTCTCTGGACTTACAACCTACACCGAGTCATACTAGAACACGGAGTCCTACTCTACATCTTGGTCCTCCAAGTTAGGGATCCGGGTTATACTTGGACTCCTTCCTGACGGGCCCCTTTTCCATCATGGGCCTTGGTCAGCTTGTCCCCATCCCAGCCCATGCGACTTGATGCATGACTCGGCTTTGGCCTTTTTGGTCTTGGCGGGTCTACTTTCCGGGTCCATGGGCCTACCTATAAAGTATCCCCCATCACTTGCATCGCGCGCTGGAAGGTGGCGCCGGCATTCCGGAGGCCGAATGGCATCCGGGTGTAGCAGTAGCAGCCCTTGGGGGTGATAAAGGCCGTCTTCTCCTGGTCCTCGACCGCCATCAGGATCTAGTGGTACCCGGAGAAGGCATCCAGGAAACACAGCGACTCGCAACCGGCTGTGGAGTTAATGATCTGATCGATGCGCGGCAGAGGGAACGGGTTCCTGGGGCAGGCCTTGTTCAGGTCTGTGAAGTCGACACAGAGTCGCAGCTTGGAGGAATTTGGCTTTGGCACCACCACTGGGTTGGCTACCCAAGTGGGATGAGGCACCTCCTTGATGACGCCGACTTCTAGTAGCTTGTCGGTCTCGGAGACAATGAACTCCAACTTTTCCTTGCTCTGCTTCCGCAGAACTTGCTTCACGGGGCGGGTGTCCGTGTTCACTGCCAGCTTGTGCTCGATCATCTCCCTTGGTACGCCGGGTAAACCTGACGCTTCCCATGCGAAGACGTCAGAATTTTCCCGAAGGAAGGCGACAAGCGCGCTTTCCTATTTGTCGATGAGGTGGGCACCAATGGTGATGGTGCATTAGCCATCACTCGTAAGTGCCACCTTCTTGGTCATCTGTGGGTCGCCGCGGAATGGCGCGTTCTTGGGGGCCGCGGGTGCCGAGCTCCCGGGGTTCCCTCCGCCCCCGAAGGCAGCGACAGCACCAGCGTCTTGCACATCTTGCCGGGTGTCCGCCGTTGCGGCCACCGTCTGGTTCAGTCTCTGGACGCAGTAGATGTCGTCGTCGATGTCGGCCTTGATCCTGATCACGCCCCAAGCCGCCGGGATTTTCATCATGTTGTAGGCGAAATGGGAGACGGCCATGAATTTGGCCAGCGCGGGTTGGCCGAGTATGCCGTTGTAGGGGAGCGGCGTGTCGGCGATGTCGAAGACGATCTCCTCGGTGCGGAAGTTCTTGGGGCCACCAAACGTGACCGGAAGAGAGGTCTTCCCCAGAGGCCGTGTGATATTCCCGTTCATGCCTTGGAACACACCGGTGTCTTGCAAGCAGGAGAAAGGGATTTGCAAAGTGGCCAGGACCTTTGCTGTCAGCAGGTTGAGGCTAGAACCTCCGTCGACCAGCATCTTGGTGACCTTGAAGTTGTGGATGATGGGCGACACAACAAGGGGCAGTGTCCCTACCCCGACGGTGTTGTCAGGGTGATCTTCCGGGTCAAAGGAGATGGCCTGGTTAGACCACTCCAGGGGCTTTGACGGCGCCGGGGCGACCGTGTTCAGCTCCCGCATGAGTCTCTTGCCGGCGCTGTTGGAGGGAGGTAGGGAGGCTCCCCCGTGAATGCACCCGACGACGCCATTGACTTCTTGGAATTGTCCGTTGTTGCCACCCTGGGGAGCCGGAGCGTCCCCGTTGTCAGCGAACTCCGCGTTGTTTGGCCCACGTCCGCCTTGGCCACCGCGCCCTCCTCTGCGGCCTCCGCGTCCTCCACCACGCCCCCATCCCTGGCCGCCACCGCCTTGGCGACCGGTGGGACAGTTTCGGGAGTAGTGCCCGTGGAGTCCGTAGCTGTAGCAGGCACCTAGGCCGGTCCCGCCACCTTGACGTTGCGTGCACGCAGCGAGGCCGTTCACTTGGCGGCAGTCCTTGAGCTGGTGATTGTTGAGGTTGTTGCGCAGATCCAGGTTGCTTATGGAGGATGAACCAACGGAGATGGCCGGGCCGTCGTTGCAGTTCGCCCGACCCATCGCGGGAGGGTTTGCTTGAGGAGGCACGGCTTCACCTGGGCGATCTCCCCGGGTAGGGTCCCGGGGTTCTCGTGCTTCTGCTCCCTTGGCTCCGGGGCTGTCGACGGTGGGGGCATGAATGGGCTCACACCTGGGACCGCCGTCGGCGAAGTGGAGGAGTTCCTCCGCACGGGTCCGCCACTCCTGGTAGACCTTGGGGTTGTCAGTGCTGGGTGGAAACTGGATCAGAGCCTTGGTGGTGATGAGGGCGTCGTGGCGGGCCTGCGCGTCGTCCGAGAGGAGAGTGCAGGACTTGCTCTTGGTGCCCTGCTGACCCTTGCCAGCGCGGGCGCCCTCGCTTTTTTCACCGACAGAGAGGTCCTTGCCGGTGTTGCCGCCCATGCTCTTCTCCATGCCACCATCTTCACCGCTCCGGGTTAGGCCGCCTGCCCCGCCCAGAGCGTCCTTCTCCGGAGGTGGAGGAGGAGAAGCCCGGTTTGCCGTAGCAACTCGACGCTCGCCGGTAGCCTGAGAGCGCACAGGGGAGGCCGCCTTGGACGTCGGGACGTCGAGCCTCTTCTTTGGTGCCATGGTCGACGAAGGACTTGACGCAGATCTCCTCGAAGATCTCGAAGCCGATGAAGAACTTGAGGAAGAGCACGACGAAAGACTTGACGCAGATCTCCTCGAAGATCTCGAAGCCGATGAAGAACTTGAGGAAGACCTCGACGAAGAACACGAAGCCGATGAAGACGAAATCAGCGCTTGCGCCCCCTACCTGGCGCGCCAGATGTCGTGTCTTGGATCACGGACATCGGGAGTAAAGGATACCCCCTTTTTACGTTCGGTATGGGGCGCGAAGGAGGCTGAGTAATGTCGACCAGCCGGGGGCTTCATCTACGCTCGAGATCTACGTGCTAGCAAGCACCGCAGAGACACAAGGAGTTTACCTAGGTTCGGGCCGCCCAGAGGCTAACAACCCTACTCCTGCATGTCTGGATTGAGAGGTGTATCATGGTGTAGCTTTACAATGGTGGTTGCGGGTGAGAACCCGAGAGGTGTTGGCTAGAGGTTGAAGACGAGCAGATCCTACCCCGGAGGAGATCACCTCTCGTTTAAGCTAATGCACTACCTAGCCTAGCCTCTAACTCGAAGGTGTTCCTTCCTCTTCTGTCTTGTCCTCCTTTCTCTTGTTCTTCCTTCCTCCTCCTCCCCTTGGGTGCCTCGGTCCTCCTTTTATAGGCTAAGGGGATACCACAGGTGCACCCTTGGGGCCGAAGGGGTTTTGGCGGGAAAACCCCTCCGTGTTCTCCTTAGGAGGCGACGTGGCCTCCTCTCGTCCAAGTATTCTTCTCAGAGGGGGTAGGTGAGGTCGCCCACCTTTTCCAGAGAGGGCGGACAGAGGCTGACAGCTTTTCAGCCTTTGCCCCCCTTTGGCGCCTCCATCTTCTTGGCGCCCACGTCTTCTAGGAGCCTCCTGCCAGGGCTGGCTGGCTTATCCTCTTCGTGCACTGGAGGTTGGTTCCCCGGGGATGAGCCTGGCCTCCTGCCGGGCGTCGGGGTCCCGGGACCTACATGCCTGCTTCTCGGTCGAGGGGGCCCCGGAGGGTCCCCGGGTCCTTTGCCTTGGTTGTCGATGCCGTGCGCGTCGGGACGCCGTGGGGCAGATGGGGGGCCCATCTGCCAGTCTTGTGCCTTGGCCTTGAGTGCCTCCTTGGTGGGCCCATGTGCGATGGACCCACTTTGACCGCATTAGGGGAACCCCATGTTCCACTGTTGCGACACGTTAGGTTCTATATATGTTACTCAACTATTCTATAGAGATGTGGTATAAATGTACACCTCTGTAATGTTGCATTGTGGTGAACATGATGGTACTTACTCTTATAATAAGGTCGTAATAATCCAACATAGCACACGTGTCTGTACAGAGAGGCTGATAGGTAGGACCCACCAGCTTCAGGTGTAGCGTGGATGCTTGGCATAGCAACATATGGGGGGCTGCGAGAGCTTTCTATTACATCCCCTGAGAACAGGATCAACCATTGAGTATTTCCCTGAGAACCTCGAACCCTGACGGGAACAACACAACACAAGCACGAGTGTATGTATGATTCAGTTTCAGAACTAAAAAACGTGTGTCAGATCATTTGCGGGGTGGGCTGCGAGAGCTTTCTATTGCATCCCCTAAGAACAGGATCAACCATTGAGTATTTCCCTGAGTACCTCGAATCCTGACGATAAAAACATAATATACAAGCATGAGTGTATGCAGGATTCAGTTTCAGAACTAAAATACGTGTGTCAGATCAGCATATCAATCGGCCTGCTGCCTTTTTAACAAGATCATTTCTAGTGTATGCGAACGAAGTCGTGCTCTCATGTGGTCAAGGTACATTTGCTAACTAGTAGAACGGATTTGCGGTCGGAAATTTTCTACTACGTAACATAGGTAGTAGTGGGCTAGCCGTATATAAGCATACCGAATTGTGTAGTGTAGTGGCACAACACGTACGCATGGTTGAATCAACTTATGAACGGTCTCGTGTTCGAGTTTTTATTTATGTAGTATATTTAATTTTTGTGAAGAGGCAACCTAGGACACGTTTTCTGTATAGACCCACCAGCTCGACCCTAACACGTCTGTATCGTGCAAATTAACCTTCAGGTAATGGGAGCAACCGAAGATTAAAAAAAAGTTAGCTAGAATCAATCGCGAAAAAAGTTAGCTTGAATCGATCGCGAGATCACACAATCATTTGAGTCACCGACATGGTGGACCGACCTGCATCGCACACCCTTCACGTAACGGAGCAACCGGGAAAAAAAGTCACGAGCATCACACAATCTTTTGAGTCACCGACATGGTGGACCCGACCGGTTTGAACTGCATCGCCTATCATTCAGGTAACGGAGCAACCGAAGAAAAAGAGTCAGTTAGAATCGATCACGAGATCCCACAATCCTTTGAGTCGCTGACATGGTGGACCTGTCCTTCATCGCCCATCCTTCATGTAACGGAGCAACTGAAAGAAAAAAAGTCACGAGATCACACAATCCTTTGAGTCACTGACATGGTGGACCCGTCCTTCATCACCCAGCCTTCAGGTAACGGAGCAACCGAAAACGCTTCAGATGAGAGTAAAGTCGCATGTGGAATCAAAAACATGAGTTTCTACCACCGAAAAACTCGCGTCAATCGTGGTAGATGGCCTCCAGCGGAGCAGCCGGCCGATCATAGACCACGATTTGGGCATTTCGTGGTGGATGGTGCGAATCGACCAGAAAAGCACAAAAATCGCCCAAAAAACATGGTAGATGGTGAAAGAATAAGATATGCCCGGATGTCGCCTAGAGGGGGGGTGAATAGGCGATTAACACTTTTTCTAATTAGGGGCTTGGTAATTGCGGAATAAAACTATGTGTTTAAATTAACAAGCCAACAACCTAATTACTAGGCTCACCTATGTGCACCAACAACTTATGCTAAGCAATTTAAGCGTCAAGGTGATAGCTAGATATGAACTTCAAGCACGAAGGCTATCACAATGTAAATTGCATAAGTAAAAGCTCGGGTATAGAAATAACCGAGGCACGCAGAGACGAGGATGTATTCCCGAGTTCCTCCTTGTTAAGGGAGTACGTCTCGTTGGAGGGGTGTGAGCTCGCCACAAGAGGCCTACTCAAGATGCCACAAAGGCCTCACCCTATTCTCCGATGAACCTCACCCAAGGGATTGGTTCACCTTCCACTATCGGAATCCTTCGAGGCGGATTCCGGAGCCCTTTACAACTCTTCTTGGGACACACACCCACAACTCAATTGGGGGCTCCCAAATTCGTGCCGAAGCTTCACAACTCGAAGTCTTCGCGGCACCTCCAACCGTCTAGGGTACACAATGCACCCAAGAGGCAACAAGCTCTTGGGAACACAATGCACCCAAGAGTAACAAGCTTCTCAACATTGATCTTCACGTATCGCCGTAGGGAGAGCAACCCGATGCAACAAATGCAAGAGGCAAGAACACACAAAGTGGTCAAGTCCTTTACTCCCAAATTCCAGCCAAGCAACAAATGCTTTGGGGGGAATAGGAGAGGAAGAACAAAGGGGATGAACACAAAGCAACCCCAAATCTAGATCCACAAGGTTCCCCTCACTTAGAAGAGAATTTGATTGGTGGAATGGTAGATCTAGATCTCCTCTCTTGAATCCCTAAATTTTCATTGGAGGGATGGAGAGGAATCAAGCTCACAAGTTTTGCAACAATGGAGGAGAGTTAGAATGAGTGAGCAGCCAGATTTTGGGGAAGAAGGGGGCTATTTATAGCCTCCCCAAAAACTAGCCGTTGGAGACTGTCCAGGCCGGAGACTCCGGTGTAAGTGGGCCGGAGACTCCGGCCTGGGCCGGACATTCCGGCCAGGCTCCGGGCACACGGGTCATCGGGGAAGGGCCGGAGATTCCGGTCCAGAGGGCCGGAGACTCCGGCCAGGCCGGAGACTCCGGACACTCTCCGGGGGTGTTCCGGACCCCTATCCAGTACCGCACCACAAACACGCAGAAAAGCTGAGAAACATCTGGGGCCGGAGATTCCGGGTCCTTGGGCCGGAGACTCCGGTGGGCCGGAGACTCCGGTCCATCTTCGGGGTACCTCCGGACCCCAGTCCGGTACCGCACCACAGCAACACATTCGGCAGCGAAAACCAGGGGGGTCAGAGACTCCGGTCATTTGGGGCGGAGACTCCGGTGTGACCGGAGACTCCGGACCATCTCCGGGGTAGATTCAACAGGAAAATCAGAACCCCATAACTTTTGCAAATGAACTCCGTTTTTGACAATCTTGGACTCGTTGGAATCGTCACAACAAGCACAACAAGATTATACAGAGAAACATCATAGTCCAACAAAATATTGTAATACCAAATGGGGAAAGATAAGAACCCTTTTTCGCAAACCGGAAAAGCCGTTTCTTTTGCGATTGAAGTCCGAAGGAAGTAAAACCAATTTTGTTGGAAAGAGGATGACAAAAGCAACCTTTGTAAAAGGCAAAGAAGCAAAGGAGATTTTGCAAAGAGATGGAAGAAATAAATCTTCCGCACAGATGAACCGGCAAAATCTCCAATACCAAAAACCGCAATAGAAGACGCATATGCAAACCGTTTTCAGTGAAATTGGCTTTGTCATGACAAGCACCAAGACCACACCACGATAAGAACCAAATAAGAACCAGTAAAGATGATTGCATGGATGCAAAGGTTTGAGCTCTCCACGAATGATACGATCACGATGCTCGTTCGAGAGCCCCTATAACCCGGTCTCTCAACTAACATCATGAGACCGGTGAAATAAAAGCCCTATCAAGATCATTCCTTTGCCTTGCGCATTAATCCACTTGAGATCGATGAGGACGAACTTCATCTCCTCAAGGCGAACCACCTTTCTTGATTACGCTTCTCTTGGTGAAGAAACACATGACGCTTCCCCATACACCAAGATGGGGAAAGCACTCTTCTTGGCACATCTTCACTTGGACTTGAGTGTCGATCATCCCGCACTTAGCCTTGATCAACACAAATCTTTTCTTCCCTTAACCTTGATTCCAACAAATGGAGATCAAGCAACGCAATGGACACACCTTCAAATATAGCTCAATACAACCATTAGTCCATAGAGATTGTCATTAATTACCAAAACCATGCATGGGAGCAACCATGCACTTTCAATCTCCCCCATTTTGGTAATTGATGACTATCCCTTTTTAAGAGGGTTTATATAACGAATAGAGCATACTTGCAAGACAAACGAGCAAGGATGCAAAGCGCATTAAAGGCAAATGCAACAAAAGCATAAAACCCAAATTCTCTTAAACCCTCTAAACTTCTCCCCCATTGGCATCGATTGCCGAAATGGGAAGAAAAATTTAGAGATCCAATATAATATGAGTTCCTCCATAAAGGTGATGACAATCCCTTTTAACGAATAATTAGAGGAAATCAAACTATATTGAGGATCCAAAGATTGCAAAAGGATGAAATCATTTTAAACATCTCCACAAAGGAGAAAAGCAATCAAAAAGATCCAAAGCGAGAGTTCTAAATAAAAACGGAGAAGCTCCCCAATGTTCATGCACTATGGAGAAGTGCACAAAAATGGCATCCTTGCTCCCCCAAAATCATCGAGAACACTCAACAAGTGCAAGAGTGCATAATGCAAAAGCAAATCATAGCACTTGCACCAAAGATGTGGTTGAGCCATAAGAAGATACCAATTTTCAAAAATTCAACATAAGATAGGCCCAACCGAGATAAACGGACGATCTTTTAAAGAAATATTTTCACAAGCTTAGGGATACCAATTGGAAACTAAGACCAATTAAAAATGCCAAAACTAGTGAGATCATTTAGCCAAAACAATTCAACATGCTCACCATGGTAAGCATGAAGTAAAAGATCCTCAACAAAAACATGAGTGTGCAAAGATACCAATAAACAAAAAGACAAGCACTCATGAGACAAATTTGGAGCCACCAAAGAATTATAGATGAAACACAAGGTGGCTCAAAAAGAAATAGGATACCAACTAAAAGGTGACCTCTCTCATATGTATAGGTTTCTAATTAGACAAACCATGAAGATATACATCCGCAAAGAAACATATACATAAGAAATGGTTAGGGAAAAGGAGAACAAGGTATCCAAAAGGAAGTCATAAATATACAAACGAGATTATTGCATAAAAGCATAGCACATAGCTCAAATTTATCTCATTGTATATAAATGAACTTCAAATATATCAAATGCATCACACATATCACTAAGGGAACAAGAGATAGTGAAGATGCTTTGAAATAGGCAACAAGTATCACAAACAAATAATATCAATTGAAGAAAAGGTTTTTGCAAATTCATCACAAATATCACAAAGATATACCAAGTGAAGAAAATAAACCAAAACCACAACAATTGCACATAAAGGAGCTTTCATGCCAAGAAGCAACCTACACAAGGTTGAGAACTAGAAAGGTATGCATCAGATGGATACTTGTTACCGAGATGCATTGACGATGAAGATGATGAGAGTTGGTTTGTCATCAAAGCTTGACTCCGACAATCACACGGTGAGAACACCTTCCTTATGAATGAGGCAAGCATCCAATGCATCTCCATTGTACCTAAAACACAATTAGAGTACAAAATGGTTCCCAAACTCATTGGGTCCCATAGTAGTTAGACAAACTACAATATATAGGACATACTCCACATAAATATGTGCATATAGATATGAAATTGAATTTCATGCACATCTTAGCCGATTTAGGATTCGGTGGAGTATCCCCTATATATTGGATCAAGAGAGACTAGCATGCCATATAAAATATATATTAGTAAATATGCATGCATAGACTTACAAGAACCAAACGAGATATAATTTGGACCAAAACACAAAGTAAACCACGAGGAGGGCACACCAAAGTGTGACACAAAAGGTTGTCCAAATTATATCAAAATCCAAATCAACAAATGATTGAGGAAAAAATCAAATCAACAAATGATTGATTCCATAACACATCAACACATGAGGTGTGATATCAAAAGGAATCAAATCATCACAACAAATGATCGATAAGACACCAATTGAAAATAAGATACCAATTAAAACAAAAAGTATCAACTAGGAGAAAAGATACCAAGAAGAGGGTGATACTTGACCGAAATCAAGTAAAGTAAAATAAGGCAAAAGGTATCAAGACTCCCACAATAAATATCAATCGGAACAAATATCTATGGAGAAGATATTAAGTTCCAATTAATACCAATTGAAGGTACCAACAAGATAAAGAATCAAATGCCAATTGAAAGGATGAAATGTTGATAGATGGGCTAGTGTTCTAAATAAAAATGAATGCTCACCCAAGATTTATGCATTATCTTATATATTTGCATTTGAATACAAAATGCACGCACAAGGGATCATTACTCTCCATATTTTATTTACAACACTAAACACTACCAAATAAAAAAATCCTTGCAAGAGGCAAAGAAGGCAATTTTAACGCA